>JAJOZX010004891.1:30000-352335 GCA_023014485.1 Bathynomus jamesi | reverse complement strand
TTTAAAACCTCTTTTCCATAGGTTAGGTTTGTGGTAAGAGCCTTCATGAAGGTAGTTCTTTTATATTTATTAGCTTCATTCATATTTGCCAAGGCCAATTAAATTGTGACATTGTTATAATCATAGTTAAAAATTCAAGATGGCAGCTTACTATATTATATTAAAATATACAAATAAAAAAGACTGGTCAAACTCTTGTAGTCCACACCAAACATGTTTACTCAAATTTTGGAGCAAGTGTAGTTTACATCCCCCTGTGGTGCCTAGTGTAGTTTATGTTCCCCTACATTATTCAAGTGTGGTTTATGTTCCCCTACATTACCCTAGTGTAGTTTGTTCCCCGACATTATCCTAGTGTAGTTTGTGTTCCCCACCTTTGTCTGTGTCTACCTAATCAAATAAAACATTAAAACTAACGAAAATATTATGACAACCTATCATCAATATATATATATATATTGATGATTGGTTAGGTTAAGCCATAATATTTCATTAGTTTTAATGTTTTATTTGATGGATTCATTTAAAAAATGTCTCCTAAAGATCCTAGTGTAGTTTACGCTCCCCAACTTTGACCTAGTGCAGTTTGTGTCCCCTTTTGCATCAGGGGAACGTAAACTACACTTGCTCCCAAATTTCTTGAAAAGGAAACAGATTTTTACCATTTTAGAAATGCTTTTAAAATTGGATTAAATTGTAATTATTATATTAATACTTTGCATTACAATATTGTATTTCATTTGGAAAACATGAAACCACTTGGGCCAATTGAAGTTAGCCAAGTCATAAACTATATTTTATAATAAAATTAGGGGTGCACTGGATATGAATTTTTCATATCCAGCCAGATACTGGATATGGCCATATCTATCCAGCCAGATATATATTATTAGGTAACGTATTATTTTTACACTCATATTGCTATGTTTTGTTTTGCATTGGGGGCAAGCCCCCCCCCCCCCCTCCCGAAATATAAGATAAATAATAATTTAAGTATATTCAGATGTTTAATTAATGCAAAAAACTTCACTTTTTTCTACGTGAAGGTCAAAATATGAAAATAAAACCCCACTCTAATAGAGTTTATTTCCATGACAGTTTCGACGCCCACTGGCATCCTCCTCGGGACCCTGTAATAAAATGCCCTTCCAGTGTCGGGAGAACGGTATCTAACCTAGGTGCGAATTTCTCTGGATTGTTTCCTAATCAGCTTTTTTCATTCGTTTTTCAGTTTATAAGTTCTGTATAATAAACAATAATGTAATAACCAATGTAATAATAAATTTATAATTTCTGTAATAAATAATTATGCAATATTAAATGTAATAAAATTAATAATAAATTCAATAATTATGTAAGAAAAAATATAATAGAATCTGTATGTTTAGAACAGGAAGATAGTTTTAAATTTGCGCGAATGTACTTAATGAAAATGCCCTTCCAGTGTCGGGAGAATGGGATCTAACCTAGGTGCGAATTTCTTAACAGTCGTCCCTGGACTGTTTTTCCCTCTTGTTTTGGTTCATTCGTGTTTCTGTATCCACCCGAGGAGGATGCCAGTGGGCGTCGAAACTGTCGTGGAAATAAACTCTGTCTATTAGAGTGGGTTTTTATTTTCATAGATGTTTAATTGTTTTATTCTCTTTCATGTTCTTGTGTTGTATTAAACTACTAAGTATTAATCATGACAAGTTTTGTGTGGTCACTGTATACAATCAATGATCCTAGCAATATCACTGCAAAGTGTAATATTTGCCAAAAGATTATCAAATGTGGGATGGAGAAAGGTGGCCAAATGTCTTTTAGCACAACACCTCTTCATAATCATTTGAAGATTAATCACCCAAAAGAGTATGCTGAAGCCAAAAACGAAAATGACAAAAAAAGAATAGCTGCGACTGAATCAAAGGAAATAGGCATAGATAGAATACGGGCTAGACCATCAACTTCTACTGGTAGTACTCTGAAAGAAAAGAAAATGGACCAAATGAGTAAGCAGATCTCAATAGAGGAAAGCTTTTCATCCAAAAAAATATGGGACATCAATGACTCCAGGTCTGTGATGATTCACCATAAAATTGGCATGATGATGGCTTTGGACAACCAGCCATTTACTTTAGTTGAAGATGATGGTTTTATTGATCTAATGGTCTACCTCCATCCCAGATATCTCTTATTGAGCAGAAGGTACTTCTCTGATACTATAATTCCTTGTCTTTATAATGAGTTCAAGTCTAAAATTGCTCAGAAGCCGGAAAAAGGAAAGCATATCAGCTTTTCTTCATATATATGGACATGCACAACTTCTCAAGAAAGTTTTATATCATTATCAGGTCACTGGATAGATAAAGATTTTGAAAGATACAATGCTGTGTTACATGCCTCTCATTTCTCAGGGTTGCATACTAGGGTGGATCGATTTTACATTTTTTTCCATTTCCATATTCTAATAGAGACAAACACTTGCGCATACATGGGAAAATAGCCTCTGCACAATCTTAGCTTAATAGGTAATCATCTTCTGCCCCCGGCAGAGCGATGAAAATCATATTTTAGTAGTCAAAAACGTATTTTTCTTATAATTTTTAAAATATTTCAATATGCATCAAAATTATTCCTAATAACTATAAAGTCGATGAAAAAGACCTCATATGATCGTTTTTCCAAGCGCGCTGTCCTACGTTAATATCTTTTGCCCCCGGCAACAACGTCAAATGTTGAAAAAAATAGGTAATTTATATACATATTTTCAGATCGGCTCTTTGTCTTAAATAATGCATTTATATATTTCCCATAGCATTTATATCGTTGCTTAGGCATGAAATAACACACACGCATAATTTTGATGCATATTGAAATATTTTAAAAATTATAGGAAAAATACGTTTTTGACTACTAAAATATGATTTTCATCGCTCTGCCGGGGGCAGAAGATGATTACCTATTAAGCTAAGATTTTGCAGATGCTATTTTCTCATGCATGCGCAAGTTTGTGTGTCTATTAGAATATGGAAATTGAAAAAAATGTAAAATCGATCCACCCTATTGCATACCCATGCAACCCATGTCACTGCTAATAATTCTGCCAATATTAATGTTCTCGTTCTATTTTTTCAGATTTGAAGAGAGGAGACGATAACAACTAATAATTATCAATCAAAATGCCTTGGACAAAGGAGGAAAAATTTTTTTGCGTCACTACTTATTTGGAGACGAAATCATTCAAAACTGTGCAAGCGAAATTTCGCAGGAAGTTCAACTTCAACAATTATCCCCAGAAAAGCCAAATTTATCGTTGGGCACAGAATTTCAAGCCACAGGATCAGTAAACAATCTCACCAAGAAAGCAGAAACACCCAGATCTGGCAGGAAGGTGACTGCAAGATCTCCTGACAATGTGAATGCGGTGAGAGATTCTGTCGGAAGGAGTCCGAAAAAGTCAATCCGAAGACGTTGCCAAGATCTGGGTCTTTCACGTGCGTCAGTGCAAAGAATCTTGATCAAGGATCTTCAGCTGTACCCATACAGGATCCAGATCAAGCATAAACTCACACCAGCTGACATGGCAAAACGTGTTGTGATGTGCCGGTGGTTCGAGAACAAGATCGAAGAGGATCCTGACTTTCTTGATGATGTTTGGTTCAGCGACGAAGCACACTTCTTGCTCAGTGGGTATGTCAATAGCAAGAACAATGTGTTCTGGGGCACACAAGCCCCAGACGAGGTGCTTCAGAGGCCCTTGCACTCTGTGCAGGGTGTCAGGGTGATTGACAACTTCGCTCGTCGGCTTCAAGTGTGTGTGCAGCGCAACGGTGGTCATTTGGAACATGTGCTCTAATAAATGTATCCTTTGATCTAGAGACCTCAAATCTTCAGTTTTTAATTGTTATCATATCAGCTTCCAGGAAATGTAATCTTTTTTGGAGTTTATTTTCTGAGTAATAAATTATTATCATGTCAATGGGTTCCATCTATTTTGAGACACCCGGTATCTGAAAAGTTTCACTCTATGTGGGATAGTTGGGATCTTGATGCAAATAAGAGGAATTTATTGGTGAGGGATGGAGCTAGTAATATGACTCTTGGTAGTGACCTGGCTGAAATACCTTCAATACACTGCAGCATTCATTTACTTCAACTGGTTATTAGTGACTCAATTATGGTTCAGAGGAGTGTAATTGATATCCTTGCAAAAAGTTGCCACCTTGCAACTCACTTTAATCATTCTCCTTTGGCCTGTAACAATTTCAAACACATTCAAGTGCAGCAAAATCTTGAGCCTCTCCTATTGGTTCAAGATGTCCCAACATGTTGGAACAGTGCATATTTGATGCTAGAAAGATTATATAAATTAAAAATTCCAGTGCAACTGTATTTGGCTGATCGTAGTGAATTACCTACCATCACATCCTTCAAGTGGACACTGATACGAAATCTCTCTAAAATATTAAAACCATTCTTCCACCTAACTCAGGAAATGAGTTTGGAAAAATCAACTTTGTCTTCTGTAATCCCAAGCATTTGTATTTTACAAAGATTTCTTTCAAAGATTGGCCATGATGACCAAGGTGTTCAAACGACAAAGAGAGAACTCCTGACTTCTCTTCGAGTGCGTTTCTTGTCGGAGAGTAATGATAGGAAGTCTTTGAACATAATGAAAAACAGGGCTTATGTGACTGTGACTGCAATAGATCCGCGGTATAAGCTATCTTTCTTTCAACAAGATCAAAAAGAGCAGGCTAAATCCTGGCTGATTGAAGAAATTGTAGGTATTGAAAATGACGAAGGTGATAATGATTCTAATGAAAATGAAAGTGGAAGTGAAAGAAGCTCAAATTCCAGTTCTCCTATGCAAAAGAGGAAAGATGAAGAGAACATTCTTGAAACGTGTTTTATGGAGATCACAAAAGGAGAGCAATCTGGGGAAGTAAGTTACAAGAGAAGAAAGGTTGAAAAAAAGACTGCTGCTATTCTACTGATTGCAGGGGAGTTAGACCGATATGCATCTGAACCTCTTGTAGGTAGGAAACGCTGTCCAGTTCAAATTTGGAAGCAGGAGGACTGATTTCCTCTCCTTAAAACTATTGTTTCAAAGCTTCTCTGCACACCCACATCCTCTGTATTTTCAGAGAGAATGTTTTCTGAATATGGAAACATCTATGAAGCCAGGCGATCCCAAATATTGCCTAAAACTAAAAGAGGAGAAATGCTCTTGTTTCTGCACCACAATGGAAAAAAGTTCTAAATCACTGTTGTTGAGTTTTTTTATTCTGAAGACCTCCAGGCTGAATGGTGGCATCTGACCTACACAATACTGCCCTCCATTCATTGATTTCATTCCAGGCATTTTATATTGTATTCAATGTATTGTTTTACATTTGTCAAGCTTGTAATGTTTTGTATTGTTTTGAAAATAAAGGCAAAAAAGGAGAAAAAAGAATGGAAAGCAAGTGCAGGGGTCTAGCAATATTTTACTCTTTTTAAAAAATTTAATGCCTAGACATTTTTGTAAAAAGCTCTGATTATATTAATAGAACTGTAATTGTTAAGGATGGACAGATGTTTTATTTATTCTTGTCATCAGTATTGTGTTGATTTAATATAAAAAGTGTTGCTGGACTGGTTTAGGGGTGGGCCCTGGAAGGCTTTCCATTTTTTTGGTATATAAAATATTATTTGTAATGTGTTATCATCATATTATGGCAGATTTCCATACAGGTGTTAATTTTCTAGTCTTGGCCTATATCTGGCTGGATATGACCCATATCCTGCCAGATACTGGATATTTCGCAATATCGGTGGACCCCTAAATAAAATCTTGCAAAATGTCAACCTCATCAGCTAATTAACATAAAACTATTTACAGAGCTACCAAAGTAGCCTGCATAACTTAAGCTAAAATATATACTAGCTATTTACAATCTACAAACTCTGTTTTCTAATTTCTTATGCCCTTCAGTTTTTCCATCGGACTCTCATAAAAAAAAATGTTACATCTAAATTGTACAAACCTGAAAGCATTTTAAACATCTGTATCATATCTCCCCTCAAACAGTGTCTTTCAAAACTTAACATACCCAGTTCCTTTAATATTTCTGTGTATTCCAGTCTTCTTAAGCTATGGATAAGCTTGGTTGCCCTATGTTGCACAGCTTCAAGCATATCAGTATCATGTCTATGGTGAAGGAACCAAGCTTGAATGCAGTATTCTAAGTGAGGCCTAACATAAAATTTATATAATTTACAAATGACATCCTTACTCTTATAACTAACATTTTATTAATTTTATTTTTAACCTCAAACCACTACTTAAAATTTTTTAGATCACTACTAACTATAATGCCAAGATCTTTTTCCTGTCAAACATTTACTAACCAGCATCTCAACTAAAGTTTTCATATTCTACCAAAATGGACGACTTTTCTTACTTGAACATTGAATGCCATCTGCTATTTATTTGTCCAGGCAATTAATCTGTCAAGATTTTTTTGTAGTTTATAAGAACTTTCAATATTTGTAACTAGGGCAACTACTTTTTTGTATCATCTGCAAATTTAGAAGCTACTACATATTAGGGATGCACTGGATACCAGATCACGATCCAGTATCTGGCCAATTCTTCAGTATCTGGCTGGATACTGGATATCAAGTATGATCCAGCTGGATACTGGATAATTAATTAACATTTTAAACACACTTCATATTTCAAGTTTTTGTGTGTATTTTATTATTTTATCATCACTAAAATGCCAGATGATTTTATTCAGATGTGGAAGAGCCATGTGCAATAAAGGGCTAGATTTAACATTTATAATGATTTCCTTTTAACCAAAAAACACACTAAAAGTTAGATTTCTTTAAAATTTAGCAGAACTAGGTCCAATCAACTTTGCATTTTTTCTTTCCAGCATTGAATACATTGAGAATAATGATTTTGTAAAATTAGTAGGAACCATAAAAGTTTATTAAACCACTAGTTAATTGCAAGTTTTAAAATTTTATGCCCTTAAGAATACATGATCCAGCCAAATATCCAGCAATTATCCGATATCTGGCCAGATTATCTGGTATCTAGCAAAAATAAAAAGCCAGATATCCAGTATCTGGTTATCCAGCTATATTGTGATGCAGTACATCCCTACTACCTACTCCATTCACTGAATCATTTAGATATAAAATAAAGAGTAATGGACTTTAAACTAATCCCTTGTGGTACCCCCCATTTTTCATTTTGTCACACATATATATTATATATATATATATATTATATATATATATATATATATATATATATACACACACAATGACCTAACTTGTTCTCATATTCCTACACTCAAATCTTCCAAATTCTATACCTTATGGCTACAGCTTACATGCCAATCTCAAAGTAAATACAGGGGGTCCTCATTATCCAAGTCCCCACATTTACATGGCCAAATAATTGTAGAACCATATGGATAAAATTCCTGCACTTAAGAGTTTTCTGCGGATAATGTACATGGAACACAGATGCACAATGGAAAACCATTTGAATTCCCCTTGGACTCACTGTCTTGCTCGCTTTCCAGTGTTGGCACCAAAGTGGTGACCTGGTTTGTTTTTTTTAAACCCACTTGGAAAAAACCTCTATTTTGCCCACTTAACTGGGGGGTTTTCAGATATTGCTTTTAATCACAAATATTCAGGTTAATTTGAGCTTAACTATACATAAAACATTTAGTTATTTATAAATAATTACCAATAAATTAAAATAATTCATGTATTCATACATTGTGCATTGGAGTATTTTAATATGCTTTAATGGATAAAAACTTAAGAATTGGACGTATCAGTTTGTACCTTAAAACATAATGCAAGATAATGCTCTAAGATTAATTCAAATTTTTCTGTGATTCATCTGCAAAAATTCAAAATAAGAAAACTCTTTCCTCATAGACATAAGTATTGTAAAAATACTGACAATCAACTTTGAAAAAAAAAGACCAAACCAAAGCTATTGTGAAAATTATAAGGTATGGCTCTGATATTATAGCAACAGAAGAGTTTTCTTTAGACATACAGAAGTGTACCTAAGAGCAAAGTGTAGCATTACTCTTGATCACCAACAGTTATCTCTAGGACCCTCATCAACATTTCATCACTATATTCTGCATCTTTTGTGTCTTGGATGGCTAAACACAAATGCCTGTAAATTTTCACAAGTTTTATTGCCTTCTCCATACCCAGTCTATTTCTTAGTTTTGACCAAATATAACCAAATGTTCAAAATATTCTCTCAATTGATGCTGAACTTGGTGGACAACTTAATATAGTAGTTTAGTAAATAATTTAATGGTAATGAAACAAGGAAACCCCCTCCCCCAGCACTCCCTTTATTCATATACATATGTGTACCTTTGGGTACTTTGATAATGACCTCACAATTCATGTGCCCCCACAGTGTATTCTCAGTATAATGTCAAAAAAAGCACTGGTGACCCTGTAGTAATTCCATGCATGTTTGGAGGTGGAGCAGCCCTGCAGCAAAGATTGAGTTGGAGGGTATAGTTAATAAAAACTGACATTGATATTTTACAGAATTCTATCATAAAATATGCTTTAGAAAACTTATCTGATTTGGATAACCTCAATACCCTTAAGTGGCTTCATGTCCAAATGTAATGTAATGCCTTTTCTAAAGCCACCTTGTTCATCTCTGACCTGTATTAAATATTTTACTCTATCTATAAATACTCTTCATTTACTTTTCCAGCTACACTTAAAGATCTCGCATAATTTTAACATTCACTTCTTTCACCTTTATTTTTATACTGTGGTATTATTACAGCTTTTGTCAAATCATATTAAACACCCTTATTCCCATATTTTTTTAACATACTGGTATATTTCACAGCCATCCAAGCATCATTCTATGTTCACATTTAATCATTTCACACATATTCTATCAATTTCTTCAGACTTTCTTCTCTTCAGCTTGCATACTGCTCATTCAGCTTCATCTAATTTAATGTCTTCCAATCTGTTGTATAGTCAACATGCTACATACACCACCAAAACTAATTGTCTTCACATTTGCTTCATGTTCATTTCTCTTAATAGCTCACTAAAATATTTTTTAAATCTCTTGTATATATGCTCATTTTGCACATTCTCACATAACTTTCTATTACCCCATGCTGTTCATTCATCTTCCTTCCTGAGCCCTGATATACTCACTTTATTTCTTTTTATCAGACTATACATTTTTCTTGGATTCTTTATACATCTTATTTCATCACTGCCACATTGTGTTTGTAACATTTTCCAAAATTTCTTTTCTTTCACTCCATTCTTCACCTTATCATTCCACTATGCAGCCACCTTTCTCTTCACTCCATTTCATATACACATATGTACATGAGATGCCCTCACAAAGCAGCTAGGGCTGGGCATCCAGGATCCCGGGATCCTGGAAGTAAGTAGTAGACAGCTCACTTCCCAGGAAAACTGTCATCAATCCTGGGATTTCCCAGTATTCTATTTTCAGGGGTCTCTTTTCATATAACTCATCTTCAAATCAAAGGTCCTTGGAAGAAAAATTGGATACAGTTGTGCAGAAAGAAATGGGATCCACAGAGCAACAAGATTTGTGCCTGAGATATGATGTAAAGAACATCATAAAAGAAATGAATGTTTATAAAGCCACTGGTAATAGAACAGAAAATTTAAACCTCTTATTTAATGCTCTGGTGACAATTCCTCCAACTTCAATAGAGTTGGAAAGAGCATTTTCTGCTGTAGGATTATTTATCACAAAACTCCAAACATCTTTAAGTGATAATAGTATTGATCATCTGTTTTTTAAAGCATTAGTTTTAAGTCATAATCCAAATAAATCAATAATTTCAGTTTTATTAGTCTCTATAGAAAGTTTTTACCAAAGCATGTTTTTGTTCAATAAAAGGAAGTTTTCTGTTTAGTTATTTAATTTATTCCAGTACTTCAACCTTATTTAATTTTTTTAATCCTGGAAATTTCCTGGGATCCCAGGATTGCAAGTTTTTTAATCCCATTTCCCAGGATTAAGGAAAGAGTGGGAAATACGCAGCCCTTATGCACATTCCATATAGTATGTATATCCTTTTATTCATCATCTACTTTTTCGGGGATGTAATGTGCTTATCTTTACACCTGTCAGAGGCTCAGAGCAGCCTTATGGTGAAACCAGGCTGTTAATTTGAAGATCCTGAGTTTGATTCTCAGCTCAAACTTTGTATTTCACTTTTTAATCCACTTCTCTGGGATCCCTTTGGTGGGTAGTGGTTCAGATCCCACAGAAGCTGGAGGCCCATCCAGCATACAACTTTTGATAAAAGTTAAAAACACACACACACACACACACATACACACTTTCAGAAAAATCTGTACCATCATTAAAATTATTCATTATTATTATTATTTTTTTATTATTTTACAGGTTGTATTGGTGCTACAATTGCTATATCCTTAGGCATTACAGCAGGAGCTTTAATAAGCAAAAATATAGCAAGTTTCTTGGAAGAAAATGATTTGTTTGTTCCTTCTGATGATGATGATGATGATTAATATTTTAACCAAGTTACAGTGTAGCAGGTTATAATATATATATATATATATATATATATATATATATATATATATATATATATATATATATATATATATTATATATATATATATATATGTGTTAATATTTTATTGTTTTCTTTCTATAAAGACTATAAATTTTGCTTAAATTCCTAATATTTTGACTATTCATACATATTAAAGTATACTAGTCCTACTGTATAGCTAATTAAGTAAGATATAGCTTATAATGAAGTTGTTGTTGTTCATATTAATTTGTTGTTCCAGTCAGTGTCATTACTTAAATTATTTAGACCTAATATAGCTCCAATTCTATATTACTGTCCTTAGCTTTAATCTTCAACTTATTTTCAATTCTTTCTGTGTTTCAGCTGATTGGTTGTGAGATTTCTGTAAATTCATGAATATTAACAAATTAGAAGTTAACATCTTCAAAAATAGTTTATCAGCTTACCATAATATAACTAAAGTAAACCTAAGTTAGACCTAAAATATTCATTTCGGTTCCAAGTCAAAGATTATAGTACAGCATCATATGGTACCTAGTTACAGAACCCACCAGTACCAAGTTTTAGCTCAATTTTTCTCTCTAAAGATATGTGGTTAAGTAATTGTTTTCTCAATTCATAAATTTAATTCCATTGAAAATGGTACTACTTTCTTAAAATAATTACTCTCTTTAGCTTACATGTATTCTGCAGGAGTGTCTCAGTTGTATTTAGCTCCATTTAACTGTTCCACTTCTATGTCAGTGAAATAAAAATTAAAAAATAATAGAACCCATGATTCTCATTTTCTCTTTCCCATAATTATTAGGAAGAGAGATCATTGGAATAAATGGACCCTCTAAATGGCTCTGTGAAAAGTCAAAAAAGTATCTTATGAGCGCCCATAAAGTTATTAAATAGTATCCTCAAGTTTCAGTTTGTGAACTGGCTTGGTAGGATTTTTACATTTAAACTGTGCCGAAGGATCTTGGTTCATGGCGTGTGTGTGTATAACCTACAGTGTCTTTACCTTAAAACCTTTAGTTCTTAGTTTTTCGCCCCCTCTCTCTTCTACATCTCTTCTTCCATTAAAACTGTGATAGTATTTAAAGAGAAGAATAAGTTATCATTATTTATTACCAATAATAATTATTTTTCCAGGAAAAGTTTGTTTGGTACTCGGTTTCAATAAAGTCTACCTATTATTTAATGTGAAATGGCCTTCGGTATTCAGATGAACTGTTTACTGCACTCAATGAGGGCCCAAGCATCACTTTCTCGGATACGGTATACAATCACATGCCGGGCCCCTCCCTGGTTTCATACAGGTCATTCATGCATATTTTTGTATATTTTTATTGAAATAAACGCATTACACCCAGATCAGATCAGAATTAACAGACAAAATTGACAAATTAACAAAAAAACTACAAAAATAAAGTTTTAAAACATTTTTAACTGGGCCCTGTCAGGCCCCTTGGCTGTCTGGGCCCCAGTAAACGTTACCCTTTTTATCCCCCATGCTTGGGCCTTGCACTAGGTGTTAAATTTGCACTAAGTTAATGTTTTTTTGAAGTAAAAAATTGCATGTAATTTTTTATATTGTAATGCCAATGGTAAGAGAGTACACAAAGGATTTTGTTTGAATTTTATATTTTTCTTATATAGTTTGGAGATCATGTGTACAGTATCTCTCACTATCATAGTACTTACTACTTTTAGTTGTTAACGCATAAAAATTTTATATAATTGTTCTTTTATTTCCTGAAGATCTAGGAATCCTTAAAAAAAAAATTGGAGGCATGCTTCTTTAAGTGCGTGCTACTTGAGGCACTTGTGTAAAATTATAAGATTTCCTTTAGGGATGTCGCCTATATCCACATCTGTATCCGCACTTCTGACTATGGATGTCTGCGCATATGAAGAAACAAATATATTTATATAAATATACTAAATATACTGTGGTGTTTTTAGGTGTATATTTATTTAATGTGCCATTTTAATGAATTTCAGCCACCCTAGTGTTTCCGGGATGTGGGACGTAGACCAAACTCATTATGCATCCCACCACCATTTACCCAATCTTCTCCCATGAAGTGGCTTACAAAACAAAATTATATTATGTACATCAAGATTGAATCAAGTAGGAGTGTACAACACCTGTACGCAATATGCACAGGATTGGCTGATACCATCTTTGGTAGAATCAAAACTCAGGGTTTTTCATACCCAAACCTGAGAAGAGAAAAACTGCAATTGAGAAAAAGCAGCTTTTCAGCTTTTCAGCTTTTTCGCCCTCGAGACGACTTCCGGGGATCATATATTAAATGCAGCACTCCTGAGTAATTGGTTGCTGGGGATGGTAGTTGGAAGGTACGAGAAAAATTTCCGAGCCAGTTGACTGATTATAGAGTGTTTTGCTTTGTTGACGTTCCACCAAGCTAAAGGACCATCTGGTTCCAATCGCTTCTTGCGGTATTCTCCAATCATCTTTATTTTTCACTCTTGTGTCCCGGCTGGGTGTGTTTCTTCGTCACTACTGGAAGAAAGTAACAGTCATGGATCATATTAAATCCAACACACACGTTACTTTCTGCTCGTCACCGACACCTTCCCTTCGGTACAAACGTGCCAGATCCTTCTGAATGTGGCTCCTTAATTCACCCGTTGTTGGGATTGTAAAAATTAAAATTGTTAGTTTAAATTTAACAAGCTAAACTTGAGGAAGATTAACAAATTAGTTCATTTTTAACTCATGACGTCATAAGATCTACTATCTACTAATGGCCCGGTTGTCCTAAAATGTTTTGCATCAATTGGCGCCATCCATTCGTGCACACTTTGTTTCCACGATAGCCGCACGGATGTTTCGCGCACTCTAAATTCGATGATGTCATATTTCCTCATTTGCAAAGTAACATGTGCACAACGGAAGAATATCAGTCAATGCTAATTAATTCTGTAATTATTATTATTGATGTTTTGATTATTACAAAGATCGGCAAGTATATTAATTACAGTTTAAACGTCTTGGAAAGAAAAACTCAAATCTTTCTTTAAGTTCGTGGTTTTTTTCGATGAGGGATTTTCAAAAATCTACTCTAAGGCACGTTGAAGGAAAAGCAGAAGCTGTAGTCAAGCTCTAAGCATCGGCAATGCGACAAGAGGGAAAGTCTATAACATGCATTCAGTATGAATTAGATTTAATTTTTCCTCAGGACCTAAAGGGCATTTCTGGTCCGATCCCTTAAGTATTGTATAATAGCAATTAAATTCAATTTAAAATTAACTGTGAAACTGAAGATTAAAACTAACTTGTTTGTGTTTTAATACTGAAATTTGAAGAGCAAGTAGGTCTAGCCTATAGTGGAATTCATCTTTTACTGAAGTGAAAGGGAGTTTTATTATCATGGCCATGCTATCACGAAACTGTTAAGCTTGAAGTAAATTGAGCTTAGATTGACTAAGACGATTTCGGATTTTTTTAAGCTCGTCGTCTGCTGTTGTTGAATGATTAAAATACATTACGATCCGTCGGCATTTTGCAATAATGTCACGCAACACTTTCTAAGACGTCAGGCTTTCATTCACCACTAGCTGTTGTCTCAAGAATTTGCGAACGTGTGAGCATTGCAGTAAAATTTTCCGAAACGTATTTCCCGGTATGGCGCTTGTAAAGTGTTTGGAGAGAGAAAACCAAATTCGCTCGTTTGAAGTTTTCTGTGATTCCGTGCCACGTTAACATCAATGAAACTTTGGCCGACGGGTTGGAGAGCATGTGTCGGTTGCGAAGAAAAATTTTGTGAAGTCCAGTTGGGTGTTGATGGCTTTGGAGACGGCATACATATACTGTACGCAAGAGGTTGCAGTAATAAAGGCACATTTTTAGGCGATACTGAGGTGCAATCTTCGTCATTAAGCGCCCAAATTCTAGGTTCTCGACATGGCTAAATGCTGTCATTGTATAATCGATAAGATAATCGGTTTTTTGTGATTTCGCATTTTTAACATTGTTTTTTTCTTTCTTTTTTTTGCAAAACATTCATCCACGATTATTTCACTCAGGCTTTCATTGCTGTACTGGGGCCGGGACTTTTTCTCTTTTTTTATTCTTCATTTTTTAGTAGGTCACTTTTACTTTTTCCTTTTCCTCTTTTTTTTCATGGGTTGAACGGAAGTAATTTTCCTGGAGTAGTATTTTTGGCATAGCAGACACTGTAAGGGGTTCCAAAAACCTTAGCCCCCACCCCCACCCCATTTGCAGCTTACATGTTTACTTATATCGAAATGGTTTTTAGTGATTATAAAAATTTATAAAATTCTTTATTTATTGCAGGTATTAAAGTTACTCTAGCTGATAAAGTGATAATATAATGGCTTCTCAATTAATTGGTGATTCGGAGAGGCAACGTGTGATAGATCGCATACGAGCAATAACATTTCGGGAAGCTCGTGATGCTGGAGCCACCTTTATAACACGTTCATGGGTTGCCAAAAAGTTGCGAAGAAGTGAGGACTTCGTCAAAAGAAATTGGAATAAAACTTTGGATGAATGTGAAATGGATACAATCAAATCTGGCCGCCCAAATTTGCCACTCTCTCAGGAAACAAAGGACATCATTGAAAGCAGTACGCGTAAGCGGAAAAACAGCTGTGCTAAACTTTCTAGAGAGATCGAAGTGTTGAGAGGAAAGATCGTTAGTAGTGAGATCATTCGACTGTACCGTCATAGGCAAGGTTTAAAGCCTTGGCATGAACTTCCAAAGCCAAGAAAAACTCAACTTAACATCAATGACAGAATGTGGTTTGCCCATTATCTTGAAGATTGAGATGTAGATGATTTCATGCATTTAGGTGTCTCCGATGAATTTTTTGTTTACGTAACACGTCGGCCTAACTACCAAAGTGATCGAGTGTGGGCCACAACACCAGATGAAATCGACGACAATGAACATTATCGCGAATTATTAAAAAGTCCAGACTATGTTGGTGTGTTTGTTTTGTTCACTGCAAAGAAGCTCATGTGGGTGCTGAAGCCAAATGGTCAGAGTTGGGATGGACAGTATTTTCGTGATATTATTCTATCCCAGCATGTCATTCCTTTTCTAAGAAACCCAAACAATGTTATGGATGTCGATCAGGTCACACTTGTGCACGATAAGGCCCCCTGCTTTAAGGCATTAGCCACTCAACAGTTGTTGCGGAACCATGAGATCGATTTCTTTGGAAATGAAGAATGGCCAGGAAATTCTCCTGACCTGAACGTCTGTGAACACACTGGATCAGTTATAAAGGACAAGGTTGAATGTCTCTTGTTTCAAGAACCTGCAGCAAATCGATTTTCGAAGGATACAATGACGCAACACATTGAAACTGTAACGATCAAGATCTATTCACGTCACTTTTGGCAAGCTACCCAAAGCGAATTCAGGCTGTCTTGGAAGCCAATGGCGGGAACACCAAGTTTTAATTGTTTCTCATTAAATGCAGGCTTAAATTCTCTTTTGTAAGGTATGTTTAGTTTTACTGTACCTCTAATGGTTTATGGCTTTAGGCCATGGGCGGGGGTCTAAGGTTTATTGGAGCCCCGTACTGTTTCATTGCCTTTGGAGAGGGAGTACAGTATTTCGGCATCAAATTGACGTTGACATTACCCAAAAATATTTAGCATCGTAAATTTGCGATGTCATTTTATATTTATCTAAAACAAGAACAACAAAAAAATAACAAAAATAGAGCGGTTAAAATTAAAAATCACAGTAATACAAAAATATAAGCGCCCTTACCCTATACCCCAAAATCCACATTTGACATCCCCGACATCCCTGATATTTTTTATATGAAGTAATATGTGATCGAAGTCAGTGCCAGCTCGTAAGCTAGTGGTTCTTAACCCCTGGGTCGCCAAGTCATTTTGATTGGGTCCTTAAATTGTCATTTATCATTTATTTATGTTATCCCTAATCATTTTACCATTAAGTATTTATTTTATTATCTATTACGAGTGAACTGTTTGATGGTATGGGTCGCCGAACTAGCCCCGCGACCAGAATTTTGGTCGCAGCCTAAAAAGGTTAAGAACCACCGACGTAAGCTATTCGCCTTTCTGGGTTACTGGGACGAACTTCTTCGGATAATCATTTCTAAACTAAAAGCCAAAACTATGTGGTGTTGAACTCGCCGATTCGACGACTTACCCACGTACTCTATTGTTGATAGAGACAATTTTGTTTAAGAATATACTCGTACTTTTATTAGATAGTTTTAATGTTTAATTTTATTGAAATTGGTTGAAATGAGGTACTGTATCCATTTAATTCGTTTTTCAAAATGTGTTTTGCAAATGAGATGGGACAAAATATACAACAAATTGACAAAGTACGGGCATTTTTGGCAAGTTGTGATCAATTCGACAGCGAAGCACAACACATAAGCAAACCATTCCATCTTTGACATATCGCCAGATTTAAAAGACTTTAAGAATGGATAGTACTCATTTAAATATCGACATTCTACGCGATTTCCATCAGTTTTCATTACCACCTGACAAACTTCAAATGAAATGACGAAAGGTTAATATACATCATCAGTTTTTTTTATATAGGGAGGCGAGGCCAAGGGCGAGCGCCCGCAAGAATGCTCTTCCCTCTGTATAAGAAAGAAAGAGTCCAAATCAAGGTGTCTGAGGCTCACGATGACATTTTTTTTAATTTTGAAAAGATCTTGTCGTGTGTAAATTGCATGTATGCATGCATGGACGTCGATCGCTTCTCAAATTCAACTGACACAAATTACACTTCTGTTAAGAAACTTGCTACTTTAGATACAGATAAACAAATGAGACATTAAAAATGATCAAATAGAGATATATTAAAGAAATACAACTTCAAATAAACATGTTGTCCCCCTCACACAAAAAAGTGGAGGGGGGATCGCCCCCCGCTCAATCGACGCCCATGCATGTATGTGCAGTGGCGGTTCCTCATATGGGCAATATGGGCAGCCGCACAGGGCGGCATTTGTGGAGGGGCGGCATGAGCGCCTGCAAAGCAAAAAAAATAAAAATAAGAATAAATAAATAAAGAAATAAATAAAAATAAAAAATAAAATAAAATAAATAATAAAAGATCAATAAATATATTTTTATTAATAAAAAACCATCTATTGCATTTTCCATAAACCTTCCCATAAAAGACCTAAACAATGCAAAATGCTTCCAGATTAATATTATTGGGAATAAAGGCCCATACTTTAACATATGTAATGTTATTTTTCTGGGTTTGGTTAAATAGTGAAATGTATATTATTTATTACAGAACGAATCTTCACACTAAGCCACTAAGGTCTGTCAAATAACCGCAAATGGATAAGAAGAGGTCAAAGCTATCAGGTGCTCAGTTTAGAAAAAAGAGGAAAGAAGAAGAGGAGAAACGAGCAAAAGATAAAGGTATAGAGCTATGTCATCTACTCTTCACTGCTATATTGCACTGCTATTTTGTGATATAGCTTTCTGAGTCATTTGAAGTGTACTATTATGTATATAATTAGCCATTAACCAAGGAGGTTGTATTATTCATTTGTTTCCTATTCTAAAAGTTTAATAAATTGTGCTTAATAACATGTTAAATTAATTGTACTAGCCTATTCATGCATTGGTCTGTTATGTTCTATTTTACTATTTGCAGGGGCACTTTTGAAATATTTTGGAACACCCTCTGCCACTAGCCAGGATGAGAAGCCGTCTACTTCTGCCATTATTGAGGCTGAGGAGCCATCTACCTCCTCAGCCTCACATATGTCTCCACAAATGCAGTCTGATCCTGAGGATGAAGACCCATTTGCTTCTACTTCTCCCCGGCAGGACTCTTCAGGTGAGTTTGTGTGCACATATGTCTGTGAGTGTGTGTGTGTGTGTATGTGTATGTGTGTGCATCCCTGCAAAGCATTTTGCAAACAGTTATAAATTATAATGTTATTATCACTGGGTCTGGGTTACTGGGTATGTGTGGTGTTTCACCACCATAATTCCATAACACCACCACCATAACAAAGTGCTGTGAATAATGTGTTATCTAACTTAGGTGTGTATACTAATGAGTAATGCTCTTGTTCTTTCTATTAGAAATGCCTGGAGCAGAATCGCCTCCTGAGGATGAGTCTCTGTCCACCGACCCTGCTAACTGGCCTTCAGTTCTGACTGAGAGAATTCGGACACAACTGGTTTCCAGGGGACCAAGTCAAGTACCATCTGACTTTGTATTCCCTAGAAACGACAGTGACGGAAGAAGTTTCCACCATCAATACTTCAGGAAGTCATTGGTTAGTGGGGAAAATATAACTAGAAGTTGGTTGGTCTATTCCTTAAAAAACAACAGCCTTTTCTGTTTCTGTTGTACATTATTTTACAAGAGGAAAATAAATTTAACAAGTTTGGGACTCTCGGACTGGAAGCATGCAAGCTCATTGCTCACATCACATGACAACAGTTCAGAACACCTAAATTCTATGAAAATCTGGAAAGAACTGGCAGTGAGGATGAGAAAGGGGGAGACCATTGACAAGCAGGAGATGGCACTTCTGGAGGCTGAGAAGTTGAGATGGAGAGCGGTGCTGACACGTCTCACTGCTATTGTGCATTCTCTGGCAGTTAGGAATTTGGCACTAAGGGGACATACAGAAAAATTGTTCTCACCATCAAATGGCAATTTTCTGAAAGAAGTTGAACTGATGGCACAATTTGATCCTATAATGCAAGAGCACATTAACCGTGTCCAAAAAGGGACCTCCAGTCACACCAGCTACCTCGGCCACCACATACAAAACGAACTCATTGATTTGTCGAGCAGCAAGACCATTTCAGCAATGGTGAGCGACATCAAACAATCAAAGTTTTTTTCAATAATTCTAGATTGCACTCCAGATATCAACCACACTGAACAGTTGTCAGTTGTGATTCGGGTTGTGTCACTGGAGGGGAAGCCCCATATAAAGGAACATTTCATGGGGTTTTTGGAGGCAGAGGAGTCCACTGGTCAACATTTGGCATCTCTGATTCTGAAGAGACTGGAGGAGCTAAAAGTTCCTTTCATGGACTGTAGAGGACAATCATATGACAACGGGGCCAACATGAAAAAACAAGGGTGTTCAATCCAGGCTCCTAGAAATTAATCCCAGAGCTCTGTTTGTTCCATGTGGGGCTCATTCTCTGAATTTGCTTGTGGCCGATGCTGCTAAGGGATCTATTGATGCCACAAGTTACTTTGGCATCTTGCAGAAGCTTTACAACTTGTTTTCAGCCTCCACACAACGATGGGCCATTTTGAAAAAACATGTGAACATCACATTGAAGATGTGGTCTGATACAAGGTGGGAAAGCAAGATCAAGAGTGTGGAGCCCCTGAGATATCAGGCAGCTGCAGTGAGAGATGCACTGATCGAGGTGAGGGACCACACCAAAGACTCTGTAATAAAGGTCGAGGCTCAATCTCTGTCAGAGGAGGTTGGGTCATACCGCTTCGCCATTTGTTCAGTGGTGTGGCATGACCTGTTGTGCCAAATTCAGCATGTGAGCAAGCAGATGCAGTCTCCTAGCATGCACGTTGATGTTGCAGTAAATCTCCTAAAAAAAAAACAGAGGAGGTCTCCGCAATTACAGGGCAACAGGTTTTGTGGCTGCACAAATGGCAGCCACAGATATCTGTGAACAAATGAATGTGGAGGCTGTGTTAAAACAAAAACGGCTGAGGTCCACAAAGCGGCACTTCTCCTATGAAGCATCTGATGAGCCCTTGATTGATGCTTTGAAGAAGCTGGAGGTGACATTTTTCAATGCAGTGGTTGATGCTGCAACATCAGCCATTCAGGAAAGATTTTCCACGTTGGAAATTGTGGGAGAGAAGTTTGGAGTGCTGACACATTTCCAAAATCTCACATTTGAGGAGCTGACAGAACAATGTGTGAACCTTAGTACTACACTACACTTTAAGGGACAATCTGACTTGGATGGCAGAGAGCTTGCACAGGAGCTGAAGAACTTGCCTGACTTGCCATCAAAGACCATATCCTTGCTTGAACTGCTGACATTTATCCATGAAAGGGAGCTCTCTGAAATATATCCAAATTTGTGGACTGCTCTCAGAATTGGTCTTACTCTTCCAGTCACTGTTGCTGAAGCAGAGAGGAGCTTTTCAAAGCTGAAGCTCATCAAATCCTACCTGAGGTCAACTATGTCACAGGAACGCCTTACCGGTCTGGCCATCATCAGTATAAATCATACAATTGCTGAGCAGATTTCATATGATGATTTAAGTCATGACTTTGCATCAAGGAAGGTAAGAAGAGTCAGGCTTTAGATGGCAGTTGTGCTGTGGTGCAATTTATTTTGTTTCTTGTTCAAAGTGTAGCATAATAATTACCCTCTCTTAAGTGTCTTATTCTATTTATGTGATAGAGCATTTGTACAATTTAGAAATTTGATTCTCTAGTTTATTTATGGCAGTTGTGCAATTTAATTTGTATTTTTCCTGTTCATAGTATCATAATTACATTCTCTTAAGTGAGTTATTCTATTTACGTGATGAAGGATTTGTAAAATTCAGAAATTTGAGTCTTTGTTTTGGTTCTGAAGTTCCAACAATTAGTCCAATAAAAAGTTATTTTGTGAAAGAGTTATGTCTGTCCTTTATTTTGGGGGGATTCGAATGTGTGTGTGTTGGCGAACAGGGGGGGGGGCGCTGAAGGTGAGGTTCGCCCAGGGCGTCATGTAAGCTAGGACCGCCACTGTGTATGTGTAGTGAAGAATAGAGGGAGAAGTGTGTGTTTGACAGCATGCTGAACTGCTCACAGGTAGATGAGACAGGAAAAGATCAGCCAAAGAGAACAGTGACAGAAGAAACGGGAGTTCCAGCACTTCTTGTCTCCTACCTAACAACAACAATGTTATAACAATGTATTTAACAATTTCAAATACAATTGTTAGGTTACGTACACATTTCAGAGACGTAAACAATAACGTAAGTGTTTACTCATTTCCAAATATCTACTCTATCAAGACATTTGAGTAGGTACGTTGTGCAATGTCTATAACAGTTATTCAAAATTTCGATGGACACGTTTGGTGTGACCTCTGAGGCTACCCGATATAAGTGGTTTTCCATCTAGTGAATAAGTGTTATTCCGGCCTCTCTCGCCCTCTCTGCTCTCGTATGACATCTTGTTGGTCACGAAACCTTCTTTTCAGCATTGCCTTCAACGCACTGAAAGAAGAAACAATGAGGAGGCAAATGTTTTATTACTTGATGAGAATTTTGAAAACGGCATGAATATGACAAGAGGTATTGGCCAGAAACACCTCGCCTATAATGGTCGAAAGGAACTGGAGGAAATCGGCTAATGCACATTTGTTTATGTCACCAAAAGCTAGATTGTAATAAAGCATTCGACCTTTGCGGAACAAAGCTGGTTGATAGCAGGTGTTATTATAGCTGTCTTTAATAAATAATGCAGCACTTTTGAGCCACTAAATGATTTGATTATTGTCAAACATGCAATCATAGTTGTCAAACAAATAACGCTCCATCATTTAGTTTCCTTCGTAATGTCTTAAATACTACTACTATATGTATTTATACCGCATACTATCATTTCTACTGCTCTGTCGAAATAGTTCGCATCTTTTTCATACCCATTTGGTCGATGATATGTTCATACGATTTTTCTATAAAAAATATCGATGCGTTGACGAAAGGAAATGAATGTCATCGAAAGTATTTGGAGTTTGTTCGATCGCATTTGCAAAACTGTATTTTTCCATATTTATCTGTACAATTCAGATATATGATATGGCATTAATACAGTCATAGTATTCTAATCTGAATATGCTGGAAGCCTGAAAGTTTTTTATGCAAAATTAATGAGATTCAGTTTATTTATTACATAAGAGAAGTGAAAATGATAACAGGTTTGTTAGACAAGATTTATGCCGTCTGAATCCATGTTCAGAATCAAAAATTAAATTGTTTGATTCAAGATGATACACGATACGTTCTGTAATAATGAATTCCAACAGCTTGCCGACAACTGACGTTAAACTGATCGGGCGGTAATTACAAAGATTTTGCCTGTCCCCCCTTTTCAAAGATTGGTGTTATGTTTCCTAATTTCCAGTCGGTTTGAACTATCCCTATTTTGAATGATTGTTTGAATATGGTTACTAAATCATCAACAATAGTATGGCTGACCTCTTTTAATACCCTCGGAAGAAATAAGCCAGGACGGGTGATTTGTATTTATTTATCTTGTCAATTAGTTACTGTACCTCATTTCTCGTAAAACGTATGGTCTCTAAGGGATAGCCACAGGGCCGGATTAAGACCTTTAGAGGCCCTAAGCACTTAAAAGATTTTGGTGCCCCATATATATGTAATTCAAAATATAAACAAAAATAAACCATAAAATAAAATTTTATTTTTTTAAATGAAACAAAACTTACAGTAAGATGGAAAATAATGTTTATTTTTGTATACTTCCACTTCATTTATATTTGAAAAGTTTTCTCCTACTTTTTTTAATTGCAAAGTCTTTGATCAGATCCTCAAAACTAATCTTACGTAACACATCTGCTTCTATACCTAGTAGAGATAAGGCATCCAGCCTGCCTTGTTGCATAGTTGTTCTGTTGGTATTTTTAATATACTTCAACTGAGAAAATGAACGCTCAGCTGAGCAATTTGTGACCATTAATGTTAAAAATATACGAAAGGCAATTTCTACATTTGGGAAGGCACACTCAATATTGTCTTCTACAATTATTTTATAAAGTTCAGCATGACTGAATCTTGTTTTTACTTTTTTTTTTGCACTGAACTTATGGCACACATATGAGTGAAACTGCTGAAGCTCAGCAGAGAAATTAGTGTTCAAGTCCTCTGGGTAAGCATCAATCATCTTTTTACAACCCTGATCCTGTTGATGGTGAATACAATAACCACTCTCTCTTGTATTTCTCACCATTGGCTTTTGTCCCAACGAAAGGTTTTTGTGAACAGTATCTTGCTGGTTTGCCACTACTGAAATGCCGGTAAGACTTGTCAAATGGCCCATTGTGGTGTTGACAGTCACTGGGTCCACAAGCAATCCAATAAGCCACATCATCAGCAGAGAAATCAAGCCACAACCCTGGATCTTTTGCTATATTTACTTCATCTTCTGCAGACTGATTCATTTCACCACCATCACCATGGTCCACTAAACTTTCATTTTCAGCAATTATTTCAACCCCAGAATGTCTTGTAAAGCAACTTGAATCAACATTTGCAGTAGAGGTATCAAGAGAATTTACAAGCAAAGTGAGATCAGTAGTGAGACATGTGGTAGATGAACCTGCTTGTGACACCTCGGTGATTCCAACGTCATCATATTTTGATTTTGAAGTGATCAAAGTGGTATTTGTGTCCACTTCTGATGACGGAGATTGGTTTTGATTCAGAATCGGTATATCATGTTGACGTTGTGGTCGTGGAACTTGTGTGAAGAAATCAGTCAGCTTTGCAGTCTTGGACTCTAAATCCAAAGTCTTCTCTTGTTTCTCTTTTGATAGTTTTCGCTTTTGTGCACCACTTAACTGAACACGTTTCATCTTGGTTCTTGGGGTCTGTAAAATACAGAAATAAAAAGAATATTTTATTTGTATATTATGTGGCAATCAACACAGTTACACATATCACAATCTTGGCTTTGTTCTTTTATTCTCAGAAAGACAAAATGGGAACCGTACACAACCAAAGTGGCAATTTAAATATAAGTGGCAATTAAATATAACTCAACCGAAATATCAACTCGAAATGTTGAATACAAATCAAATCGAAAGAAGGAACCGAAAGAAGGAACCGAAACCTATAAAATAAAAATACTTAACATTAGAATTAATAATACGCAATCTATAAAAATATCAATATTAACATTTCACTATTAACGAGCCACATTTTATATTTACATTTATTTATTTATTTAAAACACAATATTTAATTATAGGAAATATGAACATTTGTTTAGGGCCTAAATTGTCCTAACTACGTTTGATGTTATATATACATTACAAATTATTCACTCTGGTTATTACAATCTAAATTCTTTTATACTGTTATGACAATAGATAAATAAATTATAAAATAAAGATACGTGTATGATAAAATATTGTTATATATACAAATAAAGTACACTTCATAGACTTACCTTAGAGAAGAAGAGAGAGCAACAGATAAACTTCTTCAACGCTAATTAACTTAGGTCAGTATATCTTATTATTATAATGGCCGTGATAAACATCACTTGATACAACAGCAATATAGAGAGTTTATAGTTTCTTTTATTTTAATATTAATTTATATTACAATTCTATAAACCTAAATCTTTCTGTAAAACAATACCAAATGATTATGTAAAATATATATTTAATATTATATGCACAAATCACACGTTCAGAATAACTTCCTATAGCACACGAAAATATTTAATCTATATGTATTTTTAATATGGCGCTCAAAGATTTGATATAAACAAAATAATAACGCAAAGCGTAAAGTGTGTGATTACAACGAAATATATTTATTCTCTCAAAAGGGTTGTTGTTCACTCCAAATTCAAACAATGAAAAAAAATAAATACTATATATGAATATATATAATTCAGTTTTCAACAGCTTATAGGCTATAAGCCGCGATTATAATAGTATAATAAATCCATGGTAAATCCGACGATGGAAAATTTCTGTGGTGCCCCCCTTCCCTTGATGCCCTAAGCACGGGCTTATTTTGCTTAATGGTTAATCCGGCCCTGTCATAGCCACCGTCAAACGTAATTCGGAGATTTGGTACTTCGGTTAAGTCTTCTTCCGTGAAGACTGTAACGAAGAACTCGTTTAACATATTAGCTATATCCAGTGGTGGGCACGCGCAACGATTTTTGTAGCGCCGCAACCGCAACCGCAACTCTGCTGAAATAGTTGCGCCGCACGCGCAAGCGCAACCCTTTTCAAAAAGTTGCGCCGCAAGCGCAAGCGCAACCAAAAATGTTGCGCCGCAACTTTTTGCGGCGCAACTGCCCACCTTTGGCTATATCTATGTCACTGAATTGGTGCCATATTTCTATCTTTTAGGGACCTACAGAATTTTTAATTGGCTTCCTGCTGTTAACATGGGCAAAAATCTCTTTAGGGTTAACTTTACAGAAAGAAACAACTCTATCTTCCTCACATTTAGCTCATGTAATTAAGGATTTATCCCTCCGACGTCACATAATTTTCTGAATTAGTCTGGTTGGAATGTGACTTAAGTAGTTTGTTGGCTCTATTTCATTCCGTTATAACAATGCTAATTTCATTATTAACCCATTTCGGCATCTTGGTTGACAAAGAGGAAACTATTTTAGTGGATATAAAAGTGCCCTGTAATATTCTAAATTGATCCCTACATGAGCTCCAGCCCAGCTAACAATTTTACTTAGGTACAACGTTGTCACAAGGTTGCATTTTAGCACTGTGACGTAGATACAACGTAAATTTGTGTGGTTTCAGTTACGTCTTCACAACGTTGTGATATTATGTAAACTTTACATAGATACAACGTTATCTCAACGATTCAAGGATAGAATTCGGTCCAACAAAGGTGCCCTATTTGAAATAGTAGTATGCCGTATGTAACTCCGTTACAATTTTGTAACAAAGGATAATGTAATGCGAAACTATATGCTATGGATGTAAAACCTTACGTGCAGACAACGTCTATGCTACGTACAAAAGATTACGTCAGAAGTTTACTTGCACTTCACCCGTATACAACATCATTATGAAACGTTGTATCAACGTTACAATATAACATTTAAGTTTTACGTTGTGACTACGTCAGTACAACGTCAATTTCTGACATGACCAAGCTTCAACCAGAATACAAAGTATTTATGTAGGGAGGGTGACATTGACATTGACATTGGGTGCTGGGAGGTGACATTGACATCCTCACTTATTAGAACTTCAAGAGTGTCTAAACTACTTCGGAAACTTTCAAAATTTGCTGTAGAGAAATCCAACCTTTCGTGCGTCTTTTCTCGAGTATTAATTGGAACCCTGGGGTCAGATTTAATCAAATTGTGGTCGCAGAGTAGGACTGGCAGAGTAGGACTAACTACTGGTGGAGTAGGATCAATTACTGGTTGAGGATCCTAATTTAAAAAGACTATACAAGTTAATGTTCTGAAGATGGCCATATTTCTTCTTACCCTTTAAATTAAAATTAATCCCATCCGAGCCAAAGTATTCCCCGTTATCGAAAAATGTAAGCAAAAAATCAACAAACTTTATTCCTTTTTTTTCTCGCAAATACATTTAACTCCATTGTTTATGCTAACAGCTTTAGTTAAAGTACATCCACTGGCATGCATTCTTGGGAGAATTCCTACAACCATTCCTATGTCAGTTTTTTTTTTTTAAATCTTATCGGTTAAGTTTTTAAAATTATTTACAATGGCCTCAGGCTGGACAAGTTGCGACGAGTGAGATGGCGCGTTATCGTGATGAAGCAGCCAGTCTCCGGACTCCCACGCGCCATCTCACTCCTCGCAACTTGTCCAGCAATTTTTGATCGGAAATGTTACCCTCAAGTACAGCAGCTTCCATATTCGCCGGATTTGACTTCATGCGACTTTTTTTTGTTTCCGAAGCTCAAACAAACCCTGAAAGGACACCGATTCGATGATGTTGAGACCATTAAAAGAAATTCGATGGAGCAGCTTTTGGCCATTCCGAAAAGTGTTTTCGAAAAACGTTTTCAACAGTGGCAGGATCGTTGGGCAAAGTGTGTGGCTTCAGAAAGAGCGTACTTTGAGGGAGATTAAGCCCCAAACCTTATAAGTATCATATTCTGTCTATAATCACATCAGTCCGGATACCTTTTGAACAAACCTCGTGTGCATATACGTATAGCTGTAGCAACACTTCCTTCCCTTCCGTCAACATTTCCAGACACAGTTGTATTTCTCTGGGGCATCACACTTCTGCTAATTCATTTCATTTTACCTTTTGTATGTTTCATTGTATTGTAAACAAATTCATCTGTCTCGAACATGGTTTTGAAGCAGATTGTCCCATGAAATAAATATAAAATGACTCATAATTTTTTCTTTCTTCTATATTGTGATTTTTTTCTAGAATTTCGATTCCATCAACGTTATTAAATGGTTTAACTTCTGTTTATGTTTAACAAAACAATTACAGTATTATTGTTTCCAATTGTTATATTATAGAGCCTATCACTGTTGATAAAATCTTATTTTTATATTTATAGTTTCGCCTATATATCTTAGGACTATTATACAGCATAAATACACCCTCCATTGCCTTTGCCTTTAGTTAGCTGGGTTTGATGACTTTTCCCAAATTATTAGAAATCTAATTAAAAGTTTCTTTATATTATAATGAATATTACAAGGTACCTTCAATTACACTTCATCTTATTCTCTTGTTATATTGCTATAACTGTAATAGTTTTCCTTTGTAAATGCGACACTTTATCAATAAAATGGTCGGAATAGCCTAATTTTCTAAAGTATTTTTTTTAAATACAGTAATTAATTTCTAGACCAAAAAATTACGGGTCACAGATCCTGAAAGGTGAAAAGGTATTTCGACATGAAAAGGTTATGATGCGTTTTAATCGTCTGTAATTTAATCTTGAAGTATAAAATTAAATACATTTAGGCCCAGAGATGGGCATAAATAGTTAAAATGTATTTAAATACTAAATACCACGCAAATTTGTATTTAAATAACAAATACGAGGGCCACTCAATATATTTTGCCACACCTTTTTTTTACCCCAAGTTTCCTTTAAGTTCCAGAAATTTTGTACACACGTAGTTACATACTTTTTTTACAAGTTTTTATTTTTCCACATAATCTCCATCCTTTTCTACGGCTTTCCTCCACCTCGAAACAAGGGCCTTTATTCCTTGCTGGTAAAAGTCCGCTGGGTTCCATTGGAGCCACCTCTTAACCTCCTCAACAACCTCATCATCACTCTGAAACTTTCTTTCACGAATAGCATCCTTCATTGGCCCAAATAAATGGAAGTCTGAAGGTGCCAGATCCGGACTGTATGGAGGGTGGGGTAACACAGTCAAGCGCATTTTTGTAATGCGTTAACCATCGGTTTTATACAAGGGTGTTTAAAAGCGGCTTTATACAAGGAGGGGAGGTTCAAACTGGAAAAATCCGGTTATATGAAGCGCAGAAAGTTCACACTTACGGCCCCCATGGCCTATTATTTAGCTAAGAAAAAAGGGTGAGGCAAAATATATTGAGTGCCCCTAGTACATTACTGTAAACTGGAATGTAATTACATACTAAATACATTACTTCAAAAATGTATTTAAATACAATCTAAATACATCCTAAGCACATTCCATTTTCAGTGTTTATTATTGTTATATTAGTTTGAGGCTTCCTATCCGCAACAAAAGCAATCCAGAGAGAGGCAACAGAAAACAGAAAGAAGGGACTACATAAATCATAATAAACATAACACAGTACAGTTTGGAACAGTTACAGGAAAAATAATTAAATTCTCGATTTACAAAAAACATGAGAGATTAAAATACTCCCAATAATGGAAAAAAATCCACCCACCCCGGACCTAAGCCTCTGAGCAATTTCATTCCACTACATATTCGCTTCCATCATTGTCAAGCTCTCAAAAAGTCCGTCGGACAGCTTCCCTCTCCTGGGTGAATGAATTATTCCGGCAAAAGAAAAAAGACGCTCTACTAGAGCTGAAGAAGACAGCGTAGTGTTGTACTTGACGAAGGCCTTCTGAATGGCTTTGTCGTTGAACAGGTAGGACAAGTTGGTATCTGCATCGTTCAAATATCTGATGACGGCCATGTCTGGAGTTTCCTCTCCAGATTGTGATGCTAGTGTCTTATGAAAATGAAAATACTCATCATCATTTTCCAAGGTGAGAGGTGAGCCCCTTTTCACATCGTCGGTTATACCTATCTTTGACCACATTGATAAGCTTATCACGAACAGTTGCTGTCGTGGTTTGGTAGTCCCAACTCTTTTTCAAGCCTACTCATCTGAGCTTGAAGAAGGGATGAGAGACTGCTGAGACAACTGCATCATTAACTCTGGGCTCAAGATCCAAATAGTAAGAAAATCTAGTCTTGAAACCCTGAGTTACTGCGGCAAGAAGAGGATTGCAGTATTTGAGCATCTTCGTCAAGACTATCATATAGAGAATTCCAACGCGTTGAGCATGGTGACCTCAAACAGCAGCGTATTACATCCCGGATAACTTAGGCGGATTTCGGTCCACCAGCCTTATTCCACACAGCTGTACCTTTGCCCATAGCAGCATGAGTTAATGATGCAAACTGTGGTGTCTTCATAACAAGCTTAGCACCTGTTGTTGCAACAAGACTCAAAGTGTGGGAAGCACATCTGACATGATTGGAGAAAATAATTTCATATTCGGAAGACTCTTCGGCGGTATCTGTTGGAGTTACGAAGACAATTTTTTCCTCTGTCTCATCAATTCGGTCCTCATTTTCGGTTGTCATCACGTTCGCTTTCTAGAGCTTCAGTCAGTTCAGTGGAAGCGGATGAGGTTATGACTCCAAATTCACGGAACACAATTACTGCCATTATTAGTAACTGTTGATACTAGTCGCAATAAAAGAATTTTAAGGAGTTACTCAAAATACGTCACATAAACTGATATTTAGCAAATGTATTTAAAAATGTATTTGAAAATATGTATTTATAATTACAAAATACACCAATAACAATGTTTTTAAATATGCATTTAAATACCCTGAGAAAAATGTATTTATAAATACAAATTATATTTAAATACGTATTTAAGTATTTATCAAATACATTACTGTTTATTAAGGACGCCAAAACTTGTAAATGGTGCTCTTTCTAGTTGTTATTTTATTTATTTGTCGGGTTCAAAATCCCAGCTGAGCCGTGAACGGCCAAATTCTAAAGGGCCAGTTCTACCTGAAGCCCAAGTTAAGCTAAATTAAAACTTACGGATTTGAGATCCTATTAGGTCCTACCTCAGGGTAACCTCAGGGTTGCTGACTCGATGCGGGCCTACCTTAGACCTTAGTTACATGAATGTAATGTAAACAAAAAGGGTACTATTTATGATCTTCTTTCTCAACCTTGCAACAACAACGCAACCTGGACTATTGCACGGTGCAACAATCTTGTATCTAAACAACCAAACTGAATTGCAAGAGAGCTCTCTACAAGACCACACCCTGTACGTACGACATCCCACAAACGAGTAGAAAAGACGCGCAGCGCCCCAAAATGATGCCACCAGCGTCCCGAACACTGATGCCACAAGAGCCCAAAAATGCTAGCTCTTATTAAGTGAATTTTTCACTAACCTTACAATTATGAGATGGATATATATATACACCTTAACTTAGTATATACAAGCAATGCTGCATCAATCAGCTTAGTCATCATATCGCCTTGGGACAACAATGGTTCTTCCTCTTCTAGATTTTCTAACACTCCCCACCGAAGAGGCATTGTTGTCGTTACCTTCCGCAAGGTTAGCCAAGCCTTCTCCATGAGGCTGTAACTCAAATGTTTCATCTTGACTATCTGTGTTTTTGCTGATTTCTAAAGCATAGAGTTTTTGTATAGGTCTCTTTAACTTTCCTCCTGAAGTCTTTACCAGTGCAGACCTAACTAAATTGTCTTTGCCAACAAACAACTCTTCAATTATGCCAAGCTTCCAGCATTGCCTTGGTCTTTCATCCCCAATCATTACCACGTCTCCCACCTTGATACAATTTGCATTGGAGCCCTTTACCTTGCCTGATGGGTAATAATTGAGTTCTGGCAAGTATTCCATCTGCCACCTCTTCCATAACTGATCTTGTAGCTCTTCAAGGTACCTGAACCGTCTGGTTAACTCTCCTTGAGTGCTCTGGATAGGCTGCAAGTCTTCTGGCACACTGGGGCTTGATGTTAATCGTTTACCACAAAGAAAATGATTTGGTGTCAATGGCTCTGCATCCTGCATACTGTTGTAAACAAAAGTGATAGGCCTACTGTTCACCATTGCTTCTACTTCACATAAAACAGTAGAGAATTCTTCTTTGCTCAAATGAGCATTAGCTAAAAGTTTCTTTAATGGACACTTTACACTTCTCACTAGCCTTTCCCAAAATCCTCCCGACCATGGTGCTCTCTCAACAATAAACTCCCACTGTACCCCTTGGTGTGAAAAGTAGGATTGGAATCCTTCCTCTTTTAGCAAGGACCAAATTTCTTGGAGTTCCTTTGCAGCCTTTTTGAAGGTTTTTGCATTATCCGATATGATTTTATTTTGGAAACCCCTTCTGTTCACAAACCTTTTAAAGGCCAAAAGAAATACATCACTACTTAAGTTGCTTACCAACTCCAAATGGATTGCTCTGGTGGTAGCACAGGTGAAAAGACATATAACCTTTGTTAGACTCCCCTCGCTCATACACATAGACTGGCCCTGCAAAGTCTACTCCCACTACATCAAATGGGGCAGTATAGACACACCGTTCTCTTGGAAGTGGAGCCACCTTTTCATAATAAGGCTTTGCACTACAACGCTTGCAAACCACACATTTATGCAAGACCTTTTTTACTACTTGTCTAATTTTGGGAATCCAAAATTGTTGTCTAATCTCTATTATCACTTCTCTAACTCCCGCATGTAACAGCTTATGATGAGTATCCAGGATCAAAAGGCCCACAAAGTGCCCCCAGAAGGTAGCAAAATTGGATGTCTTTTCTCCTCTGGAAGCCCAGAAAACTGTAGTCTACCTCCTACTCTCAATAAATCCTGATCCAAAAACACATCCAAACCCTTGAGCGCAGAATGTGTTGGTAGAACCTGTAATGGATGGCTGGTGAGCAATTCTCTCTCTTCACCAAATTTTTCCTTCTGCATATATACCACCCAGTATTTCCTGGCTTGCTGAATCTCATTACTGTTCAGAATTCCTTCCCTTCTTGTTTTTCCGTTAATGTTGTTGGTAAATCTATATACCCATGCTGTCACTCTTAACAATCTTTTCAGACTGCTAATGTCCTCAAGCCTCAATATGGGGTCCTGCTGCATAACTTGACAACTGTTCACAGCGCATTTTCTCACCTCACTCACCCATGCTTCTTCAGCCTGGCATTCTCCTACAATAGGCTGATTAGAAGGCCAGTTTTCACTTCCAAGTTTTAGCCACTCTGGCCCATTCCACCACAAACTTGACTGTGAAAGATCTTTCATTGAAATTCCTCGTGTTGGTAAATCAGCGGGGTTTTGGGTGCCTGGGCAATGCTTCCATTGCTTGGGATCTGTGCGCGCTTGAATTTCCTCCACCCTATTGGCAACAAATGGTTCCCATTTCCTTGCCTGACTTCTTAACCAGTGCCAAACTATAGTGGAGTCTGTCCAATAATAGCTTGGAATTTCATAGAGGGCCAAAGACTTTCGCACTGTAATTGCAAGCCGACTAGCAATAACGGCACCCATCAATTCCAACCTTGGAACAGAAAGCCTTTTCAAAGGTGCTACTCTACTCTTTGCAGCAACCAACCTGCAACTTACTTCCTCTTGCAATGCGCCTCTTATAAATACAAGTTGCATAGGCTTCCTCACTTGTATCACAAAAGATGTGCAGCTCCAAATTGTCTGGACTATTGTTCAACTCTCCAAAGTACCATCTTGGGATTTCAATGTCTCCAAGATGTGCCAATTCTTTGAACCAATATTTCCACCTTACCACCATATGATCAGATAACTCTTGGTCCCAACCAAGTCCAATTTCCCAGAGGCTCTGAAACCAAATTTTTGACTTTATCACAAATGGAGCCAGGAATCCAAGAGGATCAAAGACCTTTGAAGCCAAACTAAGAGCTGTACGTTTTGTCCACCTTGTCTCATTCTCAGCCAGCTCTACTAAAGATTTCCCATTGAAGGTAAACAAATCATCATCTTGCTGCCAAACAATGCCAAGCACCGTTGCGTCTATTGCCCACAACTCCTTAATACCAGAATCCTCAATACTTTCTGCTGCATCAGGTACTACACAGGAATGACTCATAAACTCTTGTAATTGCGAATGATTGGTCTGCCATTTTCGAAGCTCCATGCCAGTCTCCCTCATTATAGCTCTAGCCTCCATGAATATCTGTTTAGCCATTTCTGTATTATCCACGGAACACAGCAAATCATCAACATAAAAATTTTTCCTTATGTGTTCAATAGTGTTAGGATAGACTTCAGAATATTTCTTAAAATGGTACTGCATAGTAGCTGCCAACAGAAATGGACTAGAGCTGAGGCCAAACAACACTGACTTCATTCTATATGCTTGAACCTTAGGTTCATTTTCCAACAAGTCTTTCGTATCCACCCACAGATACCTTACTGCATCTCTGTCCTCTGGTTTTAACTTTATCCGCAAAAAGGCTTGCTTCACATCTGCAGTCAATGCTACTCTACCAAACCTGAATCTCAGTAACAAGGAAAATAAATCTGCATTTAAATTTGGCCCAGCATCCAAACAGTCATTCAAGGACACACCACCTTTGTCCTTGGCTGAGCCATCAAAAACTACCCTCAGTTTGGTGGTAGTTTTGTCTCGCCGTACCACTGCATGGTGTGGCAGATAATGTGCCTCCTGGCTCACCAGCTCACCTTGCACCCTTTCAGCATAGCCCTCCCTTACATAACTTAGGATGGCCTCATTGTATTCAATTAACAACAACTCATTTTTTCTTAGCCTGTACAATGAAGTCTCCAACCTCCGATTAGCTAGCTGAAGGTTTGAACCGGGTTTGCAAGAATCCTTCCATGGTAGGCCAACTTCATAGCAACCATCTCTAAACCCAATCCCTTTTTCAAATTGCTCTAAAACATCATTGTTCACTGTACTTGCCTGGTTGTCCTATATGCCAATAGATTCAAGTTCCCAAAACGCTTTCAAATGCCTTTCCAGACCATGGCTGTTCTCCTCAATCTTAACAAAAAGAGCCTTAACTTCCATTTCATTGCAATAACTACCATGTAGCATCCAGCCTAGCTTACTTTCAATAGCTACCGGGCCTTGAGATGTACGAACAATATTACCAGTGATGAAGTCCCAATAATAGTCAGCTCCAATCAAAAGACTAATATCTTCTGTTCCCTCAAACTTATTATTGCCCAAATTAATTCCTTTAACTTGCAATTCTTGGACACATGCCATATCTAAACAAGTAGTGACTGGAGCACAAAGTTCCTCAATCTCTACAGCTTGGACCTTGATAGTGGGACTTTGCGGTAACAACCCTTTAACCAGAACTTCTACCTTCTTAAATTTGGTTCGGTTTTGAACGGAACCCCCAAACCCAGAAATTCTTAAATTTTCCCTCTTAAGTTCTTTAAACTTCAATTTTCTGGAAATTCTGGTCTTAATAAAACTACACTGGCTACCACTATCAAACAACACTCTTACAGTAGCTTCTCCCTCATTCCCAATTAATAAGGCTGCAGTTGTTTGCAATAATCCCCCTTTACTTTTACTCCCTTGCATAGCAGTGGCATGTGCCACTGATGTCTCTACTTCTGGGGTAGGCCTACTAGGAGTGTTTTCACACAATAATGGCTGATGCCTACCATGACATTTTTTGCACAAAATTTTAAACTTACAAAACCTTGCTCTATGACCTTTCAAAAAACATTTAAAACATGCTGTGGACTTAGTTACCCTGTCCTTTCTCTCCTCAAAGGGTAAGGCCTCAGCCACCTCACATTTATATGACTTGTGGTTGCCTTCGCAAAATATGCATTCCTTGATTCCCTTTAATTTATTCTCAGAGGAGGCATGTAGAGCTGACACTGTACCTGGGCTATTCCTTTTTGTGGAAACTTTGGTGCTGTGCCTGCCTTTGTCCCCTTGTTTACCATCCCACTGTGCAAACTCAACTCCCTTTCGTCTTGCTAATTCTGTGCCTAAAAGACTTAACATCTGCTGAAGGGGGATGTACACATGTTCTGCAGAGTGTCCCCTACTTAATTCAAGCAAAATTGAGCTAGGCAATTTAGACTCCAGTGTAGGAACCAACATTATACCATACTTTTCCATTCCTACACCCAAGTTGTCCAGGGACCTAGTTCTAATTTCAAATTCATCATATAACTGCCGTAACTCCTTGACACTATTAGGATTATTAACAGGAGGTATAGCTAAAAGTGCACGGAGGTGGCTTTTAATTAAGATCTCTGTCTTACCAAACCGTTTCTTTAATATATCCCAAGCCACATTATAATTAGCCTCTGTTAATGCTAATCCTGCTATAGTCTTTGCTGCCTCCCCTTCCAAGAGGGACCGCAAATAATTAAACTTCTCCACGGCACTTAACACTTGACTAGAATGAACTGCTGATTGAAAACTGTCTGCCCATCCTTGCCATTCCCACCAGTATGGAATACCAATTTTTCCACCCAAGTAACTGGCGCACTGGTCTGCAACCTTCGCCTACGAATAATAAACCAAATTAACCAAACTGGTAAATGTAGGCCAAAAACAACGACAGACAAGTGGCCAAGTTTCGCAATTGGGCAACCAAACTTTCTACCCTGGGACCTTAATTCAATAATAACCCAAAATTAACCAAACCGGTAAAATGTAGGCCAAAACAACGACAGACGACTGGCCAAGTTTCGCAATTGGGCAACCAAACTTTCTACCCTGGGACCTTAATTCAATAATAACCCAAAATTAACCAAACCGGTAAAATGTAGGCCAAAACAACGACAGACGACTGGCCAAGTTTCGCAATTGGGCGACCAAACTTTTTACCCTGGGACCTTAATTCAATAATAACCCAAAATTAACCAAACCGGTAAAATGTAGGCCAAAACAACGACAGACGACTGGCCAAGTTTCGCAATTGGGCTACCAAACTTTCTACCCTGGGACCTTAATTCAATAATAACCCAAAATTAACCAGACCGGTAAAATGTAGGCCAAAACAACGACAGACGACTGGCCAAGTTTCGCAATTGGGCTACCAAACTTTCTACCCTGGGACCTTAATTCAATAATACTCAACCCGTCTAGGCCTAACTTGGGCTACAATTTGCACAATCAGAACTTTGCCGAAAAATAGTCACTGACTCAGTCTTGGGGTAGAATCCGGTTCGAAGGACCATGTTATTTTATTTATTTGTCGGGTTCAAAATCCCAGCTGAGCCGTGAACGGCCAAATTCTAAAGGGCCAGTTCTACCTGAAGCCCAAGTTAAGCTAAATTAAAACTTACGGATTTGAGATCCTATTAGGTCCTACCTCAGGGTAACCTCAGGGTTGCTGACTCGATGCGGGCCTACCTTAGACATTAGTTACATGAATGTAATGTAAACAAAAAGGGTACTATTTATGGTCTTCTTTCTCAACCTTGCAACAACAACGCAACCTGGACTATTGCACGGTGCAACAATCTTGTATCTAAACAACCAAACTGAATTGCAAGAGAGCTCTCTACAAGACCACACCCTGTACGTACGACATCCCACAAACGAGTAGAAAAGACGCGCAGCGCCCCAAAATGATGCCACCAGCGTCCCGAACACTGATGCCACAAGAGCCCAAAAATGCTAGCTCTTATTAAGTGAATTTTTCACTAACCTTACAATTATGAGATGGATATATATACACCTTAACTTAGTATATAAAAGCAATGCTGCATCAATCAGCTTAGTCATCATATCGCCTTGGGACAACAATGGTTCTTCCTCTTCTAGATTTTCTAACACTAGTGTCAGTATACTGTTTGTAGTCAATAAGGTGCCTAACTGTCCCAGTATCATTCGCAATTTTGTATTTAGATTTATGACTATTGATTAGGATTGGTGAGTCAGTCAATAAGATAATAGAAACCATGGTTAGTGGACTGGTCTTCGATATATTTTATAAATCTCAAATCTGGAAGCATTGGCGTAGGCAATTGTATGTTCATTACACACAGTGATTCACTGGCCTACTTAGTCAGTGCCCTAGACAATTATCTCTTAATCTTCTATAGACCTTTTGTATAATATTTGTACCTGTTGAGTCTGAAACAAAGTGTTTGTTTGTTTGTTTGTTTGCCCATCTCTGTTTAGGCCTAGAAAAATTAATGTTTTTCTTGACCTATGTTGAAAACAAAAGACCTTTCAGATTGACTTGAGGGTTGATTCCTGTGACTCACAATTTGACCAAGGTGGTCTTGACTTAACAGAAACGATTTTGTAACATTTCCATTGTAGTTCTGTTTTAAGCTTCCAGTCAGACATGTGCAGTAATGTATTTGAAAATACTTAAAGATGTATTTAAATACATGTATTTATAAATACTTTTTGGAAAGTATATTTAATTACGTATTTAAATACTTTCGAAAAGTATTTAGTATTTGTAAATATCTGTTTTTAAATACATTTTTAAAATACCTTTTTGTGAACTGTTCAATTTTGCTAGGATGTACAGTACAAACCACCCAGTATTTAATCTGTACCACAGAACACAGTAAATATTTTTCAAGGTGCTTGTACTTCCAGAAAGTTCTAGGCTCAGCAGGCTGGAACTTTCTGGAAGCACCTTAAACAATGGAACTTCCAGCCTGCTCTAGTGGCGATTGCCACAGACTCACAGCTGCAGTGCGGCAGCCGGCAGTCTATCCTGAGGCATCGTCATATGTGGTTGTGTAAAGTTCAGCGCTAACTGTGTAATTAGCCTTAGCCTATTGATCATATTAGACGAGGACAACATTTGTAACATGGCTGCAGTGATTTTGTGTGTTTTTTTTAAAGTATCTATATTGTATTTGAAATGTATTTAAATACACTTTAGGAGTAATGTATTTAGTATTTAAATACTTTCTGAAAACCTGTATTTTATTTAGTATTTAATTACTTTTATTTTCAAGTAATGTATTTATTATTTAAATACATCTAAAGTATTTACTGCCCGTGTCTGAGCTTCCTCAATTTTCGCACGTTAATATATGTACCAGCAGTGTTAGGAGTAACGGCGTTACTTTTTTAGTAGCTGTAGCGGTAACGCCGTTACTTTCGAGATGTAACGAAAATGGTAACGGCACTACTTTTTAGAGCGATTTCAATCGTTACTCGCGACTCGTTACTTTCAAACTGATCATTTAACTAGTATCATTTATTAGCTGTTAGCTCCTCCAAACGAGGAAGACTATCAGCTGCCAATTTTGAAAAACTAGTGTTCCTGAATTCGAACAACACACTCCTAGAAAAATCTGCAAGATTAGTTTTTTGGGACAGGCCATTTTTTTTATTTGAGTTTATGTTTTGATTTTTTGGTCATACTCATATTAGTCATATAGAGTATAATTTGGTATTATTAAGGCTTTTCTACTCTTTAGTCTTTTCTTAAAAGTAACGGTAGCGGTAACAGTAACGCGTTACTTTTTCATAGAAGTAACTGAAGCGGTAACGACGTTACTTTTTTATCAATGTAATGGTAGAGGTAGCGCCGTTACTTATAGAAAGTAATGTGCCCAACATTGTGTACCAGTATATAAAAATAAGATGAGCAGTTAGAGCCAAATTAAGTTTCAGTGATTACAGAAAATATTTTTTGAAATATATTTCAAGATAGAATTTACTGTGGGATAAATTTCATAATTAAACTCATGAAATAAATGATGCACATTCAATTAAAATATTCTTTTTTAAACAAGCAGAGTCTTCGGCTCACTGCTTGTGCTTCACAAACTCGCATATGGCGAGGGCACCTTCGGTGCCTGGGTTACCCCTTTGGGGGGAGGTCATTCTCCCTCTCCCCTAAAACCCCTCACCCCCCTTTATGCAACTTTGGGGGCTAACCCCTCCCCCATTACCCCCGGGGGAGAAGGGGGCTGGCACTTTGCAACAATTGATCAACATTGCAATTGCATATATGCACTTTATTATTATTTTTTTAAACTTTTTCATGTATTTTCCGGACAATGTGCAACTTGCAACTTTATTTATTATTATATTTTTTTTAATTTTTTAAACAAACTCGAAATTTACATAGAGATTCGTTTTGAGAGGAAAACTAAATAGTAATTTTTATGTCATGCAAAAATATTTTTTGCAGTACATATTATGATTAAGAAAGTTAGAACATAATAAAAACAAAAATAAGTGAATATTTATTACTGTACTTTAATAATAATTTCGACTTCACTAAAATTTTTAGTTCCAAAATGGTTACATTTCTCACTGTTCCCAAATTGCTTCGTAACCCTGAAAATTTTCTGAAACCTATACTGATCAGCTGCTGTATTTGTTCCAATCTGTAAACGTGGATTTAATCTGAGACTTAAATGTAGTATATGAGCGTCTTCGTGTCCTTATATTTACAACTTTTTGTTTAATAAAAAACTTTTTTTTATTTGCTTTGAAAGACAAAATTCTTAAATGCAGCCTATATTCTTAAATAAAATTATAGTTTGCAAGTAATTTGGTAAAGAAGCCAGATACATAAGGATCGTATAAATACGTTTCATAACAAAGATCAGCTGTGAAGAAAGGAATCTACGCAGTATTCGTCATTCTAGAAGATATTAGTTTTTTTGTGTATTGATTTAATTTGCATTTGCTTTCTTTTATTTATTATGTAGAAGTAACACAAATTAATATTTAATTAAACTTTTCAAGCAAGAGACTTTTATGATCTCTGAAGTTACGTCTGTAGGCCAATGGTGAGTCGATTCATTTAGGTTTGAGCTGTAGTGAACTAGGCCAAAGCCTACAAAGGTCAAATTGAGATGTTCCAAGTTGACCCCAAATCGAGGTAGCCCCATGTTAAAGTAGATAAGCAACTCCTTGACTAGTTTGATTTTTTTAGATTAGGAAAAATTTCTCCTATGTACTCACTGGAGCCCTATATATACACACACACATCATTGTTAGTTAACTAGGACCAAAGACAAGTCGAGATCTGTTCCAGGCAGACCCGAAAATGCCAAAACTATAAAATCTGCATGACAGTGTTCAGAAAGTTCTTGCCTTCTAAATTGTGGAAGTCTGAATGTGATATGAAAAAATCTTTCATAATATTTTGAAGGTTTACACCCAGCCTGAAAAATCTGCTTGATATTTTCCATTGGTATTGGGGAAGAGTTTTGACTCAAATTATTTGCATCCAATGGGTTTGGTAAGAGTTTTAACTGAAATTCTTAAGCTCAACGTGAGAATGGAAGTTTAAACTAAAATTTAACATTATTTGATTGAAATTAATGTGAGAATTTTCTCTAATTTAAAGTTTGTTAGCATAAGATTTAGAAAATAATATAAACAAGAATTTCATAGTTTGGGAAGTGAGAATTTTGCCAAAAATAGGAGTATTGCATGAGAATTTTTAGAATTCTGAAGTCTGGTCTTGTACTAATATACTTTGGAAAAGAATTCTTGCACTAATTCTAGTAAACCCTTTCACTAGTACATTGGGCATAAAACTTTACAATCTAGACAGTGCTCCTTGACAACCCATAAGCCATGCCTACATTTTTAGATCAGTGGACATCATGGTGACATTATCATTATACCATCCATGATATCATTAGGTCACTGGTGTCATGATGTCACCATAATGTCTGCTGATCTGAAAATGTGTGCATGGTTTATGGGCTATCTCAGAGTTATCTCTAGATTAAAATTTTACTCAAAATATTTCCTTGGCTTGGCCAGGCTAAAGAAATAAGATTTTGGTAAAATTTAAGAATCTAGATACAATTTGGAGAGAGCTCATAATTAATAACCTAATCTAATAATAATTAATCATAATTAATAACCTAATTGTTCAACCCAATTTTACTAATTGTTCTTACCTTCTCTAGAGTGTATACACGAGTTACTGGTACCTCTTCTAGAATTGCTTCACACTTCTATAATTATAGACTCAGTACAACCTAGCATGGTATAGACCCAGATACCCAAGTACTTAAAAACCTACCTAGGTATATAAGCAGTTTTGAGTCATTTCAATCACTAATCGGTTCTTATTGTATCATTTACATATATTTAAGTACCCTAACTGCAGGGTTGGCAAAACCTTGGGTTTTTCATAAAAAAAACAACCCAACTGGGTTTTTGTTTTTTTGATGGGTTGAATATTTTTTTTAGAAAGGTTTGATAATTATGTAGTTCCTAATATATCTATTATTTTATTAACTTATTTATCTAATCTACATTATATATTAAAAAGACATCTTTATTTCATAGAAAGTTTAGATATGAGAGATAATAATGACATATTAGAATTTTCTCCATCTTAAATTTAGATCTTTCCTTTATTTCTTAACAGCAGATTTCAGCTTTATTTAGACCTAACTCAAATTTAAATTTTTAAGATGCCAAACTCAGAGTTATAGAGGTGGAAGATCTAAAGCTAGCGAATGGGATGAGGTGACTTTATTAAGTGATCAGCCTACTAGAGTACTATGCAATTATTGCAAAGAAAGTATTACTCGAAAAATTGAGAGAGTGAAACATCATCTAGAGAAATGCAGTAAAAGAAAAGTGGAATGTTTTGAAAATGAGGCAAGAGGTATGCCAAGACTCGAATTTGGAGCATCAGTTGAAACTGATTCACTTCCTCCAACTTTGGCTTCTGGCAAAGATTATAAGTGAAAATGTGCCTGAAATGAGTGACACTAGTGCAGGTTCTTCATCATCCACATTCTATCATTCAACACCAATAAAGCATAAAAGGCAAAGATCAATTACACCATTTGTGGTAAGAATGACTGTGGACCAAAAGGAAGAACTTGGTTTACAAGTTGCAAGGTTCTTTTTTTAAGCTAACATACCCTTCAACGTTTTAGAAAAAAAAGAATTTATAGAATTAATCAAAGGTCTAAGATTAGGATATGAACCACCAAATAGGAAAAGGTTGGCATCTGATCTGTTAATAAAAGTTAATGATGAAGTAATCCATGAAATGAAGAATGACCTTAATCTTGATGACTGTACCATTACCCTTATACAAGATGGCTGGATGTTTAGTAGGTAATGATCCTATTATTGCGCACAGTATTCATAATGGAAAAAAACATATCTGATTTCAGCAGTAGATGCTGGAAGTACAAAAAAGACAGCAAAATATTGTGCACAGTTAGCTAGAGAAGCAATAACAAAAACTAAAGAAATATATGGCATTGATGTGTAAGTATAACTATTTTGTAGGTACATTTTATTTTAGTTATAAACTGAATGTAATTCTCCACCTTGGTGTACTCAAATGCTCAGTTCCTTATGAGTTATGACATTTTATTTTCAGGTATTTGCTATATGCACTGATAACAGAACCAAAATGATAAGAATGAGAGAAATTCTTAAGGAGGACAACTACAGTCTTATTACTTATGGCTGTTCAGCACACCATCTAAACTTGGTAGAAAAAGATCTCCCCAAAATCAGTTCTCAAGCATGTTGTAGAAATTAACAAATATTTCCAAAACCATCACCAACCTCATGTAAGCTAAAAACAAATCCAATAAATTAGCTACTGTCAGCTTTACTTTTATGCATTACCACTGTCACCAGTGTGAATCCTAATTCACGACTCATTAATAAGTTGCATAGGCTATTTATTTATGCTGTCAAATCCAGCAATATTTGTAATAAAAATTTATATTTTAGGGTTGGTTAATGGAGAAGGGAGGTATGATGCTGCAACTACCAAATGAAACCAGATGGAATTCTCAGTTAGCATGCATAAAAACCTATTTGTAAAATTACTCTCTATATATAGAAATAAGAGGAGAGCATATTGAAGACATTGATCACAACATTGGAAAATTGATAGATAACTTATCTATACAGAGAGAGGCACTCAATTTACAGTCACAACTCTTACTTGTTGGAAATGCTCTAGATAAGGTGTGTTTATATTATGCAGTTAAAATTACTTAACTTTAAATATCAATATTAATTTAAAGATATTTTATAGACTTATAGTGCACATTTTATTTATAGAATCCTGTACTAAAGCACTACTAATAAATAATTAAAATACACTTCATTTTATGTGTTGTAACTTGTAATCCCAAAAAATAAATTCTAACAATACATAATTCTAAATGTTTACAGATGTTTTCATTCAGCCATATATAACTTTATAGTTTTTATTTTTTTGTTACAGTTGCAGGCTGATAATACAACATTATCTGATGCTGTTGAAATTTGGCTCACTTTAATCCAAGATAAAAAATTAGCTCCATACAAAGAAGATATTATTAAGAGATTTAAAAAGCTATGGAGCCATGTCATCTTTTGGCAAATATAACTGACCCAAAGTATGAAGGTAAATAGGACCTAAATGCTTAACTACTATCAATATATAAAACATAGATAACTCAACTGTATGGGCAGAAGAGTTTTCTCTAATCTGAATCAAATCATCTGGCATTGCCATATTAGATAACAATTAGCATAAATTAGATAATCTATATTATTAGCTTTATTTTTGTTTCCATACACTTCTATTATTTTTCAGGACAAAAACTGAATAGAGTTCAAGAATGGCTGATTGAAATAAATTCGGAATACATGACAGGATATTATGCATTCTGCTTAAAAGATGCACTAATTTTTCCTCCTTATTTATTCAAAGATAGTATAGTGAGCTCTACATCAGCTAGTAATTGGTGGAAAATTGTTGAAATGAAAGAAAAAAAAGAGACCAGGTTACCATTAGGTTTTGCTAAATTTATGAGATCTCTTCATAGTTGTTCAGCCAGTTCTGGATCATTGGAAAGATTTTTTTCAATGTTTGGCTTGGTATGGAGTAAAATGTGAAATAGGTTAGGGAAAGAAAAGGCAGAAATGTTGGTTCAAATTTACCGCCACCTAAGGTCAAAAGATGCTGAACATACTTATCAATAACACTGGTATGCATATGAAATTTTTTTGTCTGCTGTGAGGGTTTTTTCAACTCATATTATATAATTCGACCATGCTGAATTCGAAAATGACATTGGTTTTCCTCAATCAGGTCAGGTTTTTTTCTCTATTGGCCATTTATTATAAGTCCAATTTTATCCATAATTTATTGATTTTTTTAGCTTAAACACTGTAGATACGAGTAATATTATAAGAACACTCGTGAAAAATGAAAACATTGTGTGAATAAATACTTTTATTCATACAATGAATATAGAAAAAAGTTTATTGAGGAAGGAATGAAGTTTTTTTGGCTTTCCGTCTGTGTTTTTCTTCGGGCACGTCTCGCTTCAAACACCAGCAATAGTCTGCCAGCATATTGATATCCCAGTTTCCCTGTTACCTCTCTTCCATTATTTTGATATCTTGGTGAAATCGTTCACCCTGTTCCTCACTATAATCCCCGCAATTTTCAGGAAAATAGTCCAGGTGGGACCACAAAAAGTGCATTTTTATGGACATGCGCGACCCATGAGCTTTGAAAGCTTCCATCAAGTTTTTGACAACGGACTCGTATTCTGGACTTCTACGCTTGCCAAGAAAATCAGTGACAACTGATTTGAATGCCTGCCAGGCATTCTTCTCAGTTGGAGTCATTGCGTTTTTGAACTGAGTATCCTTGATCAAAGTTCAAATTTGAGGACCACCAAAAACCCCAGCATTTAGTTTAGCATCAGATATATGAGGAAATTTACTCTTGATATATCGGAATGCTGAACCCTCCTTATTCATTGATTTGATGAAATTTTTCATCAAGCCCAGCTTAATATGAAGTGGTGGGAGCAAAATTTTTGTTGGTGGTACAAGGGGCACTGAAACGACATTATGCGACCCAGGTTCAAAATTCTCTCTGGATGCCCATTCACGCTGTGCATAGTGCTTCTCATCCGCTCGGCTATCCCATTTGCAGAGGAAACATGGGTATTTCGTGTATCCCCCTTGCATTCCCAATACAAATGCCCAATCTGAAAAAAATGAAAATATTTAAAGAATTTAGAGAATTTGTTCTATCAGATAAAAAAATCTATGCATTGGACTGTATCACTTCTGTGGGGAAGTTAAGTGTTCTTATACGCTCTCAAATAACCTTTGGAAAAACACATAGTCAATAGCATTAGTTTACTTATGATATTAGTATTACCTTCAAATCTCCACAGATCCTCCAGTTATGTTGGTCGTATACGAGAGCATCCAGTAAAATTTTCATGTTATCGTAGCTCTCAGTAAGTTGTACGGAATGTGCTACAGGGACTGATGCAACCCTATTCCCAATGTTGAGAAGTACTGCTTTCAAACTTCGTTTAGACGAGTCTATAAATAGCCTCCATTCTGATGCGTTATATGCAGGCCCAAGGATTCGATTAGCCCCTCAACATTGTAGCAGTACACTAAGGAAGAGGTATTTTCGTGCACTGCAAAAACTTGCTGAATTCTTCCTCTCGTTCCCTATACCAGGAGAATGTTGTTCCCGGAGCCAGCAAGTTGTCCTCTCGAAGTCGTGAGCCCAAGATCTCGGCAGCTAATTTGGAAAGTCCTAAATCCCTGGTAAGATCATTAAGTTTGGCCTGGTTGAGAGGCCTTGGCTCATTTGAAGCGGTATTTTGAGGTATATACGACTGGGACTGGTCATTGGTATTGGTCATTGATTCATCATCAGAATCATCGAAGTCCAGGGTTTGAGGTGGGTCGGGTATTGGAATTCCAGGACCATGGGTACAGGTCTCATAGCAGCAGAAGGAATGTCAGGGTATACAACAATGTGTTTATTCTTCTTGTTAACTCCTGAAAATAGAAACACAGAAACATGGATATAAAACTTGCATATGAAATAGAAGAAGCATTCAGACAGTGGCGGCTCGTGAGGGAAGGCTGCGGTCTGTAAGATATGAAATAGGTCGATGGAGTCTGTATATTTTCTTTCTTTTTCATTCATATTGTCCCTTCGGGGACAATATGAATGAAAAAGAAAGAAAATATACAATCATTTACATATACAATGTAACTTGTATAACAATATGTATGTGTAAATGTATTTTCTATAACAATATGTATATGTAAATGTATGATTACCATTATGGTGAATATTATGTCAAGTTTCATACGAGGATTTCAAAATATTTAAGAAAAATAAATTTATAAGCCCCCTTGGAGGTTTGTCATGCAGAATAGCAATCTGTCACGTGATCCTTTCCTTCTCTCCAAATCATGGGAATTCCAAAAGGCAAAGATTTTGCTCTGCCTTTGCTCCATCTTCTCAAATTTTCAATGCATGTCTTGCAGCACATATGAGGGGCGAAATTTTTGTCCTGGTCCACTAGCTTAATTCCAAAGTATGCTCTATACATTGTCTTCACAAATTTAGTGATTTGGGACTGGTTATTTGGCATGGTAACCGTCCCACATATGTAGCAGAATCTATTGGGATCATTTTTACACGCTCTATTCATTATGAAATATTTTATCTATATGCCTGAAAAGTAAAAAAAGGTATTATACAAGTGAAACAAGTGATGATAGATGTTACTGTTCCAATTCCGCTTTGACAAAATCACGAAAATTCTATTTTACTTATGAGGCCATAGCTGGATAACCTGAGCTGAGTGAGAAAAACGGATTGCAGATTCGAAATCAGCAGGAAAAACTCTATAAATCACTTACAAAACCCTTGACAGCAAAATTGATGCATACCAGTGTAATCAATCTTAGGTACCATTACATGTCAAATAAATAGTTTTCTGGAAGTTTTAGTTTATATTGGCCTTATCACATTAATTATAGTTTATAGTTGTTAATATATAAGACTGCATAACCATATTATAAAAAATGCCAAGTTAAAAATAAGTTTGAGAAGTAAATTGATGTGGGTTTTTGGTGGTTTTTGGGTACCAACCCTGCCTAACTGACTACCTACCTAACCTAACCTGGCTTGTAATTGAAATGATTTGTTACCCCTACAAGCTAGCTTTTGTGAGCTGTGCATAATGTTTTCCATTACTATTTTTAATTTTGTCTATTTTTTTAGAAAGCTGTTAATGGTATTTTAATATTTAATGTTGTTAAAGCCTCAGTAATCATGTAATTAGGCCTTTAACTAATTGGGTACTAGCCCTATGCTACACAAGGTTGTCCTAAATATAGGCCTACAACACATGCTGAATAGATTGAAAATCATATTTTTCACCATTTTTATATATTTTACACTTATACATTTCTTACAATATTTAAATTGCTCTTCACTACCTATATTCTTAAATTGTAAATTTATGCAAGTGGTTCATACTCATCCTCCAAGAATTTATAGAAGTTATTTAATTATGTTGAGACATATCTCAATTCCAACATACTCAAATTGTGTCTGTCTCATCATAGGTAATATAGGAATACCCTATGTTTAAATTGAATGATGTAGCTGTGTGTGCAGCTTTGTAATTGGAAATGTCTTTATCATTACAGCAGTTGCATCATGAGTGTGGGTAGAGTATCATTGACTCTGTCTCTGAATCCTGTCTGGGTAATAGTTTCCTCAAAATTCTTGCCCAAATTGAGAAGTTTGGCAAAAATTTAGCAATTTGCTATGCTGATATTTTCAAAATATCAATGAAGTGATTATAAGTCCTATATAAAATAGGAAAAGTAACATAAATACCCAATATAATCTAAAAAGTGACACCATCAGATCTGAAACTAACATTTTAGCTTAAATGGTGCATCAAATCGGGTAAACTACTACCAAATTTCCCAGTTAAGGTATATCCCACATTGAAGTTAAGAGCCACAAGGTTAAAATTACTGGTAGATATTAAATTTAACCATTCCAAGTAAACATGACAAACCTGAGTTAACTTTGAATACCAATATTAGACTTACCATGAGTCCAGTCCTTCAATCAGCTTTGACATGCCTTCTAAATAGGCCCAACTGGGTAGGTAGCATAGTCAGCTCTTAATTTGGTGAAAATATTAAGTTTTGGGGATACTAATTTTTTGATAGTCAAAATTTGTTAAATGAATTCTGATTGGCTGGAAGTGTTGTGGTTTGGTTCTTGTTTTGGACAGATAACCTAAAAAAGCTGTGGTGGCTTTAAGTTATCCTTCTGCTTCTGATGTTCTTAATGAATGCTATATAAACAAAGAAAAATATCTGGCATGCATGTGAAAATTATAAAATATTATACATTACTGTTATTTGTAGGCTCCAATAAATGGTAAATATTTACTAGTACACCAGTCTCTGGTAGAAAGTTTTAAAAGCTGGTTTTCAATGTTCTTCAATGTGCTGAATTAAAAAATGATACTCATTTCCATCACAAATGATTTATTAAAGAGTTATTGAAGCTTAAAGCTTTTAAAACTTTCTAACCTTTTTTACCTGGGAGACCCCACTGGGAACTGGGAGTTTTTAGGTTGGAAGAATCACAAAAATGAGTGGTTTCTGAAGATTTTGAAAGTCAGATTAATACAAAACACATCAAAAACCATAGGAAAAACAAATTTCACCTTCAAAATTGGCACCTAAAACATCCTAAGCAAACCTAACCTAACCCAGTTTTTAAAACTTTCTACTGGAGACTGGTGTAATAGTAAAGAAATACCCAATAAATTGCTCTATATATTCAGCAAGTTAATATATGAGCCTAAGCTCATATTTTTTTTCTTTCATTTGATCACTTTTAGGTTGATATTTTAAAGAAAATTAATTTTGAGCAACATTAAAAAAGTAGAACAGGTTTTTGAGGGAATAGTTATGCAATACTTGAATTAATGCAGAACTTAAAAAGTTTTTCCAATTTTCTATTTAAAGCTTGTCTATACCTTATGAAGTAGAGTAATCAGAATCAATTTGACTGAAAATACCATTTTCATTTATGTTAATAAAAAGGTAACAATACATGGAAGGTGATGAGTTGCAATGTTACCAAGCCACATTCTAGGGATCCCATCCCCTCAAAAAGGTTGTGGACCCACTGCCATATAGTACATGTATAGAGCATTAGCAGATATTCATTTGCATATTGCAGTCATGTCAATAACTACAGCATAAATATTAATATTTGTGCCACCACAGTGTAAACCTATATAATTAGTAGCTACTTACTGAATTTGTTTGTGTATAGGGTCATTCCATATGAAGTCACCTAGAGGTCACCAGGTCACCCTCTCAGAAAATTCTGAAAAATTTGTGATTCTATCAAACTTATGCGCAGATCCCAAATTTTAGGTCAATATTACTTATAGTTTTTGAGATACAACAATTTAAAATTGTGCTATTTTTCCTTATTTTTTGGCATCATTGGCAAAATCACATGAATGTCCAACTTTAGGCAACCATATCTTTTTTGTTTATCCCTTCACAAGGCTGATATGTGGTATATATGGTAAACAGTAGTCATAGAATCCATATTTGATGTCAAATCAAACCTATCTCTTATAGTTTGCCATATACAAGGCTTCAAAAATCAAAGAAAGCTCAAAAATTCACTAATGGTTACCTTTTCACTGGTACTGATAAAAAACTATTTATACTTAAGAGCTGAAATTAATTTTACAGTTTCATAGTGTATTTGTAGTTAGAAATATTTTCAAAAGCTCTCTCTCTCTAGAATTGGAAACAATAACTATTAAAAAAAAAAGAAAAATTTCATTTTTGCAAAAAGAAGCTTATATTCATGCCATTATTACCCATCAGGACAGTTAGCCATCACTTTCATATTTTTACCATATGTTCATATACATTTAGGCAAATTACAGTCAAAGTTTGGTTTTGGTGGTCAGCTTCCTTCAATATTTAAGCTGCATCAGCCAGAGGGTGTCAAATGACCCTCACTGCAGTGAGCCTGGGGGGTGTCAAATGACCCTCACTGCAGTGAGCCTGGGGGGTGTCAAATGACCCTCACTGCAGTGAGCCTGGGGGGTGTCAAATGACCCTCACTGCAGTGAGCCTGGGGGGTGTCAAATGACCCTCACTGCAGTGAGCCTGGGGGGTGTCAAATGACCCTCACTGCAGTGAGCCTGGGGGGTGTCAAATGACCCTCACTGCAGTGAGCCTGGGGGGTGTCAAATGACCCTCACTGCAGTGAGCCTGGGGGGTGTCAAATGACCCTCACTGCAGTGAGCCTGGGGGGTGTCAAATGACCCTCACTGCAGTGAGCCTGGGGGGTGTCAAATGACTTTTGATCAGATCTGAGCCAGAATTTCAAGCTGATGTCCTGAAAAACGGATGGAACTTCTTGGTCCAGCACTCTGTGAACTGTTGCCATGAGGGTGTCCTCAAATTTCTCATATATATGGCTTGGTGATAACCCCATTAACCCCCTTTTTTCCCCAGCTATGGCGCATAGTGGGTTAACATGATCATTGTTTAGCAAACAGTAAACTTGTTTGAGTTTGTTAAAGAAATATTAGTATTGCGCAATATTATATACAGGGAATATGATGACCTAATCTTGTCTGAACTTGTACATATCTTGTGCAATCCCTGCTACTATATATAAGATGTCCCAATCTCAAGAATTCTCAGAAATTATATGATGTATGTCATAAAAGGACTTACTGAGAAAAACTTGGTATACTCATGTTGGATCAGTTAATCAGTGAGGATAAAGCGCTGCTGTCATGGAGATGTGATATGTTGTTGGCAAACAGTGATACTGTGTGTTTTCATCATGAGAAAATGTTTTTGTTTCATTACGAAAATCTTCAACACTATTGTGCAGACCCAAGAAAAGTTCACAAAGAAAATTGCAAGCAAGTTTCCTATATATATTACATTATTATTGAATGTTGTATTTACATTGTTCTAACATTCCTATCTAATACCAGTAAGTTTATATTCATTTATAACATTTGTAGTTAAATTGTATCTTATGGCAAGTGAGTTTTGAGAAAAATTTGATTTAGAATTGTATTTTTTTATGATTATCAGAATCCCTACACACTGTAGACAGTGACACTGCCAGGATGATGAATATAAAACCAGGACAAAATCTGTTCCCAGAGTGCAGCAAGTGTCCCACACAATATGAAGAACAATGCCTACAGCCTCTACTGGATGATGGAGCAGGTACCAGTAGGTCTTGTGGATCAGTTGAAGATTTTCAGCCAGAAGTAGTTCTTTGTCAGGAACTGAACACAAGTGCTAGTGTCCTGGACTGTTCTCCTCTAAAATTTGAGTGTGACAAAGACAAAGTTCTCACACCACTGTAACCATAGGCACTGGTGATGATGATGCAGATCTCGCAGATCAAAATGTTGGCAGATGGCAAACTTGCCAGCCTGGCAAATATTTAGCATGTGTTTATGACGGAAACTGGTATGTGGGTAATATAAACGATCATTCTGATGTTTTAGTCACTTTCATGAAAAGATCACAGAAAAGTGTTTTGTCTTGGCCAGCAATATCAAAAACAGATGAATGCTGGGTGCCATTCCAACATGTTATCTGTGTAGTAAGTTCACCAACTGTCAGGGAAGAGGTGCTCATCATTATACCCTAAATCCAAGTGACCTTAACAAAATTCAAACACTATTTCCTACATTTCTTTAGAGTGCTTTAAGTATGAGATGAATGTTGAGTAATCAAGTAATTCATTTGTAGGAACTTCACTTTTAACACATGTTTAAGCAGTACATATTTACTAAATTGAGGACATGGTGAATTTAACAAATTGAATATTTAAGTTGGAATCTTGATTTCAGAAATATTTTTCAGTTTCAGGTACCTTATTAAATGACAGGAGGATATAAAGTTGTATCTGTAATTCTCGAATGTTTCAGATGATCATTTTTCATGATATATGTATGTGTAATGCTGAAATATATTCATGCTACTCTGGTATTTTTACTTTGCATCTTTGTGTAAATTATGGTAATTTTGAAAAAAAATTAAATTAAAGGAAGCTGACCACCAAATATGAAAGTGATGGCTAACTGTCTTGATGGGGTAATAATGGCATGAATATAGGCTTTTTTTTGCAAAAATAAAATTTTCAATTTTTTTATTATTTATTGTTTCCACTTCTATAGATAATAGGTAGAGCTTTTGAAAGCATTTCTGACTACAAATACATTATGACAAACTGTAAAATTAATTTCAGCTCTCAAGTATGGATAGTTTTTCATCAGTACCAGTGAAAAGAAGGTAACCATTAGTGAATTTTTAAGCTTTCTTTGATTTTTGAAGCCTTGTAGATGTCAAATCAAACCTCTCTTATAGTTTGCAATCAAATATGGATTCTATGACTAATGTTTACCATATATACCACATATCAGTCTTATGAAGGGATAAACAAAAAGATATGGTTGCCTAAAGTTGGACATTCATGTGATTTTGCCAATGATGCCAAAAAATAAGGAAAAAAAGCATAATTTCAATTTGCTCTCTCTCAAAAATTTTAAGTAATATTGACCTAAATTTGGAATTTGTGCATAAGTTGGATAGAATTACAAATGATAATTTTTTCAGAATTTTCTGAGAGGGTGACCTGGGAAGTTGTTCAAAATTTGGGTGATTTCATATGGAATTGACCTATAGAGAATTTGTAATTTAATCTACAGCATTGACTGAAAGTATAGGCAGAGACCCAGAGCCAAGTTAACAATCATTCACAGCATTTAAATTATAAAATAGTTGTATAAAACTTAATGAAGATAATTTGGGTTTGTGTAATTTTCTTGTTCTGGTCAAAATATTTTCAGTGTGGCAAATTCGTGAACATTATTTTTTTTAAAGTTAATCCAGGAATAGGTTGTACATTTTGGTGTCTTTTATCAGCGATACTATGAATGATAGTTTTTACTTAAATTTCTCTCTTTCAGATTCAGCTTTTTGAAGGCCCCATTATAGTATTTTATTATACCTTCACCTTTCCTAATTTAGATCAAAACATTTTATGCTTTTTTAAAAATGTTATCATTTATTGAGGGAAAGAGCCATTACTATTTTATTTTTTTTAACATATGAATATAAGATTAACTAGCTTACTTTAGATTTGGAGCATCTATATTAGATTAATAATTTTCCAGAACCTGTCACCTTTGCTTCATGCATACTAACAGAAATAGCCCTAGATGTCTTTGAGGAGTGTTTTTAGGGTTGTTTAATCTCCTTCATAACAGCAAAGATTGTGTGATAGAGGGGACTTTTTTTTTTTTTTTTTTTTTTTTTGTGTGTGTGTGTGTGTGTGTGTGGGGGGGTTCAAACCACAGGTAAAGATATCTGGATGCAGAGGATTGTCAATCCATTCAAAGTTCTATTATGGTTACCTGGACCCAATGTTATTTAATTTTGCTGATCAACAGGAAGTGGTGTTGCAACAATGGCCATGGCATAGTGCTGCATTGACTGCATAGGCTGATGTAATTAGGTCATTGACCCAATTTATTTTTTTATATTAATAGATCCAAGACCCAATTCCTTTATATCCATGTAAATGTACCGTACCTGTTTATTTTTAAATTGCTCTTGTTCTTGTATTTAACAAAACATTGAACATATTAAGTCATTTAATGGATCAAGAAATAAGGCAAATTCTTATTCCTGGGAGTCAGAAATAAGAGGTAGGAAACTGCCAGAAGACTGGGGGCAAGATTCTATAGAAAAGGTCCTTTACTTTGGAACTGTAAATTTAAAATAATTTTTATATTTTCCATGAGAAGTTAATTATATATAATGCACTAAAATTGGTAGCCTGCTACCTTTACAATCAAGCTGGGCCCATAAATTGGTACCTCAATGAACCTCAAAGTAATAACACTGTTGTCCCCAGGTGGCATTGTTTTTGAGTTACCAAGGACCTTTTCAGTTATGGGTTTGTGATGGCCAAGATTCACTGAAGGAAGTGTATCATGGGTGTTGGGCAGTCTTCTCCAGTGTTCTCTCGCGCAGTTGCGATTCTAGGATCACAAAAGATGGATTACATTACTCAGGTTCCAGTAAATGTACTCAACAAATGATCATTCCTGCGCTGGTTCTTCTCATGATAACTGTATTGTCCAAAGGAATATTCGTGATTCTGATTCAAAATACTGTTGCATTAACCATAACTTCCGGAAGAACATGTATATCTCTGGTTCATTCCTCACACTAACTATCACTACAGGAAATGAGGGTTGACTAGACAACTCCACAGGGTAGAAGAACTATAGAATACTAAAATGGTTGATGTTCAGTTACTATATTCATATCATGAGATGACTCCCAACCACTCAGTGTCCAAGAAAGGGACTCAATTTTTGATGCAACCAATATAAAAATAAATCCTTCTTTCTTTATCCTTTTATTATTCTCTGGAAATAAGTTACAATTAATAATTATTATTATAAAAATATATAGCTATACAAAATATTGGAAACAAAAAACAAATATGATTATGTGCACAAGTACTCTATGTGAAATGAGGTTTTGTACAAAAGTAATCTAGTGAGGAAAATCAAGAAAGAGAAGCTCAGGAGATGGGTTAAAGAGGTATGTGAGAATTCCCTAGCACAGCAGCACTCCAAACTTAAACACAGACCTAATTTGAGAAGCACTGAATATCTGTTTGTTAATGTCTATTCAACATGCCTGACTTTGGCAGTAAAACTATGAAACTCCTGTGAATCCCCAGTGCCATCACTTGGACTTGTAATTAAGTTCAAATCAAGTGGAATTAGTTCCCAACCAGTGTCTTGTTATCCAGGTAGGTTGAGACGCAGAGTGGTAGTACTCAGGTTCTGGGTCTGAGTTATAGACAACATATTTGTGGTTCCCATCCAGGTTGTCCAAATAATGCAGGATCATTAATTACGTGCACAGGAGACAATTGAGCAACAATAATAACCATAATGATAAACAAACATATGACAATTGGAAACCAGACTGCATAACTAATCACTGAAATCCTAAAATAACTAACTAATAAAATAAGTAGCAACTTCAGAGGATAAATATAAATTATATTATTAACCATGATGAATATATGAACATTGAACATAGCTGATCAATAAATAAGTAAATAAATTAGGCATTAAACGCTCGAAACCAAGCATAGAAAATGAGCAGATCCCTGGAGTTAAATAACTGGTTACCTATATGATGATAATCTATATCTGATTATTTTAGTTAACCAATAACTGAAAATGACAGGATTATGTTAAATATAGCTGAAGGTGCTCAGGCAGGCAGTATAAGCTGGGGCAATGACTAACACTTCTTAATGTCTATTTCTAACCTAGCTAAATATACTAAACAGACCCACACTTATTTAGTGTAAGTGAATATACATCAAATAAAACCATAACACTGTGGGTGGAGATAACACAACAAAATCTAACTTAGATAGCACAACATTCTGGATTTATTTCTCATCATTCAACTAAGTTGACAAAGTTAAATTCTCTGTCAAACACTAGGGGAACTATTAATAATAATTATAGGCAATTCTACTTAACAAATGCTGGTAAAGAATTGCACCATGTTGACAAAAAAAAAATACCTTAACTGGCTCTCCAGTAGTACATGTTTCTGGTATCTTCCAAAGAGTTTGGCTTCTAGAGCTTTTAAGCTAGCAAATGGTTTACAAATGACCCTTTAACATTTAACAAGAACTTTTGTGGGGGGAGAAAAACGTGAGAGACTTGCATATTTAACACTTCTGGACTAACATCTCTGGTGAACTAGTTTACAACTTCTCTATCCTGAATGACCTAGAGTACATTGTACAGCACCCTACCCATATCCCTGATCACCTTAGGGAGATAGCCCAACATTCTGTATTTATTTCTTATCACTCATCCTTACTGTCAAATTCTTTTCTCCATTGGGCTCCTCCAGTCATCATCATTTAGCTGTTTACTGTCCTATTGCTCCAGTTTGGCCTTTGGATCCTCCCAAGAGATGTTGTCTTTGCCATTTTAGCACCATGGATTAGGAGGTGCTTAGGCAGTACTACTATGATTTCCCATGGAATAATTACTGCTGCTGTGCTGGGGCCCCTCCTCTGAGTCCACTGAGTGCATCAGACATTATTCTCTTGGGCATGGAGGTGTACATTCCATATTCTATTCCTACTACTACTAAAAAAAACTTTGTTTAGCATTGCTTGTTCCAATGCTATCCGCAGCAGAGAGGAGAGTTTTAGAAGCAGGGATGGGTTCAAGTACTGGTGGCAGGTGGCAGTACTTGTGGACAAGTACAAGTACTAAAGGAAAGTAGAAGTACCAGTACAGAGTTTTTGCATAATACTTCAAGTCCAATTACATAATGATGTACTTAAGTACATTTTTATAGGTAGTTTAATAAAAATCTTTAAATCAGATCTACATACTTGTAAGTTTATTTCAAATTAAACAATTAAGGAATTAATAATGGTAATGATTAATTTATTGATTAATATTTATCCATAACTGAATACTGGTATCCAAGTTTGAATGAAAATAATAAAACATAGTTTGCTCAGTGCATTCCGTGCTATCTGTAATAATTCTGAAAATAAAGAAAATATTCTCATTGGTCAGCAGTTACACAATACAGTACCAGTACTCAGAATAAAAGGAAGGAAACAATTGAGCAGTTTGGTTTGCAATAACAATTTATAATAGAAATAATTTATCAACAATGAAAATACAATTGCAATAAAATAATTACCTTGTTGACATTAAATAAACATTTAATTTTGTTTACATGCAACAAACATGTACTTGAAAGTACTTATGGGCTAAGTACAAGTACATTGACTTTAAATCACAATCACAAGTACAAGTACACAAAATTTTGCACGTAAGTCGAAGTACTTGTACTTGAACCCAAGCCTGTTCAGAAGGTACCTTTCAACCTTTCAAATGTTCCATGCAATGATTCCTTATTTCACAAAGGTCAAGCTTGTTGCCCTCATCTTGAGTTGGCCTGGTGAAGTAGAGTTGGTTTCTTGTGCTCTCCACTTCACATAGCCAGGTATGCCTGACTCATCTGGAATTGTTTTAAGCTAGGTGTATAGTCTTCTTTTGAAAATATCCACCACTACATCACTTGTGTTCCTTATTTTCTTGGGCAGCTGGTTGAATAGTCTTGGTCCTCTTACAATAAAACTATTTTTCTTCAGGATTGAGGATGTTCTCTATCTAGCTTTTAATTTGGGAACCTTAAACATTCTCCCTTTTCTACTTTCCACTGTTTTTTGAGTGGTTAGAGGGTTCAAAGTAAGATCAGGGACTAGTTTCTAAGTGTAAATAATGGTGTACCCATCTCTTCTTTCCAGTGAATATAAGTTCAATTTATGGAACCTTTCCCAGTAATTTAGTTCTTTGCATCCATTGATCTTGATTGTGAAGCTTCTCTGAATCCCTTTGTTAACTAAGGTCTTTTTTATACGAGGATGTTAAGACTGAGCAGTAGTCCAACTTGGGTATGATCAGTATTTTCAATAGAGGAATCATGATAGTCCTATCCCTTCTTTTAAATGTTGTCAGTCTCTGTCCAGTTATTTTTTTTGCTCTGTTTACTGCTATCTTATTTTGTGTTCCAAATTTTTTGTCATTCATTAGAACACCTAAATCTTTTGTTTTAGAATTTCCTGTCCATTTCCCTTCTTCCATACCTTAATAGTTGAAATTTGTGTTAAATTTCATATTATTGCCTTCAAACCAATTGTGGATTCTGTTCATGTCTGTTTGTAGAGATCCTCTATCCTCTGGGTTTCTTATTTTTCTGCTAATTTTTGACATCAGCAAAGAATGCTACTACGCTGTAACTGGTAACTTCCTTATCTACCATATATCAGTTAGCATGATTATGAAGAGTAATGGAGCTAATACTGTTCCTTGTGGTACTGAGCTAATGAAATTTGACTCTGAAGATATTCCTTGAAGTGTAACAACTTGCTGCTGCTAAGGAAATTATATAGCTACCCATTTTCCTACTTTCTTGTTATTCTCCAAGTTTCCAACTTTTCTTTCAAATATTTTGGTAAGGTGAGATGTAACTAACACTGGCCTATAGTATTTGGCCTTTGATCAATCAGTTTCCTTTATACAGGTTTCCTTCACCAACTGTAGGGGTTACATTCCTAAAAACCCCATGGTAAGTAAAACCACAGTTGGTAAGACTAAAGGTTTATGAGAAAAATAGGGTTAGGGGTCTGTGGCTATGGTCACACTGGGTAAGGTTCCAGAAGATTTGTGATGGTCAAAAATATGCATCCTATGCTTGTACTAAACATGATAAATATGAATAATAAAGGAACATAGTGTGTAAGAACCATCTTTTTTCCCTTAAATAATCATAATAGATTCCAGATAATAATGATGACAATGATGGTAATGTTTGGGTGGGGGTTAGAAGGATGAGGGGCTGTCCCCCTCCTCAGGATCATCAACAGATGACCTGGTGACTGTGGTGAGATGAAAAGTAATGAACCCAGAGGTAGGGGGAAGACAGTGGACAGCGGACAGGGCATGGACAATGCCATGGGTGGTGGGTGGGAGAGTGCATGGCAGTGGCTGATTTGAAATGGTGGGTGGTAGGCTGGTGCATGGGCTGCTGTGGAAACCCATGGATACTCAAAAGAAAACCTGTGGTTGGTGAGGGAAACCTGTATATTGGAATTATGTTCACTCTCTTCAGGATGTTCAGTATTTCTCCATGTCTAGTGATCATCTCCATATCCAATCAACATCCAATTCCTGACTCTCACTTGGCTTATATTTCTGCCCCAAAATCATGCAAACTCTGTTCTTTGATTCACCAAAAATTCCTTCATCCAACAAAAATGTGAAAACCTATCCAATTCTAATTCATCTTGCTCTTTCTGGCATCTAGCCAAGAACACCTCCAACAACTTTACTTCTTTCTCTCCTTTTTTCCATTCTGACTGCTCAGTTTCTGTTTCTTCTCCCAATAAAGCTGAACTCTTTGTTCAAACTTTTGCCTCCAACTGAACCCTGGGTAATTGCAGTGCTGTCCTCCATCTACCCTTCCCTCTGACTTAATTATGTCTGAAATTAAAACTGCTTCCAAAGATGTTTTATCTGTCCTATCTGTGCTCATCTCCATGAAGGCATATGGTCCTGAAGGTGGTGTTCCTCTTGTTCTCAAGAACTGTACTATGCTGACAACCTGCCTAGGCAAATTCTTTTGGCTAAAAGTTGTCTTTATCTGGTACTTTTCCTTCCTGCTGGAAGTTCTTTCATTCAGCCTGTCCCAAAGAAGGGTGACTCTGCTCAACCTTCCAACCAATGTCCAATTGTGTTGATTTCTTGCCTTTCTAAAGTTTTTGGATCTATCCTTAATAGGAAGATTCTTAAACATCTCTTTACTCACAATCTTGTTTCAGATTGTCAATATGGGTTCCATAAGAGGTGCTCTACTGGTGATCTTCTTTCATATCTCTGACTCTTGATCATCATCCTCCTCCTCAGGATTTCAGTGAAACTTTTGCTATTGCACTAGACATCAAAAGCTGTTGATAGTGGCACAAATCCTTAATTTCCAAACTGCCCTCCTTTGGTTTATCCTTCTATCTGTGCCTTCATCTCTGATTTCTTTTTTGGCTGATCTATAGCTGCAGTTGTAGATGACCACTGCTCTTCTCCTAAAGCTATTAATAGTGGTGTTCCTCAGGGCTCCGTCATGTCATCCACTTTTTTCCTTTTATTTATCAGTCATCTTATTAAGTCACACTCCGTCCTATCCACTCTTATGCTGATGATTTCACTCTTCATTTCTCCACCTGCTTCACAAAGCATCCCTCTCAACAGTTACTCCATGCTTCATGTGGGATGGCTACGATGTACCTGACATCTGATCTTTCTACTCTCTCTCAATCCTTCCTCCTCTTTTAACATTCTTGGCATTCCCTTTTCTTGTGATTTCCTGGAAAGATCACATATACCCTCTTTCTAAAACAGCTTCAAAGAGGTTAGGTGTGCTATACTGGCTCTGCAGTTTCTTCACCCCCAACTTAGTTGCTGTCTCTTTACAGGGATCTTGTCTGACCATGTATGGAGTATGCTTTTCATGTGTGGGGTGGCTCAAATTCTACTTGACTGGGTGGAATCAAAGGCTTTTCATCTTATAAATTCCTTGCCTATTATTGACTCTTCAATCCCTCTCTCTTTGCTGCAAAGTTGCCTCTCATTCTTTACTATCACTATTATAATGGACATTGCTCTTTTGAACTCTCTAACTGCATGCCTCCTCCTTTAAGGAGAGTATCCAGTACCAGACTTTTGACACATTGTCATTCCTTTTCTGCTCTTTTTAATGCAGGGGTTAGTTAGTATTTTCAATCTTTCATCTACTCAGCCAGTCAATTCTGGAACAATCTTCCTCAATCCATCTTTTCCCCTCTCTATGGCCTCTAATCATTCAAATGCAGAGTGCCCAGGCATTTCAAAATTCACCCTTGACCTCTTATTCTTTCATAAAAAAAAAAATTCCAGTCTGCAATAACACTCACTGGAGGGTTAATTATAGTGACTGAACAGGGAAAATAATTAGAAGATTACTAGCATGGACATAGAAAAACAAAAATATATCAAGGGATTGACCCACATCAAGTATATACAAGGGAACCAAAGGAAAAAACAGATTATTAATAAAGGAAACTGGGAAATATAGTTTGAACTCATTGCTCAGGTGAGGAGTCTTGTGAAGATACTTCACAACAACCCCTACAATAGCTCTGTCTTAGAGGGAATGCACAAATTATTTGAATTTATATCTGTGAACAAATTTGAATTGTACAGAATTGTGAATGTACCCACTTTTAAATTAAAATTAGAATAGTGGGTACATTTTTTGGCAAAATTAGATTTGTAATCTGATTAAAATTTTAGTTAATTTTGACTTCATTACAGTGACTTAAACCTTCATTGTGAAATATTTGATTATCATAGATTTGTTTGAAGTGAGGGATATTTTTAAGATCCGCTTAGAAATGGCCATGTTTGTAGTCTTTGAGACCCTTCCAACTATTAGAGGTTCTTGTGGAATGGCTGATTTCTATAGATCATAGTTCTCTAAACAATTTTTAAAGCCAAATTTGTTAAGAGTTAATTGCATCTGTTATTGTTAATATATAATTTTTATTTACTGTTTGAAGAGTAAAAATACTGATTATAAGTACATAGTCAATACTAATGCACCTCTTATCTTAAAAAATAGACTACTATTTAATTAAATATAGGAGAAAGATTTCTAATGTAACAAATTTAAATGTTACAGTTCCTCCATCTGTCTACTCGTCACACACTTCCACGCAACTATCCCCTTACCTTCAACAATATACCACTCAATCCTTTCTCTTCTCTTAACATTCTTGGCACTTTTGTGGGCATTTGCCCTTGGCCCCTTCCTGCATAAAAAAAATGCAACATATAGATTGCACCCCCGCAAGGGGGTTCTAAGCTCGTGCTCTTTGTGCTCGTTTGTACGTGCTTGTTCCTGGAGGTTTCATGTGCGCCCTCCCGGCCCTAGCACACAAGGATGATGGGGCTCGACCCTGCAGTCCTTGTCATCCTTGGTCTTTTTCCACTTCGACTGTCCCCTCCACCCTTTCTTTTTCCTCTGTCTTTCCTCTCACTTTTTCTTTGTTTTTCCACTGAGATATGCCCTTTTAAATAGAGGCGAATCGGTTCTTCCCGAACTTAAAAAAAAAAAAAAAAAAAAAAAGATTGCACACAGTACACTACTGTACTTGTACATACTGGTATGCATTATCTTGTCTTTAGTAAGATGCATTTCTGCATTCTGGTCAATGAATAGCAACTCATCATCTGTTCAAAAATCATATTATTAGCATTGTATTATACACCATTGTATATTTCATTACTATATAGAATATAGAATTAGGGCATAATGTTTTGAGAACAACTAATATGCTAACAATTCTTCATTTCCAACTCGCTACAGCATTAGTGATGTCAGGAGAAAGTGGCCGTGCTGCAAAGCAAGTTCAGGGGCAGAGAGTTCGACCAGAACCTGTGAATGAAAAATCCTTTGTAGAAAATGTTGCTGGATTTATAAATGAAGTAAGTTGCTCTTAAATTTTTAAACTTAAGTATTTTCAGATATTACTACTATTAATAATAATAATACTGTAATAATAGCAGCAGCAGGAGCTTTAGCAATAGCAGTACCTTTAGCAGCATCAGCTTTAGCTTAGTAAAATGTATTAAATTTCATAAAAAATTTAAGCTTTTACTTTTTGGAAATACTGTATAGCATAATGCATAGCTACCTCGCAAATTATTTGAGAAAATGGAGAAAACATTGTTTTTGCAAATAAAGTAGTTTAGCTCAAATTTTAAAATTATTTTATTTTTTAAAGTAAAAGTGGTCAAGAAGTAAAGCTCTGTATATGAATTTTAAAATGCTGTACAATTCTGATTTTTACATTTAATTGATGTAGAACTTCTCAAATTTTTTATGAAAATTGAAGTTGATCTATTTTTTTTTTAATACTTTTCCCATCTCACATTTGTGGACTTTGTTTCTGAGAGTGCATTATTTGAACTTTAACTTTTTTCTGCGGTGGTGATCAACAGAAAATCTTATAGATTTTGAAGTACACCATTCTAATTTTTACACTTAATAGTACTACATCATCAGATTTTGGAACTGTGAAACAAAAAAAAAAAATAGAAATGAGAGTTCCAATGTACTAAAAAAATAAAATCACCACCTGACTTTTGGATATATATATATATATATATATATATATATATATATATATATATATATATATATATATATATATATATAGATATAGAAAAGTATAGAGGAGTGTTCTGCACTCCTCGTGTGCAGAACACTCCTCTATACTTACGTCGTTTCTATACATTAATATACTGCGTGGTCATTGCAGTTAAATATATATATATATATATATATATATATATATATATATATATATATATATATATATATATACAGTATAGCAAAAATTAACAAGTTCCAGTTCTGATTAAGGGAAAAAGGTATTTTATCAAAATATGTTCCATTTTATAAGTTTTTGAACTATTATTCAGATTTAGAAAATATATGAATGCACATTCTGGAATATTCTTCTGGTTGTCTTTATTTTTACAAAAATTTTAGAACCTTTCCAATTAATACTATGGTTATATGTATATATGGTTAAACAATGCATTAGAATTATTCACTTTTCTACACACATATTAAACAGATTATCCTGTTTTATTCTGACATCTAAAGTTTTTCCTATTTGACCTATATAAATTGGGTTGCATTGTTTACATCTGATAGAATAGGCACAACCAAATGCATTATGTAGGCTGTTTTTTATTAAGTGGTATTTAATAGTATTTTTATACTGAAGAACTATGTTAATTCCAATTGTTTTAAGTAAAGTTGGAAGGTGTTTAAAATATACATGGTAAGGGAACCTAAGGATACTTTTATGACCAAACTCTTTGTGAACTACACTATTATAATACCTATTTTTAGCTTCACTTAAACGATGTTCTAGAAATAGAACCAGGGTAACACAATTTAATACAAATGTTCATAAGAATTTAAAAATCAAGGTTAACAATTCTTGATGCACTGAGAAACATAGAAGAAAGAATACTGAAGATTTTATCAAAGGGAGATGGTCAGATTAAAAGTGAACATACAAGTTATTATTATTAGGTTTGCAAGAAACTTCAGATTTGAAATGATTTGTGCATCACCAGTTTTTTAGATTCAGAATTGATCATTCTGATGAAGGTCAAACTTGTTATCTCACCTTAGTTAGACCTACAGCTTAATGTGGAATCCAAACCATGACTCACCACCAGGGAAGTCAGAATTTGCAGAATCCTCACCTTGACTCAATCTCACAACTTCTCTCAATCAGCAGTGCAGCATCTTAACCACTAGGTTACTCAGGGTATCTATTTATCTACCAACCAATTTTTTTGTATGGAAAAATGAGCAGTTGGATAAGCTTGAGCTAAATGCCACCTGCTCTTGCCAGGAATCAAGCATAAGGCTGGTGGATTTGTACCCAGTGATTCCACCACCACCTATATATATATTTTTTTTAATTGGGGTTGTTTAACCTCCTTCGCAACATCCAAGGTCATATGACGGAGGGGACCTACAGCTTTACGTGGGATCCGAACCACGGGTCGCTACATAATCTGGGCATAGAGGATGGTCTCCCATCCAACTACTACCCAGACCCATTGTTGCTTAACTTCACTGATCTCCGGGAGGCGGTGTTACGACATCGTCCACGACGTAGCCCATGTATGTATGTAGTCGCTGACTACGAATCCTTTGGCTCCGGGATCGAGACCCGATGATGGCAGCTAGCGCGCAGCAAAACCCAGCTGTTCATCCTTCCACACAATAAAGAAAGTAGTTGGTAGACAAATGGGTATAAAAAAGTGTCGCCTTAACTGTTTTCTAGTTAATAATTGTCCCTGACCAAATAAATTTGGAGGGGAGCATACTGGATTACACTTGTCCATCAATCTGTTCAACACACACTCACACACTACAAGATGATGATTTGAACAAAACTCAGGGTCCCTGCACCAAAGGTGAAGGTCATGAGTAGAGGAAGGGACATTAATATCATTCTGACATAGTTCCTGTTTAATTTTTCCTTTGATGTCAGTCAGCTACAGTGATGTAACAGTACAGTACATGTAACAATATATAGTATGTCACTGGATATCAGAACACATTATTATTTATGGTATATAAATAGCCTTGGTATAAATTATTAAGAATTGCATGAAATGGAAATGTATGGCATTTAGTGGAAAATCCATTAAAGCATAAGGGCAATTTAGCCTGATTAGGTATTGTTAACCCCTTCAGTATGGCAACATAAATGCATATGTCTGATTAGCGTGCTCCATTATACGATGACATACGTGCGTATGTCCAAAACTTAAATATTTATAACTAAAAGCAGAAATGTCATAGGTGTATAATTTAGTTTTCTTCTTTGTTCACATTTGCACATATGTCGTCATATATTGGAGCATGCTAATTGGACATACGCATGTATGTCACTGTATTGAAGGGGTTAAAATTTAAGTAGGTTTATGTACTTAATAAAGATAATGGTAATATTCAGTTAAAATTGCTGTATTATGCTAATAATTTGTTTTGTGATTGTAACCACTTCAATAATTAATATTCTTTTAATTTCTGTATTTTACTTACATTCAATGTCATTTATTCTGTTTGGGTTTTTGCTCTTATATTTCACTATATTTCCAGGTTGTACCTCAAACATATCACAATCCTTCTCACTATGAAGGAAAAGAAAGAATTACTTGGGTGAGATTTGATCATTGTGACATAAATGATTTATCACAATATCGAGATTTTATTGAATGCAATGGCAATGCTCCTCCTTTTCTTCTCATAATAGGATATGCAAATGGAGTCCAGGTATGTTCTCTCTAGTTTTTTGGTAGTCTCGTTCCTATATTAATGTTGATATTGTCAACCTTTTATGCCCCCAAATTAATTTTTGGATTGGTGGATTATTAATTGGTGGATTGCACTTGTCTGTCTATTCATCACGCTTTTGTGTCTGCGTGAACCGCTCAACGTAAATTGATGAAACTTTATACAAATATGTATTGTCTGAAGACAGTGTGTCACAAGCAAGAATCAGGTACTTGCATCAGAAGTCAAATTCACAAATTTAGGTGTGAACATTAATGTCATTCTGACATAGTTCTTGTTTATTCTGAGAAAAAAATCTTGAAATATTTAAAATTATAGCTGTATTTGTGTACAGTAATAATTTCGACTATACATTAATAAGCATTTAATTAGCCGAGAAATCCAGAATATTCTTTCTAAGGTTGTATGGATTAGTATAAATTACTGTGCCATTTAGTTCTTGAGTGACATATTAATTTTAAAAGCTTAAATGAATAAAATTATTGTAAAGTACAAGTAGGAACTTTGACATGATCTTGAATCTTGTAGCATATGTAGATAAAAAAAAGTTAGAGGGTCTTGAGTAAAGTAGGTTCTATTTATGATTCATAGATGCCTGTCCATTTCTTTGGTATTAAGTACCACTGTATATGTAAGTTAAGCCTAATTAACCCTATTTTAGGTATATGGTTTAGAACAGCCAAAAATTATAAAAATGGTGGATCCTACCTAGGCCTAATAGGTACCTAATACAGAGCAAAAATTTTTAGTAGTGTCAAGATAAATCTTAGCAGATATTAGCAGCAAATTTGGATATTACTAAGTAAATTTCAAAGATTTTGTAGAAGTGTCCTAATGAATATTGAAGATGTTAAGAGATATAAATGATATTTCTACTGTTTTCAGGCGTGGGTGATTCCAGCAAATGGAGAAGCAGTTGAAGTATTTTCATGGCGTCAAGGACCAGTTCGGACACTAAAGGTGCTCGTCAGCCCCAACATTTCAGAATCGTCAGTAGATCGATTTTCATTGAAGCGCCCCATTTTAGCCATTTGTGATGCAGCTGGCCCAGGACTGCAGTTTCATTCCGTGTCATTTATATCTATGAAAACTGGAGAACAGGTATTCTTTTATAGATATTTCAGCTGTCATTCATTAATAAGTGATAAGTAAGTCTTCTTGACCTTTCAAATATTGTACAAATTTCATCATTCTCATATAGGACGCGAAAAATTGCGTAGCTTGATTTTGAAAACATTTTGAAGGTCTGCAAGTGAGAATGCTTTTCCCCATATTATTTATGTTAAGGTCCTCATATCACTTGAAGACTTTTTCATTATTAAAAACAGTGCTGTAGTTTCGACCTATTAAAGAAATTTGAAGGGTTTGAATGTTTATGACCATCTACTTAAATGCTTGAAGTATTTTCACTTTTAGGAAAAATTAAAGGTTACACTAAAAGTCGTGATGACTAGGTCATTAAATTGGAAGGAAGAATGAAAATAAATCCTTCAGCACTGCAGTTTGCTAATTCATAGTTCAAGTATCAGAAAAAGATTGTCATAAAAAAGAAACTTAAATAGGCCTTAATATCACACGGCTGCTGAATGTCTTTCAGGTTGTGTTGTAATAGAACTGATGAGAGTTGCTGAAATGCAATTAGTATATCGCACGTAATTTACATTTTGTCACTGATACCACTGAATTTGTGGCACGAAATTTGTGGTAAACTTTACCATTTACTGTAGGCATTATTACCCCTAAAAACCTGATCTCTCTAATCTAACAAAAACCAGATTATCTAAGGATTGAAAAAGTAATAATAAATAAATATATATATATGAGGAGTGATCAAAAAGTACCGATAATTTTATTGCTAAGGACAAATATGCGAGTCTTCCTGCTCTCTGACGTCTGCAGTCTGAAGCAAAATCTGCTACCATGAGTCAGTAGTTGATTGGAGCACTTAAAAGGAAGGTGTGTTTTTGCAGTACGTATAAATCTCTGAAATGGAACAACGCGCGTTCGGAGATGAACGACATGATTAAAACAGCTTTTGGAAATGATGCTCTCAGTGTAGCTAACGTTTACAAATGGCACAAAAAGTTTAAAAATGGAGAAATATCACTTGAAGACAAGGAACGCGGTGGCCGCCCTTCCACTTCTCGTACGGATGAAAATGTCCAACAGATTCAATTTCTGGTACGAGCAAATGTTTCTCCAATGTTTCACTCATGGTAGCAGATTTTGCTTCAGACTGCAGACGCCAGAGGGCAGGAAGACTCGCATATGAAAACGGTTATTTCTTATTTGCATTCATTTGTCCATAGCAATAAAATTATCGATACTTTTTGATCACTCATTTTATATATATATATATATATATACTGTATATAATGAGATTGTAGACACCAATCGACCAGGAAAGTACCTCCGAGATGGACATTTCAGCCAGGAGACAGGGAGTGTTGGGAAGTCCCGTTTCTCTCGTTACTGTTCCCTTTAGCTGATCTTTTCCCTTTTTCCGTGTCTCATCTACCCTGTGAGCAGTCCAGTATGCTCTCAAACACACACTTCTCCCTCTATTCCTCACTACACAATCTTTTCAAAATTATAAAAAAAAAAAAAAATGGCATTGTTAAGCCTTGGAGATCTCCCCTACTTCGTTCATAAAATATATATACTGTATATATATATATGATGAAAATAGCAAAAGTAAATGGTTATTGATATTTGGGCCCATTCACAAGAAGAAAATTACTTTAATTAACTTTTTGTAAGTGTAGGCAGTTTGTGTATTAAAAAAATACACAATTTTAGTTACGCAGTTTTTAAGGTATATGGTAGTGCTGTTTTACGCTATATTAGTAATATTATTTATATCGTACTAATAATCCCCACTAGTGTTTTCAAATTAAAAAAATCCAGTGACAAGTATTCTTTTAACAATCTTTATTTTTCCCACCTTTAATAAAGCCTTGAGAACCTCCTGATAGATCATTATAACCGGACATATTATATTGATTACTAAAAAATGAAAGCAGTGAACCCGAAATGAGATGAAATATGTCTTATTTATGTCTAATTCATTCAAAAATATATTTGAACGTGCCACCGCGACAGCAAATCGTTATTCAGTGGCAAAATTTTGAAAATTTGCGAATCCTGAGTAGTACTGATTAATATGTAAATTCTTCTAAGCACTTCTGTGTGGGGGATGATTCAGCCGTGAAAAACTTACAGATGGGTATGGACTTCAGAGATTCTCGCCACTCGTTTTAGATTAGTACTAACCTTCACACGTACATCAGTATTGCAGTTCTGAAAATGTCTGAGGCCTAAATGTTATACAAATTTCCAAAGTCCTTCATAAATATTAACTTCAGTTTCGTAAAATCAAGCCTTTTTACGTGAAAATATATTATAGTTAACTTTATAATTTGGTACAGACTTCATATACCACTCACGAAATATAACTACTTTTTGTATAGTTCTTAAGATACGCATCTTAATATAACGTATTATATTTCTTTTAAAATTTTGGAACATCACAAATTAGAAACTGCCTTCTCGTGGGTATTCCTAGTATTAGTAAGTTTGCCACGTATTTTGTGTGAAGTACGGAGTGTTCTGTTCCCTTAATTGGTTGGGTAGGGTCTGACAGGGTTTGGCAAACCCATCCCCACCTTAAGTGATCTGCTTACACCTACTTGACTGATTTCCATTATCTTTTTCTGTACTTTAAATCAATTTTGAATTAGGCAGTAACGACGACCATTCATTTTGCATTTTTTTTCATTTAAAACCAGGTTCAATAAACGCCAAAACTAGCGCAAGATGTCCAGTGTTCGTATATTTTTTTTAGCTCGTTCCTTTAGTTTCCTATATTTCAATTCGTTCTTAAAAATGATCAGCATTATAAAACTTGCGTGACTAGATTGTAAACTACCTTAAAAACTGCATTGTAACAGACTTAGGCCTTATGCCCTTAAGTAAAATACTGTGACACGTTACCTACTCTTTCGCAAGTTTGAAAAGTTACTTAAAATAAATTGACATCCTACCTTTCCAAAGTTAATTTTAATATTGTTTTGTATTACATTTTAAATGGAGTGAGAAAGAACAACTATAAAAAGCTTTGTGAAGATTCCTATATTTCTCTCGCATTCTTATAAATTCCTATACTTTTTTTTTTTAATAAATGCTTCATACCATACTAGTGTTTATAGCCGCCTTAGTTTTATTATAATAATAATAGTTTGTAAAATTCTAAATGCTGGAATAATAATACATTCGCGTGAAACAGTATGAGGGGTCGCGCGTCTTAAGGTACCTAAGCGCCACCACAGGCTAAAATGTGTTTTTGATGGATATCACTATTTTCACCCTTCCTCTATCGCGTGGTTTGGGTTATAATGACCTTACGACACTAGAAGTATGGTTGAAAACCTTATGAGCGAACTACTATTTTCACCTCTATCGCCAGCCAAAAGTTCACCCAAAGTTCGGCATAATAAGAAAATAAAAAAAAATATATATATAAAATATGAAAATCTATTCCAAAAACTCATCATCTTCATTAGCATACTTAGAACTGTAATTTAGCCAAAAATGAACGTTCTAGCTCAATTAATAACGGATACTATTGCGAGAATATTGCTGAACTTTGGAGGCGATTTTTGACGAATTTTAATTTTGGCGCTTAGGTACCTTAAGACGCGGGACCCCTCATATATTCACAGTATTAAAACCTTGTATTTTAAGCTGGAATTTATATCACTGCAATAAAAGTGCAAATATTTTTCTAGTTGTTCAAGGGCTGTACGCCGACTATAATGAAGGCAAATTTAAATGAAAGCTGTTTAAGCGGAGTCACCAATGGTTTCTCAACCATAAACAAATAAATAATATACAGTATTCTACCAAGGAGATAAAAATAACTTTGTGGTTTTTTATTTAATTAACAAAAATAAAGGAAATATCTTTTTACAATGAATAACAGTTGTTTACGTACAAGTTAACTTTATAAGGCTAACTAACGAAAATATCATAACCTAACCAATCGTCAAGGGCGTACAGTTAACCTAACGATTGGTTAGATTAGGTCGTGATGTTTTCGTTAGTTAGCCTTATAAGCCTAACTAAAGAAGGCTGGGGTCCCTATTCTTCAATAGCTCCGAGACGTTTATACAGTACATAAATTAATGATGCAATAATAATAGTTACAATAATTACGACAAAGAAATATACGGTATGGCGTATCAACACGAATAAACTTTACAAGACAAATGAGGCCTACTCGTGGAGACACACTAACGAAAATGTAAAATGTTTAGAACAGTATGAGTCACTTTTATATAGCCTGATCTCGCATAGGCATCGGTCACTAGTTCGTAAGCTATTACACGAGAGCCTAAAACTACACAATACACTGTAGGCCAAGACGATTGGACCTACTCAAAAGTTTACCAAACCTGGTGGAGTAGATTGTGTAGGCTTTTGAGATGGAGAAACAAACTTGCAATTCGGAATGAACATTGAAATCCTGGAAGCCGTTAGTTTATATGCGTGGAATCGCTTGCAAAGGAATTTATGTCAGTGCTCAGTAGGCCTGTCTGTTTCTGATGATGGGAAACTATAGGCTTTTTGATGGTGAAACCTATCGATCAGCTGGATGATGATGAGGAAAACTGAGAAAGCTTGCAGGAAAGGGGTTGCTTACGTTGTTGCTTAGAGTTATAGGCCTGCGTCCGGTTTCAGAAGTCCTTACGTGAGAGTGTGGATCTCTCTCGGGCATCCGGTAAGGAAACAAAATGCCGGTCAATGGATGAATGGAAAACGTCATCGGGAGAGAAAGTGACTGAAGTTGAAGGTGCCAAGGTCGTGAGAAGAATGAAGAGTGAGGCACTTTCACTCGGCGAATTTATAGGTTTCCGGGGATGCCGAGAGGGATGCCAAAGAAACCATTAAACCATTTACCGGCTCCAACAGAAAACATTAAAACAAACTCTTCTACCCACTTCTTTCAAGCGGGCAACGGGAAATTAATTAACTATGGAATTATGTTAATGATGTATGCAAGACTTGAAACCTTTGTATTTGTCACGACACTTCATTTAATCGGGTGAATTTATCTATTTTCAGCGATAATGTGATTGATTTAATGGAGTAGCAAAATTTTTACAAACTTAGTAGTTTAACCCGAGAAAGCCAGTGTGGGATCGCGCACAAAGCTACGAGTGTTGGGTCTACGTAACCCCATAATGAAAATTAGATTTAAGGGTTGACTTAAACAATTTATTGTTACCAAATAGTAAAAATTAACCCGCGTACAGTAAAAGACATCATTTCCAGAAAAACTAGTGTACTTTTATTGTAATAGGCCACTCTGGCTTTCTAGAATTTAATAACTTTATTCTTATTGTTTATAAATCGAGGCCTAATTTTTTATTTGTTTTTATTTAGCTGAAAACAATAAAATTCAAAAACCAGGTTCAAGATATTTATGCCAATAAAAATGTTATTGTTATTACGTTCCCTGAAAAATTGGCTGTTTTCGAAGCAACAAGTTTTGAAGATCTTTTTACCATCAGTACTTGTTACAAATGTCCAGGGCTGAGGTAGGTCACTGGGTTTTGTAATGTTAAAGCTTTGGCTGTCGGGTAATCCCAACATTACTAGAAACTATAATATTAAATAATGTGTGATTATATTTTACCTTCTAGCTTCTAGTTTGATCAAAAGTTGTACATTAAAACATAACCTTAACTTCCATTTAACTTCGTTCTGTAGTCTCAATCCTATTGCCCTCGGTGATCAGTGGCTCGCTTACGCCGACCGTCGTCTCTATTCCATTCACCAGTCGTGCGGGGGAGTAGTGGTGGAAGGGTCGTCGTCCTATAAATCCACCGTAATTCATGCGGCGAAATCGATTACAAAGGTTTGCTTTTAGATTCTCCATTATATCTGTTGTAGTTCAGTAGTTTTGAGACATTAGAAAATATGTGGTTACTCCGCGATTGCAGAATAACCACACATTTTCTAGCATTATTCATATATTACAGGTATCCCCGTTAGTTAGCGAGAATTCAATTTATCCCATTTTTTCGTAAGTTAACGAAAAGCCTCGTAAGTTAGCGAGCGCTCATTCGAATTTTCTGCGTGCCGATAGATAGCAGGGCCCACTCGTCGCTCACAAGCAGTTTCCTAGCATTAGCCTCCGTTTACACTCGGCCGGGATAAGCTTAATTTTCTGTTTTGCGCATTGTATTGTTACTTTTTTGTAATAAATTATTAATAAATGCATGAAGGAAAGTACAGTATATCTAAGAAAGAATACTGAAAAAATGGGTTTTGAGCGAAAATTAGGGTCGATTTTGACCGACGCCGAATGTAACTCAATTTTTCCCATTAAGTTAAGTTCGCAAGTTAACTATTTCGAAAGTTATCGAGATGGTTTCGAACGCATCCTTGTTAACGAGGGATACCTGTATAATATGGAGAATGGCAATAATTTAGGGTTGCTCACGCACTTAACAATCACGTAGGTAGTCTGTACTAATGAATATATGTAGCTAGATAAATTTTATAAATTCCACTTTGAAATAAATAATTTTAACCCTTTGCTTAATCAATCGACGACCTTACGAAAGTTTTTAACTAAGGGTTTGAAAGAGTTGGGAGAAACTGTTGCCTCGAATCTTATGGGTCAGAAAGGAACCACGTCCCAGCCTCAGGGTCCCTCTCCATCCACTAACCCTGGAGTCGTCACTGTCGTTGACACCCAGGTAAGACTTTATTTTATAATTTTTTATTACGTAACACAATTTATAATAAGGGGTAGTCTCCTCTTTAATTTATTGTAAATATACCTTAAATGAAATTCTTAGTTTTGTCTTAGTTTGTAATATTGTAGTATTTTGACACATATATGGAATATACGAGTAAGTCGAGTATATTCACATACCGTTTATAGCTATTCTGTAGTAAAGATTCCCGAAACCACATTTAAAACGTTTATTTCTTTGCAGAGAGTGAGTGGATGTGAAGTGAATTTGTCTGGTGGGTTGTGCCTTGGTGTCATCGCCCACTTCGTTGCCCACCAAGGGACCCCGATAGTCGCTCTGCAGTTTGACCCTTCGGGAATGCTTCTCGCTACTGCAGACAAACTTGGACATAATTTCCACTTGTTTCGCATTCAACCTCATCCCCTTTCATCGGCGCAGGCAGCTATTCACCATCTTTATACGCTCTACAGAGGAGATACAACAGCCAAGGTGAGGGCTGGATAACATTTGTTACGTCAAGCCTGTCCGAAGGATATTTAGGTTCAGAGTTCTGTAGGGCTACTGGTTATAGACATTAGCAGGAAAATATGGAGGGACCATACGCACATACGGAATTGAGTTTGTCCGTCCGTCACACTTTCGTGATGGCGCCATAACTTTTGAACCACTCTACACAAATAATGAAACTTTACACACACATGGGTCATCACAAGCCAGTGCATTATGAGCAAGAATGAGGTCCATGGTATAATATTTTAACCGCTTAACATAAATTTATGAAATTTCATGCACATATAGATCATCACGAGACAATGTATCGCGAGCAACGATCAAGTCCTTGCAGCAAAGGTGAAGGTCACAAATAGAGGTCAGAGGTGAAGTAGGGTTTGCGCCATACCTTTTGAACCGTTCAACATAAAATGATGAAATTTCATACACACACGGATCATCACAAGACGATGTCTTGCAAGCAAGAATCAGGTCCTTGCATCAAAGGTCACGGTCACAAATATAGGCGGAGCATTCATGTCGGTCTGAAATAGTTATGACTCGTATTTTTACAGATTAAAAAATTCTTGGTGTAAGTCCTAATCATTGATTGTACTAGTTGCTATGTTTTGCGTGTGTTCCCACTCCGAAAGATTTGAGATATGGCAAACTGACGTCTTCTACGACATAAAGTTTGTGCCAGCTAAAATTACCGAGATTAATAAAAGCAAGACAACATGCCAAGCAGACAAGATTTCTAATACCAAATAAAAAATGCCCATATTTTGTCCTTGAAATATATTTTTAACAGTGCCTCGTCAAGTAGTTACGCTTTATCGTGTCTCTGAAAACAATCCACTAAATTCATGCTGTCCAATCATAATATCAGATTTTGCATGTTATCTCTAGCAAATGAGAAACCCGAGTTAAAAACCATTTACTTCGTCAGGGTTGATCACACATCAACAGTTCTTCTTAAAACAAAATATCTCGGAGTAAACTTAATATTAAATTTTTACAGAATTTTATCTTTCAGTCAAAGAACTGTCGAATGGTCTGAGCATTTAACATTAAATTGAATACTAATTAAAAATTTTCCTCTCATTCATGAAAAGATCAAACCTTTTTTAAAGACTACTAACGAACTACTGGTTACTACATTCGAAAAATCTACCATTCCGTGGCTGAAAATTTATTTATGGCCATCCATACTACACGTCTCTCTCCTTACTTTTTCGTGGCGTGAAGTTATACAGTCTGAGTGTAATGAGAAAGTTATTTATATTAAGATTACGTAAACCTAAAAATTAAAAAAAACTTTTATAAAGTCTCCTCTAAGACGTATCAAAGACGTCTCTCAAACGAAAACGTTCCCAATTCCTTCACCTCTGTCGATATTCTAAATCTTAAATTTGAGTCAAGCCTGTTTGCATTTCGTTATATATCTTCAAGCATATCTATATGCTCTGATAAGCGTTGTAGGTGAGGTCTCTCTCAAGAATTATAAGTAACGGGTAATGCCCATGTCCCATTTCCCCAAGGAAGTGAGGGGTAGAGGCCCCACCCTGGTCTACCTTAGCCTGAGTCAATTAAAGGAGGGGTGGCCGGCCAGTCGCTTCGTCGTGACCAAGATACAAGAAAGAGACCCCCACCCTAGCTCTAGTCAGCACTGGGGTCTGAACCCACGACTCAACGGAGTCTCAGCACTGCCGGGCGGCACCCTAACCGATCGAGCCACGAAACGCTCTACATAAGAATTATAAAATCTATAAATAACTCCATTACTCTTATAGCTAACATTTTGTCTTTTTTCAAGCTTATGTGCAGTTTAATAAACTTGAGATCATCTATCTAATAATTCCTAACTATTTTTCTTTATTAACTACTACTAACCAGCTACCTTGCATCTTAAAATTGAATTTTCTCTTATTTCTATATGGAAAAAACTACATTTCTGGCCAGTGAATTCCATCTCCATTTGTCAGTCTAGGTTACCAACCTATCTAAATATTTCTGCAACTTGAAGGAACTCCAAACATCCTTGTAGCTATCGCCTGCAAACTTCAAAATTTTACTACCTATACCTTGTAAGTGACTCAGATGCACAACCTTTCAACCTTTCAAATGTTCCGTGCGATGATTCATTTCACGAGGGTCAAGCTTGTTGCCCCTCCTCTTGAGTTGACCTGGTGAAAGAGAGTTGGTTTCTTGTGCTCTCCAATTCTACACCCGGCTCATCTGGAATTTTTCTGAGTCAGGTGTCTAGTCTTCTTTTGAAGATATCCACCGCTACACTCATTCCTTAGTTCCTTGGGCAGCTGGTTGAACAGTCTTAATTCTCTCACAACAAAACTATTTTACTTCAAGGTTGAGGGTGTTTCTTCTCTAGCCTTTAATTTGGGAACACGACACATTCTCTCTTCTACTTTCTACTGTTGTTTGAGTGGTTATAGGGGTCAAAATAAGATTAGGGACTAGTTCCTCCATTATTTTTCAAGTGTAAATAATGGTGTACCTCTCTCTCCTTTCCAATGAATACAAGTTTAATTCACGTAACCTTTCCCAGTAATTTAGTTGTTTGCATCCATTGATCTTGGCTGTGAAGCTTCTCTGAATTCCTTTTAGTTGACTAATGTCGTCTTTATAGGAGGATGTTAAGACCGAGCAGTATTCCAACTTGGGTATGATCAGTGTTTGCCAAAGAGGAATCATTATATCTTTTTTTTTAAAGATTCTTGGTATCTACCCAGTTATTCTTTTTGCTCTGTTTACTCTTACCTTATTTTGTTTCGAATTTCGCGCCATCAGTCATTAGAACACCTAAATGTCTTGCTTTAGAATTCCTCTTAATTTCCTGTTCATTTGGGATATAGTATTCCATAGATTTTAGGTCCTTTTTTCTTCCATATCTTTATTGTTGAAAATTTTCAGTTTTAAATTCCATATTATTGCCTTCAGACCAATTGTAGATTCGGTTCATGTCTGTTTGTAGAGATCCTGTATCATCTGGGTTTATTTTTCTACTAATTTTTGTGTCATTTGCAAGGGATGTTACGGTGTTGTCGCTGGTAACTTCCTCATCTATATCAGTTAGCATGATTATGAAGGGTAATGGAGCTAATACTGTTCCTTGTGGTATTAAGCTAAGGACCTCTGACTCTGATGAAGATATTTTTGAACTGTAACGATTTGCTGCCGCCCACTAAGGAAATTATATACCCATTTTCCTACTTTTCCTGTTATTCCCATGTATTTCAGTTTGTGCTATGCTTTTATGGTCACACTTGTCGAACGCCTTGGCAAAGTCTGTGTATATTACATCATAGTTTTCATTATTTTCAAGTGCATCAATAATGTTATAGCGTTTCATCAGTCGTGATAGGCATGATCTTCCTGACCGGAATCCACGTTTATCATTTAATTTTTTCAGTATTTCCAGAAAGTCGTAGATTTTTTCTCCATTCTTTCAAATATTTTGGTGAGATGAGATGTAAGCGACACTGCCGTATAGTTTTTGGCTTCGGATCGATCTCCTCCTTTATATATTGGAACTACGTTCACTCTCTTCAGGATGCTTGGTATTTCTCCCGTGTCTAGTGATCGTCTCCACACCCAATACATAGCGGAAAGAAAGGTCCCAGAACTGAATCCTGTGTCACTCCACTTAATGACTGTTACAGCTTTACATCCTTCTTCATAGCCATTTAATATTTCTCTTCGTTTCCTATCCTTAAGCCATTCTTCCACCCAATTTACAACTAATTCTAATATTTCGTGTACTTTTAATTTGTAGAAGTCGCCTTTGTGGAACATTGTCACATGTCTTACAAAAATATGTGAAATTCCGATCTCACTAGTTAATACTCCAACAGATTGGTTAAACAAGATCTACCTTGTTGAGTCCATGCTGAAAGTCTAGTACAAGATTTAACTATTTAAGCGTTTCTCACTGTTATCCTTTATGGCTTTTCACAATCTTTTCCTAACTGATATGCCTGTAGTTACATAATTCCTCTCTACTACCTTTCTTGAAAAAAGGGGACATTTCTTCATTTCCAATTGTGTGGTTAATAACTTATTAAACACAGTATTAAGAGCCTGGGCTAAACTGTCTTCCCCTTTTTTTGAGTGTCGTAGCCTAAATATTAAGACCCATCGGTTTATTTGCTTTTCTTACTCTAATAATACGTTTATCATCGCCATCATCCTGCTTCCTTACACGAATCTCGTCAAGAATGGCAGTACTCTCGCAAACTACAAAGCCAAATTCAAAATTCTCAAAATTCTCGAGTATGAGGACCGAACGAAAATAATTTAGTAAATGAACACTATTATGAATTAGTTTCAGTTGTTTTTCACGATGTTGTATTAGGCCAATCTTATCACTTCCTTTATTGTTACACTTAGAAAAGTTAAATAATATCCTTGGGTCGTCGTTATTACTATCCTCAACTAGATTTATTTCAGATTCTATGTTTCCTTTCGTAACTAACTATTTAACTCATTTCTTCGGTTCATTTAATTTTCTAGATCTAGCTCGTTACTATTTTAAAATTTCTTGAATGACATTTCTGGCCTTTAATTTCTTCAAGCATTTTCAGCTTTTCACCCTGATGATGTCCTACTCGTATACACCTACTTTGAATGTTTTCTAAAATGATCTTATTCCATAAGCACTTTATAATTAAATTCTTGTTGCCAACTTACTGACTTCAGTAATCTCCTAAAACAAAGCTAGTCATCTTTGAAAATAAAAACCCACTCTAATAGACAGAGTTTATTTCCACGACAGTTTCGACGCCCACTGGCATCCTCCTCGGGTGGATACAGAAACACGAATGAACCAAAACAAGAGGGAAAAACAGTCCAGGGACCGACCGTTAAGAAATTCGCACCTAGGTTAGATCCCATTCTCCCGACACCGGAAGGGCATTTTCATTAAGTACATTCGCGCAAATTTAAAACTATCTTCCTGTTCTAAACATACAGATTCTATTATATTTTTCTTACATAATTATTGAATTTATTATTAATTTTATTACATTTAATATTGCATAATTATTTATTACAGAAATTATAAATTTATTATTACATTGGTTATTACATTATTGTTTATTATACAGAACTTATAAACCGAAAAACGAATGAAAAAAGCCGATTGGGAAACAATCCAGAGAAATTCGCACCTACGTTAGATACCGTTCTCCCGACACTGGAAGGGCATTTTATTACAGGGTCCGCTTATAAGTACATTCCCACAAATTAAAACTATCTTCTTGTTCTATACATACAGATTCTAATATTTTGACATAATTACTGCATTTATTATTACATTTACATTTTTTTAACATTTATTATTACCTTTACCCTAATTACACTGGCCAACAAAATGAAACTTTTTTTTCTCATCACAAACATGATTGCAATTTTCGCGCTGATTCCGAATCTGGTTTTATTTTGTTTCTAGCACGTATAGTTATATAGATACACTGGTTTTGATATTTTTAAGTTTTTGATATTGCTATAAGAAAATTTATGGATGTATAGATCACACTTAGGAATGCTAAACAACAAATACATCATATACTTTATTCAATGTACTTATAAATAAAGAAATATACATTATTTTATTAAAAGCGCTGAGTGTGTGATTTCCTTTTGTAAATTTGGCCTGGATTGTCACGATACAGCATCCAACAATGGTCCGCCATCATGCTTTCATTCCAATATCCTTGGTAGCGCTTCTCCATCATCTGAATATCTTGATGGAAGCGTTCTCCTTGCTCGTCACTCACTGCACCAAGGTTTTCAGGAAAGAAATCTAAGTGGGAATGCAGGAAGTGAATTTTTAACGACATTCGACACTCCATTTCTTTGAAGGCATCAAGGAGGTTCTTGACTCCATCCTTATACGCAGGTGACTTGTTGCTTCCAAGAAAGTTTTCACATATCCATTTGAACGCCAGCCAAGCCTTCAATTCCAGCGGACTTAGGACTTTTTCAAATTCAGTGTCATTCAAAACCTCCCTTATTTGTGGCCCAACAAAAATTCCTTCCTTCAATTTTGCTGCAGTAACCTTCGGAAATTTCCTTGAAAGGTATTGGAACCCTTCAGAATTGACTTTACCCATTGCTTTAACAAAATTCTTCATTAAACCAAGTTTAATGTGAAGAGGTGGCAGATAGATCTTTTGGGGATCCACTAAAGGGACAGACTGGACATTGCTTATACCTGGGACATATGTATACCTAAGTGGCCAGTCACTTTTGGTGTAATGTTCTATAGTGGCGCGACTGTCCCACAGGCAAAGGAAACAACAAAATTTTGTGAATCCTGACTGCATACCCATAAGTATTCCTATAACTTTTAGATCTCCACAAACATTCCATTGATGACTGTCGTATTTGATTGCCTTAAGTAGTATATCCATTAGGGTTATGACTTTTTAATTTTTTGTCATAAATATTGTTTCCTGTATCATCACTCCATGAACCTTTGCTTGAAAACAATAAAAAAGGGCCTAATTCTTCAGAATTAAAAGAAAATGTCACCCCGAAAGCAAATATAGTATATTAGTATATTCGAGACAGCTGCATTGCACCATTCTAGATTGGTTACCTGATGATTATCATAAATTGTCCAATATCTTGCAACAATACCGAAAAGCACTAAATACTCTGGAAAATCACTGGAACAGAGACCCATCTGCAATAGCTATACCAGGAGCAACCAATATTTATTATTTTATTAATATTTTCTTTTTTATTTTGGGGTGAAGTTTTTTCAAAATATATCGAAAAAACTGTTATTTTCATTGTCAGGGGGCAAACGTTCATCGATTTATGATACAGGAACATGAGGTTATAAAAATGTCATAACCCTAATATCCATATTGTCATATGTCTCTCTGAGATGGACGGAATGGGCAATGGGGATGGATGGCATTATATTACCATTATGCAAAAGAACTGCTTTCAGGGGTCATTCTTACATTGTCGAGGCATGTTGACTGACCTGAGCAAACTAAATTCAAAAAAAATGTACACCAACTTGACACAACAAGTTCTTGGACTGGACTGATCTTTTGACACAAAGCACGGCGTTGTTGCCTGAATCACAATGCTGCTAGACGTAAAAGCTCACACCTGAAATACATAAGATGTATAATTAAGATAATTGAAATCAATAAGATGAATAAACTAAAAAAACACAATAAAATAAACACAATCAAATGTTGAAATATTAGTATTTTGCCTATTTAAAATGGTTAAATCTGTGTAGTTATATATATGCCTTCATCTTGAAAACTATACGTGCTAGAAAAATTCTGAATGCAGTTTTGGAATCAGCGTGAAAAATGCTATCCAGCCACCACAAATTTTACTCTGATGAAAAATCTTTGTTGACCAGTGTTATTAAATTTATAATATTACCTTTATTATTACATCTGTTGCATTTATATTTATTTCCACATTTATTACTTCCATTATTACATTTACTAAAGGCGAGTAAGGAAACATTCCAATTCAGAGACATTTAAGAAATTCACACTTAGGTTCGAACACGTTCCCACGACTCCGTAAGGGATTTTTTGACCAAGAATCTCATTAAAGGGTCTAACTTATAAGTACCTTCGCACAAATTAAAATTATCTACTTTTTCTATACACACAGATTCTATTATTTTTCTTTTGACATAATTATTACATTTATAAAGTACCTTACTTGATTCCCAATCTATAGCATGATTATTTTGGCTGGCGTGATAAAAAATGGCATTATTAGTATTACAACTTCTGAAGGCATATTTGTGTTCTTTAATACGGGTTTCAATATTTCTTCCAGTTTCTCCCACGTATACTAAATCACAACTTTTACAGGGAATGCTGTAGACACAGGCTTGTTCCTCTTTTGCCACGTTATTCCTAACCAATTTTTTCACGGTAGACGAATATTTGAACGCCAAAGCAAACTTAAAATCTTTCGTCAACGGTTTTACTCTTTCTAAGCCGGCAATGTAAGGCAAACTAACATATTGTTTTTGGTTAACTGAAGGTTCCCGAGGGGCATAAAAAGATTTCTGGCTTTAAAATACTCCTTTCTGATAAACCACTCGGGATATTTTAAATCCTTAAAAATGTTCCAAATCTTTGAATTTTCCGGGTCCAGCAAATGTGGGCTACAAATCCTGAGTGCTCTTAGAAACATGGAAGAAATAATTGAGCTTTTAACCCCTTCATCATGATATGAAAAATAATGAATGTACGAATTACAATGAGTAGGTTTTCTATAAACCGTGAAATTGGGCTTTCCGCTTTCGTTAATGACCAAAACATCTAGAAAAGGTAATTGTTTGTCGTTCTCCCATTCATATGGAACAACTTTGACACTTTCTTTCAGTCATTAAATAATCTTGTTCCCTCTATTAAATTTAAATATGAATGGGAGAACGACAAACAATTACCTTTTCTAGATGTTTTGGTCATTACGAAAGCGGAAAGCCCAATTTCACGGTTTATAGAAAACCTACTCATTGTAATTCGTACATTCATTATTTTTCATATCATGATGAAGGGGTTAAAAGCTCAATTATTTCTTCCATGTTTCTAAGAGCACTCAGGATTTGTAGCCCACATTTGCTGGACCCGGAAAATTCAAAGATTTGGAACATTTTTAAGGATTTAAAATATCCCGAGTGGTTTATCAGAAAGGAGTATTTTAAAGCCAGAAAATCTTTTTATGCCCCTCGGGAACCTTCAGTTAACCAAAAACAATATGTGTTTGCCTTACATTGCCGGCTTAGAAAGAGTAAAACCGTTGACGAAAGATTTTAAGTTTGCTTTGGCGTTCAAATATTCGTCTACCGTGAAAAGTAAATTGGTTAGGAATAACGTGGCAAAAGAGGAACAAGCCTGTGTCTACAGCATTCCCTGTAAAAGTTGTGATTTAGTATACGTGGGAGAAACTGGAAGAAATATTGAAACCCATATTAAAGAACACAAATATGCCTTCAGAAGTTGTAATACTAATAATGCCATTTTTTATCACGCCAGCCAAAATAATCATGCTATAGATTGGGAATCAAGTAAGGTACTTTATAAATGTAATAATTATGTCAAAAGAAAAATAATAGAATCTGTGTGTATAGAAAAAGTAGATAATTTTAATTTGTGCGAAGGTACTTATAAGTTAGACCCTTTAATGAGATTCTTGGTCAAAAAATCCCTTACGGAGTCGTGGGAACGTGTTCGAACCTAAGTGTAATTTCTTAAATGTCTGAATTGGAATGTTTCCTTACTCGCCTTTAGTAAATGTAATAATGGAAGTAATAAATGTGGAAATAAATATAAATGCAATAGATGTAATAATAAAGGTAATATTATAAATTTAATAATTAGGGTAAAGGTAATAATAATAAATGTTAAAAAATGTAAATGTAATAATAAATGCAGTAATTATGTCATATTAGAATCTGTATGTATAGAACAAGAAGATAGTTTTAATTTGTGGGAATGTACTTATAAGCGGACCCTGTAATAAAATGCCCTTCCAGTGTCGGGAGAACGGTATCTAACGTAGGTGCGAATTTCTCTGGATTGTTTCCCAATCGGCTTTTTTCATTCGTTTTTCGGTTTATAAGTTCTGTATAATAAACAATAATGTAATAACCAATGTAATAATAAACTTATAATTTCTGTAATAAATAATTATGCAATATTAAATGTAATAAAATTAATAATAAATTCAATAATTATGTAAGAAAAATATAATAGAATCTGTATGTTTAGAACAGGAAGATAGTTTTAAATTTGCGCGAATGTACTTAATGAAAATGCCCTTCCGGTGTCGGGAGAATGGGATCTAACCTAGGTGCGAATTTCCTTCACGTAGAAAAAAAAGTGAAGTTTTTTGCATTTACTAGTCATCTTTGGAGAAGTTGGTAATCCTCTGGTTCAATGGAACCTTATTTATGTTCAATATAAAACGCCAAATATAGTGGTTATAACTCGCTTCATGTCACTATTCAGATGACCCTCAGTACCCTGTGTAAATAAAATTATTTTGAGATTAATTAAAGCTTGATTTAATGTTTTTAAATCATGTTTTGGTTCCTCATGTGGAGTCAGACAAGGTTCCTTATTCTCTTCTCTGTTGTTTAATGTGTATATTGTTGGATTAATTAATTCTCTTAATGAAGCAAGAGTGGGATATTGTATAGATAACATGAGGATAAATAACTTGGTGTATGCCAATGATATGGTATCAATAAGCCCTTCTGTTAAGGGTCTAGACCAACATATAAGAATTTGTGAATTATATTCACAGAACCACGATATTAATTTTAATGTTATTAAAACTAAGGTTATGCAATTCCATCCTAAAAGCTCAAACTGAACAACTATTATTTTCAAACTGAGAAGAACCAGTACGACTCAGACATAAGGAAACAATATCAAAGTTACTGTGTTAAAGTGAACCTGATTATAAAGAACTTCAGATTCTCTACAAGCGAAGCTAAAGACACTCTTCTTCAAACTTTTTGCATTAATATTTATGGGCAGCAACTCTGGGTTAGGTTAATTATTATTATTATTATTATTTATTATTATTATTATTATTATTATTATTATTATTATTATTATTATTATTATTATTATTATTATTATTATTATTATTATTATTATTATTATTATTATTATTATATTATTATTATTAAAAAAAAAAAAAAAAAAAAAGGTTCTTGCAGAACCTTAAATATGCTTTATAACAGATCCTTTATACTGCTGCATAAGTTACCTCAAAGATGTTTAGCTTCACAAATGTTTGTTAACCACAAAGTTTGGAGCCTTCCTGAAGTGACAAGACGTTCTCAATACAGTCTAATGCAAACAATTTAAAACTCAGACAATACAATTGTCCAAGCTATTCATCAGTCCTGCTTTGTTTTTACAGTATGGATGGACCTCTTGGTATAAAAGTGTCTATAACCACTTCATATCAACGTTGGCATTTTCACTACATGTATTACTGTTATTTCTTCGTTAGTCCAAATTTTAACAACTTTATAAATATTGTACTTTTTTATGGGATTTGTCTCCTGCCAATAAAGTTTATCATTGTCGTCATTATTAACCGATTCTATATTTGACTACATATTAAACTATATAATAATGAATATTAAAATATAATTTAACTTTAACGTCTTTTCGTCGTAATTTAGTTCTTTCTAAACACTAGATGACAGAAAAGTAGTAGTTAACGTAAAAGTGGGTCGAGTTTCGGAACACTATAAAACTTGGTCTGTGGTGGTAGGGTACTGTAATAGACTCGCACTTTGTCTTAAAACGACATTTCTTCAATTATTGAATAACCTGAATTAAATTGAAGATGATTATGTAAGCGTAATTGTAGTTTTGAAACAAAATAAAAATTTAAGACCACCTGACGAGTGTCTTCTAGAGATTAATCTTTCCAACTGAACATTTTAACGTGTTTCCTTTAATATATATAACCTTGGCGTAGGGTTGTGGCGTCCCTACCGCCCGCCAACGAGCACAGCTAGGATTGGGCTGGGGACACACTCGTTCTTTCTCCCCACGATGGGCAGCAATAGCCTCGGATTGCCTCTTGGCTATTTCTGCCTTCTCACCCAAAACAAGATTTCTTGTACTATAAAGAATTTATTTTAAGAACCTAAGCAACTAAACATATAAGGAAAAAATTAAGTATATTTTAAAGTATATGCTTAATGTGCACCAGATTTGTTTAGAATTTTCACAATTTTTATTATGAAAAAACTTTTTGCTTTAAAAATTAAAATGTTTTAGACTTTCAAACCAATCAACTCTGACAGCATGAAATTTGGTGGTATATTTGCCAAAAAAAAGTTAAAAAAAAATAATTTGCTGTTAGAAATTTGGCAGCATCTGCTGCTGCTGCTTTCATTAATTTTTTTAGCGGATCGTATGCAAGTCTAGAAGCCATCAGTTTAAAGTATTTTAACTCGGAGTGGAAACACCGTGAAAGAAGTACTTCGAGGTGGTGGATGGCCACTTTGAAATTAATTTTCTCAACATTATCAAATTGTATTCCAGGTTATGGACATAGCGTTTTCTCTGGATGCGCGCTGGCTCGCTGTATCCACTCACAGAGGAACGACGCACGTCTACCCAATCACTCCCTATGGAGGTAGCATTGGAATGAGAACTCACAAGTCCGTATGTGTAGTAAATAGGTTTGTACTGTTAAATGTTGTTGACTCGTTATCGGGGTTTAATGTAGGATTGGCCAATTTTGACCACTGTGGTTTTAACCACTGGTTTAAACCGTCCTGGTTTTTATTGAGTTTTTGACCACGGGCTTTTTTAAAAGAAATGTTTTTAAAGTTTGATTCACTTAAGAAACCATACGAGTGTGCCTTATTTTTCTCGGGGTTATATAAATAATAATAATTGGAAGTTGTAAACAATTTCATACTGTCATTAGCGGAGGTAGTTCATCGTACTTAATAGATAATAGGAATGATGAAAAGAAAAATAATTTTTCTAATTGTTAATGGTATTTATTTGAAGTAATGCCCCACAAACTGAACAATAAATAAATACCGAAACTTTAAATGAAACAAAAATGCAACTTCAATTTTTCAAACAAATCTTAACTGTGAAAGAGAAAAAGATTAATTTTATTTTGCAAAACTTAAACAAAGATAAATTAAATTTTCAATATCCTTATTCAGAATCTGGTTCGTTTTCAATCTAGTGCATGGCATTGAACATTTTGTAGCACATTAGAAGTTTGCTTCTTTTTCCCCATTCCTAATCCATTTCTTAGTTTATTTCGAATGAAGTAAAATTTGAGAAATTTCTTTCTACTGAACCAGATAATACTACATATACTCGTAAATGACTCTCAAAGGCAACGAACTTGGAGTCAAAATATTTACGTAACAACGACCATCATGTTGCTGGTTTTATTCCCATCCCATCCTTGCAGTTGATACCTGCACAACCAAAACAACACCAGAGGTGCCAACATAGCCACACAACTAAACAGCCTCTTCATTCTTAACAATACAGAAGAACATACACACATACCACATCAAGCAGGATACTCAAACTCCTCCCCAGACATAACGTTCTGTTCCCCCTCACTAGCAACACATACGCAATGGAGAACAGAAAAACAACTGTCATCAGACAACCTGTCCATCATCATTACAACACATTCTACACTCTGCCACAACAGCGTTAGGCACACTCACAGAAATTACAAGAAAGCTGATTGGGAACGGTTCAAAATACAAACTGAGGAACAATTCACCACATTAAACAGCACACCCATCATAAACATCAATACAACTCTCAAGACATTTAATCAGATCATCAATAATGCAAACAAATACATACCCAAGGGCAACATTAGGGAATACAACCCAAATTACACTAGAGAAATAGCCCACCTCATAAGGCAACGTAACAACCTCAAATATAACACACAAACACCACACACACAAGCCATAAAACAGCAGATACAGCAGCTCAACACAGAAATAAACAACAAACTCAAAGAAAAACAAACAAACATTCAGGGAATTCATAACAATAAACCACTCCACAGATACATCCAGGCTATACAAGACTATAAACAGCATTACCCACTCTAACAGCGGCATTCACACCTCACACGCGGCTATCTGTCGCAGCCAAAATAATATCCCAACATACACACAACAAGCTAACATTCTAGTTAATCACTACGCAAAGATAAGTCACTTAAACAGAGACAACAACCAGAAACACGCAGACAGACAAACAGCCAGACACAAGAAAACCTACAGACTCGACACAACCATTACACCCTTCAATACAGACCAGACCACCAAGATCATCAAAAACATTAAGAATTCGAAGGCTACTGGACCAGACAACATATCTAACATACACCTTAAACACTTGGGCCCGCAAGGAATACTAGCTCTCACAAATATCAGCACGTATTCATACCAACACTGTATTATTCCTGACATATGGAAACAAGGTAAAATTATTACACTACTCAAACCAAACAAAAATCCACCAGAACCAGCTTCCTATAGACCCATTACTTTACTATGCACACCTTCCAAAGTAACAGAAAGACTAATCTTACAAAATCACCAACCCACACATTCCACTATCACCTACTCAACATGGATTCAGACCTCACCACTCAATCACGACATTACTCACTAACCTCACGCAGCACATCATGGATGGCATCAACTCCAGACGACCAGCTCAACGTACACTATTAGCAACAATAGACATTAGTAAAGCATTTGATGCTATCCCACGCTTCCCTCTCATAAACAAAATACTCAACACAAACATGCACAATAACACCAAAAGGTGGCTGAGCAACTATCTTTCAGGAAGATACTCACATGTCACATTTAATGGCAAGTCATCCAAAAAGGCTCTGTTCTCTCACCAACACTGTTCAACTTATACATGCATGACATTCCAACACCCATAGATAACAAGCTTACCTTATCGTCATATGCAGATGACATCACTCTAACATCCACCCACAACAACATCGACACCGCTACAAATAACCTACAAACATACATAAACAGTATACAAGACTGGCTCACACACAATAGACTCAAAGTAGCGCCCACAAAATCAACCATCACCTTGCTTACAAGCAACACAAAAGAACACCAGGTAATTCCATAGGCCATAGCTTACACTAAACAACATCAACATTCCACACACTCACAGGACCAAAATACTTGGGGTCACATACAACACATCATTATCTTTTGCAAACCACATTCAGGACATTAAAAACAAATGTACGTCAAGACTTAACACGCTTAGGGTACTAACAGGCACAAACTTTGGACACCAGCAGGAAACAACATCATCTCATATACAAACAATATATTCGCTCAGTTATGGACTATGCTAGCCCATGCTGGGCACCCATTATCTCAAACAGACATAAACATCTTGGTGACCAGAAAACTCGGTCCCGGAAAACTCGGTCCCGGGAAATTGGGTACCATGAATGAAAACAATTAAATTAAACTTTATTCCAAAAGTAAAATGAGTATGGTCACATAACATAATATAGAACAAACTAATTTTTAGGTAGATGGGTAAAACAGTGTCTTTTTGAATTTTTTAAAAGAATTTGAAGAATTTGAAAAAAGAAAAAGATTCAACAAAATTATCGCTTTATTAAAATATGATGCTTAAATTTTTCTTTTTTTTTCATTTTTACTTATTTTATCTTTTTCTTATTTTTTATTGTCTTTTCTTATTTTTTTATTGTTCTTGTTTTCAATTTAATTTTTTTTTTCTTTTTTATTATTATTATTATTTATTTTACGTTTTTTTTTTGTTTTTACGTTTTTTTTTTGTTTTTTCTCTACTTTTTGGAAAAATTTCAAAAAGACAGTTTTACCCATCTACCTAAAAATTAGTTGATTGTATATTATGTTATGTGAGAATACTCATTTTACTTTTGGAATAAAGTTTAATTTAATTTTCATTCATGGTACCCAATTTTCTTGGGACCGAGTTTTCTTGGGACCGAGTTTTCTTGGGACCGAGTTTTCTTGGGACCGAGTTTTCTTGGGACCGAGTTTTCCTAGAACCAAACACCTTACAGACAATACAAAACAACGCACTTCGTATCATTACAGGATGCACTCAAACAACACCAATAGAACACCTGCACACAGAAACAAAAATACTGAAAGTTAGGGAACATTTAGACATGAGGGGAACACAATTCATGGTAGCAGCGACAACTAACCCACGACACCCTTGCCACTACATGTACAATCATGCACTAACACCTCGCACCATTAAGGTAACACCAGAGAGACATTATAACCAAATACTCCATTCCATACCACGCCCCACAGATATCACACAGTACAGAAAACACACACACACACACACACCTAACCCACAAAGCACTGACACGACTCGGTCCGAATGCGGTCCTAGGTGCAAAGCCGCCGGCTTGCTCGATCAGGGTGGGCTGATCGGCTCAACAACGACAACGACAACGACGACGACGACGACGATGATTATTATTTACGGTAGGGAGTTCCGCATTCCTGGAGCCGAATTATTAAGGGTGGAAAGTCAGGATCAATTTCGTGCAAAACCCATTCTCGAGCAATTTCTCGTTCTACGCTTAAATTCAGTCCCATATAAATCTACATAGATTTGATATACTTCATCTACAACAGCCATCAATGTAAAATACAAATACTAAAAATAATAAATACAAAAGCCAATTTTCATATACCGTGATTTTCGCTTAAAATGCTATAAAAATTGAACCAACCTAGATGAATCTAGAATGTTTAGGAAATAATTTCAGAGATATTTAAGACTATTCACTTGTAAAAAATTAGTTTCAACCGGTTTAACCCTGGATAGGAATTCACGGGTCCCACAGACCCAACATGCAATTGATTTCTGACCCATGATTTCCTATTAAGGTGTTAAATCACTTTTGACCGGTTTAAACCAGTTTTTACTATCGTCTGGTCAATATTTAAAAAAAAAAAAAAATATATTGGTTTGCCAACCGTGGTTCAATGTTTGTGAAATGTTTGTCGTTTGCATTGGGTCACAATATTAGATTTGAGTTAGGGGTCATTCTGTGGCTTTTAAGTTTTAATTTATTCTTGAATTTTTACAGAATTTTTTTAATAGATAGCAAAATCCATATAAAATTAAGTACATATGTTATACTGTAATTAATAAGTAGTAACTGCTTTTTTACATTTAAAACTGTTGCTGCAAAAGGTTCCTAACAACTTGTTTATTTTGTAGTAATTATACTATCAAGAATTCGTTGTTGCTGCCTTTAGCTTCAGGCCATAGTAAATTAAAATTAATACCATACCCATATGTTCACTAGCTGTAAATGTAACGTTTGAGAGGAATTTCAGTTGGAGTAAACCTACTGTATTTTTGAAACGAAAATTGATTTTTAACACTTTGGTCTTCATTAATCTCTACAGTAGACTGATTCCCCGGTATTTAATTTTTTATCTTTCTCCCAAATTAGGGCTACACCGTGACCACGTAACGACGTTGCTTTCCGTAAGATTAGTGAAGTTAAGTCACGTTGAGTCTGTTCAGAATTGGATGGGAGACCATCTACTGCGTTCGGACGATGCAGCAACCAGTGAGTGGTTCGGATCCCACATAAATTTGTAAGTCCCCGCCGTCACATGACCTTTGCCGTTAGGAAGAAAATGAAACAACCCGAAAATAACGAATTTTCAAAAGACGAAAGAAAATTTGGAAGAAAATGAAAATAAAGTCGAGTTGGTTTTGTCCTTTTTTATTAATTTACAGTACTGTAGAGAGACGTTGCTACTGTCATGAAAATATTAAAAAAAAATTTCAAAGCTGACTTCAGTTAAAGTTTTTATTCCGTCATCTTGTGAGCTTTATATGAAATAGGACTGATATAAGTATAAAGTTGAATAGTTAACAGACCATTCATTTCCTTTTCTTATAGAAATATTACCGTTTGTTTTTAAAATATTAAGTGATAAGTTAATAACTGATATTAAATTACATTCTCCGCCTTTAAAAATCAGTTATGCAATTATGCAAACAACTCAAAGTATGTAAAAGTTCAAAAATAATAACTTTTCAATACGTGGCAAACGTCTGCCTTCCGTTCGTTCGTTTATTCATTTAAATGGATCGGCTGAAAAGTAATCTTTAGCTGTATTCATAATGGATTTTCATGCTACATTATTCGTAAATTTTGAGAACTAATTGTGTAAGTGGTAATATTTTTTGAAGTTAATGTAATTTACCTTTTTTAATGTTTCGCTTCATGAAGAAATGCAATGTCCTTCCCACATAAGTATTAAAGTACAATTCGATTGTCACAGCGTACATTTATAAATATTGTATTTCATGATGAAATTCTTTTGACTACTTTTATTAACTTTTTAGGTAAGCCAAATCATTTATTCGAAAGCTCTACCTTTCAGCACAGAAATTTATAATAGCATTGTAAATGAAAGCTAATTCGTATCATCTCTTAATCAAACCAAATTATACCAACGTGTTTAAAGTGACCAGTTAGAGATCAGCATGTATTTGTAACAAGACTCGTCACGTTTTTCTAGGTTTATTCCTCATACCAGTCGTAAGTGCACCTCGTTAGCTACGATTACTGGCGTAGTGGATGCTACAAACCAAATGAGTAATTACGATTGAAAAAGAAAGAGTTTAAAAGCGCACTCTATAAATTAGATTACATAGTACATTTTGTCTTACGTTACCTCCTTTTACCGTTCTACACTTAAAGTAAATGAGAAAGACAAAAATGATGGCTATCTCTTTGAGTAAGATGTCACTGATATGGTTACGAGCCATCAGTTTGAATTAAAAAACAAAAGTATTCAGCCCGTGTACGTAAATGGTACCTTTCACCCCTCATGTGTTCCGTGCGATGATTCCTCGTTTCACGGAGGTCAGGCTCGTTGCTGCTCCTTTCGAGTTGGCTTGGTGAAATAGAGACTTGGTTCCTTGCACTCTTCACTTCACATAGTCAAGTACTCCCGGTTCATCTGGTATTGTAACGGTACCAAATTTGTCTAGGCACAAAAGCAAAACTGGTTTTGTCCTTCCCATAAGAATTAAAAAGCAAACGTGCATATATGCATACATACAGACCTCGTAGCAGTTCCGTGCGTTATCTTTCTTCACACGAAGGTCAAGCTGGTGGTCCCACCTCTAGGCCTGGTTTGGTGGAAGAGCAAGTTGCTCTCTTGCGATCTCCATCGCACATATCCAGGTACACGCTAAAGTAAAATAACTTGGTTGTCAGTGGGCCAAGACCATTCAACCAGCTTCCGAAGGAGATCAGGAACATTACTGGTGTCAACGTAGAATTCTTCAAAAGACTAGACGGTACTAGATAAGACGGGTGGTTTTTTATGCGAGGAGGAGGGGCCAAGGGCAAATGCCCGCAAAGGCGCCCCTCTTCTTCTATGGGAGGGGCGCTTGGCCCCTCCTTCCTGCATAAAAAAACCCGTCTCATGTAGCACCGTCGTGAGCCAGGCGTCTAGTCTTCTTTTGAAGAATTCTACGTTGACACCAGTAATGTTCCTGATCTCCTTCGGAAGCTGGTTGAATAGTCTTGGTCCCTAACAATCAAGTTATTTTCCTTTAGAGTTGAGGGTGTCCCTTGTCTGGCCTTTAGTTTGGGAGCACTTTCCTATTTTCCCCCGTTGTTTAGGTGGTTATTGGGTTCAGCTTGAGGTTAAGTACCAGTTTTTCAATTATTTTCCACGTATAAATTATGGTCCATATATATCCCTTTTTTCTAGTGAATATAGATTTAATTTACGTAGTCTTTCCCAATGGTTGAGTTCTTTGCAGCAATCGATCTTGGCTGTGAAATTTCTTTGAATTTCTTCTAGTTTATTAATTTCTTCCTTTTTATATGGGGACGTCAAGACTAAGCAGTATTCAAGTTTTGGTATGATCCGTGTTTTCAGCATGGGAATCATTACTCTCTTGTCCTTTCTTTTAAAGGTTCTCAGTATCTGTCCCGTGACCCTTTTTGCTTTGTTTATCGCTATCTGATTTTGTCTGATTTCGCATCGTTGGTCATTATACAGGGTGTACATAAAGTCAGGATCTATTTTTGTGAAGCACTTGGAAATTATATGGAATTCAATTATAAAATGGTAAAGTGGTAACATTTATTAAATAATTAAGAGTAGGATTCGACGTGACGCCCATCAGTATCCCTGCACAGCTCAAATCGTTCCGCAGCATTTCTAAACACATTCTGGAGCATTTGCGGGGTTATGTTATCTGCAGCAGTTCGTATACGTGTACGTAAGTTTTCAAGACTCGTAATCTTCGTCTGATAGACGTGCGATTTGATAAAGCCCCATGCAAAGAAATCTAAAGGGGTTAAATCTGGTGATCTCGCTGGCCAATGTCTGTTGCTTCCGCGTCCGATCCAGCGATTTGGAAAACGTCCATTTAGATAATCCTGAACAATTTTGGTATAGTGACAAGGAGCACCATCATGTTGATAGACGACGGTACTAACAATCCTATCCCCGTCGTCTATCAACATGATGGTGCTCCTTGTCACTATGCCAAATTGTTCAGGATTATCTAAATGGACGTTTTCCAAATCGCTGGATCGGACGCGGAAGCAACAGACCTTGTGTCGCGAGATGACCAGATTTAACCCCTTTAGATTTCTTTGCATGGGGCTTTATCGAGTCGCACGTCTATCAGACGAAGATTACGAGTCTTGAAAACTTACGTATACGAACTGTGCATGGATACTTGACTCTGCTTTCAAATTTTAAATGTCCAACTTTGCTACGCACTCGTAACCAATAGTGGCTACATGGCTTGAACCCTGGCTACATGGTCTAAATATAGAAAACAAATTCTTTGAACAATGACGACACTCATAAACAGGATATAGAACACAACTCAGAGTTGTATGACGTCATCCACGCTTTATGAAATACACAGGATGTAAGAAATAGATTAGAAATGTATGACGTTTTGATGACGTCAATTGCTCTGCCCTTTAAACACACCAAAAAAGCAGTCCTAGGTAATACTAAGGACTGCTTCGTGGTAACGGGGCAATCCAAAAATTTTTTTTTTTTTTTTTTTTTTTTTTTTTTATTTATTGTTGTTTTATACCATACAGCTTAACATAAAATACAATTCGATTAACATATGTAAATGCATACTCATTTTTTTGAGATCCGTCAGGTGTATATTTACCAACATAAATATGACCTAATGGTTTAGCTAAATCATTGGTTGATATCTTAATTAAAGTATTAGGGAATTGGGCAGTTACTTGTTTACCTAAATCACACACCTGCTTCAGTCTACGATACATTCTAAACTCCTTAAAAGGAGAGAACCATTTTGTTCTGGGATGATTCATTACTTGCTCTGCACTATGTGAGGAATCAATATTAGGTTCAAACAAAAACACAATGGGGAACAATTACATATGGAGATGGAGATATCCCTACATTAGGTCCCTCTAACCTTTCCCTAACATCTTTCTTACGACTTAATGAATCTTCATAATTAATAACATATCCAGACATATTCATTCCGGGAATACTATGAAAAGATACACCCGTTACTTGATAATAATTAAATTTTAAAATAGTTGATTTAGCATCCTTAGTTAAAAGATCCAAACTCAATGTATAATATCCATCTGCATTAACATCAAAAGTATTTTAGACAAATAAACAAATTTCATTGAAGCTGTAAAATTCTTCTCCTTTGACCGCCATTTAACTTTCCTTCGAGGAACATACTTCCTTTTTCGAGGAACAAACTTCCTTCTTCGATACATCTTGACAAGTAAATAATACACGTCACCCCGATGCAATTCCAATGAAGAGAATGAAGTTTAAACAATTTGTGGATCTATTTATAGATTCTCATTACGTCATGTTATGACAAGAATCCTATCCCCTTAGAATCAACATCTACAGATCTACAGATCTACAGAAGCTAAGGCTAACAAAGACCCTAAGATCCACTCTAAGGCTAGCCCGAGAGAAAGGAGAGAGTAGGGGGTTAAGAGAAGAGAGGAGAATAAGGGGTTAAGTAAGGAGCAACACCTATCATTCGTGGGTTAACATTCATTCAGAAAAAGAGGGAAAAAGTCTCACCATCATCATCCGCCGGCCACTGCCGACAAGTCAGAAAAATAGTCGGAGAATATAGGAGAGGGGTGAAAGATGAAAAGAAGTAAAATAAGAACGCTTACAAACCATGCAAACACAGTCTTAACTCACTGTCATACCATGCAAACTACAAACATGCAAGAAAAGAGTTAGAGACATGCAAAGTAAGGAGGATAAGAAAAAAAAAAAAGTAGGTAAAGTTAAACAAAAAGTGGGTTAGTTTACGCTATGAGCTTGTGTCGCGAGATGACCAGATTTAACCCCTTTAGATTTCTTTGCATGGGGCTTTATCGAGTCGCACGTCTATCAGACGAAGATTACGAGTCTTGAAAACTTACGTACACGTATACGAACTGCTGCAGATAACATAACCCCGCAAATGCTCCAGAATGTGTTTAGAAATGCTGCGGAACGATTTGAGCTGTGCAGGGATACTGATGGGCGTCACGTCGAATCCTACTCTTAATTATTTAATAAATGTTACCACTTCATCATTTTATGATTGCATTCCATATAATTTCCAAGTGCTTCACAAAAATAGATCCTGACTTTATGTACACCCTGTACAGGGTGGTCCGAAAATCTGTATTTATTTTGCTGAAAAATTAGTATTTTAGGATAAAAATGTAACATAATTAGATGTACAGTAATGGCCAAAATGGATGCATCAGAGACAGAAATACGATAAAATGGTAATTATTTATTTATTTTGGCTAAACAATTGGTTTTAAACAGCCATATGACACGGTTCTAAATAACTAGATATAACCGAATGCAAAAATGTCATATACACCTAGTATTTTGTATGTTTGCCTTTATTTTCGATCACTGCAGCAGTTCTGCGAGGCATTAATAAACAGTCTTTCGCAAAAATCTACAGTAATTTCTTCTACCGAAACTGCTTTAATGGCTTCTTTTAAGTCAGTTTTTGATGTAGGATTCCTAGCAGCTACTTTTTTTCAACAATACCCAACAGTTCTCAATGGGGTTGAGATCCAGTGAATTACCTGGCCAAGGACCAAGTATCCGTGCACCATTCTGGTTTAGCCATCCTTTGGCAGTTTTCGTTTGGTGGCATGGGGCTCCATCATATGGTTCATGCTTGAAGGTACAACAATGAACGGGAAAGTTTACCTTGAAGTGCTATAAGAGAAGCTGTTACATTTCATGGGGATTTACAGTTGTAGTTGGTTCCAGCATGATGGAGCCCCATGCCACCAAACGAAAACTCGTCCTCGCCCTCTTTGTATGTCCGTATTCTTTTTACTACTACTTCACCTTGCTTCGTCTCTTCTGTTTTTCTCTGCTCGTCAGTCACAGTTTCCTCTGGCTTTTTCCTCATAGTCTCTCTCTGCTTTATAAACCGTAAATGAGTTTTTTTTTTTTTTTTTTTTTTTTTTTCCCCGCAAAAGTATTTCATTCCATTCAGTTGCTTGGCATTTGTTATGAGAGATATCTTCATCTTTCCATTTAGGCAGTTGAAATCGAAAAGGAATTGGCAGAAATCACATCTAATTACCTTAGTCATCTGTTGCAGTGTTGTAAAAATTTATTAGCCGTTTCCGTGTTACCTATTTTGAAAGAAAAAATTGGTAAGCGAATTCTGATTCGAAATGACAGCATGAAGGGTGAAGGGATTTTGACTCAAACTGAATGAAGGAAAAATTTTTCCGTTACTCAGGGGGATGGGGATGTGGTACGTTGTATATTCTGACTGATTGGTGCCCAGGAGTGTGGCCGGGGGTGATAGCTAGGGGATAGTCGTAGGAATTGTTTGAACCTACAAATGGGCAGCTAATTTTCTTCAAATGAAACCCTCGATAAACGCTTTATAGAGTAATTCGTTTTTTTTTTTTTATATACGTCATAATTTCACCACTTAAAAAGAAATATCACTAATGTGTACTAGATATTTACTCAGATACTGGCACTGTTTAAAATTTACTAACTGCGAGATTTCCACTATAATACCACTTTTGTTCGGACTTCGTAGTTTTCATCGAAAAACGGCAGCCTGATAAGCGCATTTGAGATTTGCTACCAACATTCTCTGACTTGTTATTGAATCTCTGCAGTGTGTTCATCGGTGTCTGGCAGCCTGCATGAACTATTTCTTTTAACGTTTTCCACATAAAGTACCATAAACGGTTGAAGCTTGATGAATGTGGAGGCCATGCATTACCTCGAATGAACTGGGAACCGTTTTCAGAGATATTTCCAAGTTCAAGTTGCACGATGTAAAGGGACCCTGTCCTGTACGAAAATGAAATCATCATTGGCATATAGTCTACAGATCTACAGAAGCTAAGGCTAACAAAGACCCTAAGATCCACTGTAAGGTTAGCCCGAGAGAGAGAAGAGAGTAGGGGGTTAAAAGAAGAGAATAAGGGGTTAAGTAAGTAGCAAAACCTATCACTCGTGGGTTAACATTCATTCAGAAAAGGAGGGAGAGAGAGACTCACCATCATCATCCGCAGGCCACTGCCGACAAGTTGGAAAAATAGTCGAAGAGAATAGGAAAGGGGTGAAAGATGAAAAGAAGTAAAATAAGAACGCTTACAAACCATGCAAACAGTCTTAACTCAAACACTGTCATACCATGCAAACTACAGACATACAAGAAAAGAGAAAAAAAAAGTATGAAGAGTATAACAAAAAGTGGGTTAGTTTACGCTACGAGCTACATCTAAGTTCGTGTTAGTTTAATTTTTTTTTTAAATATAATTTTCTTGTTGGCATGTCTCAAGCTGGCATTAATCGTCAACAGACTCAAACCTCGAACATTACCCCCAGAGCTCCTGTTGCTAATTGTTTTATTATTTTAAATGACGTTAATATTTTAAATATGCCTATCTAAACAGTTTTTAAGCATATTAACGCTGGTAGAGTTCACGACGGACGCTGGAAGATTATTCTATTTATCAATTACTTTGAACGCAAAAACGTTTTTAGCGATGTTAGTAATGAAAAGTCTGCCACGTAATTTAAATCTGTTAGTATGAGTATTGCTATTATCGAAAATGAACAATTTGTCAAAATTTACGTTATCGATTTTATTAACGATTTTGAAAACTTCAATAAGCTTCCCCCTTAATCTCCTAGTTTCGAGTGAATGCAAGTCTAACTCTTTAATCCTATGTTCGTAAGACTTGTTGCGTAGTGACGGAATTAGTTTCGTGGCGCGTCGCTAAACTCTCTCCAACCTATCAATATCCTCACGCAAATACGGGCACCAAAACTGAACTACATATTCTAAGTGAGGCCTGACTAGGGAATTGTAAAGGGGCAATATAATAATCTTCGATTTAAATTCGAAATTACGCGCTATGAAGCCTAACATCCTATTAGCTTTTGCGCAAGGCTCCAGGCACTGGTTCCTAACTTTTAAATCCTTACATACGCGTACGCCTAAATCTACTTTATCTACGAGAACCTATATGCAAAACTTTACATTTATCTATGTTAAGTTGCATCTGTCACTTATCCGTTTACTCCATAATCCTATTTACATCGTCTTGGAGCCTATTTCTATCGTCCACGTTAAGAACTATACCTATTTTAGTATCGTCCGCGAATTTTGACACGTTACTGGTCAAGCCTACATCTATGTCGTTAATGTAGATTACGAATAGCAATGGGCCTAACACTGAACCCTGAGGGACACCGCTACCTACATCCAACCACCCGATTCCCTACTATTAACAACGACCCTCTGTTTCCTGGCACGAAGCCATTTCTCTAACCAGTTAGCTACCTGACCGCGTATACCGTGCGCTTTAACCTTCGCAATTAATCTTCTATGCGGAACTGTATCGAACGCTTTTTTAAAGTCTAAATAAATAACGTCAGCCGCTCTATGCCTATCGTATTCGCGCACTGTTTCGTTATAAAACTCTAACAAATTAGTTAAACAAGATCTATGGCGTCGAAACCCATGCTGACTACTATTAATCAAATCGCGACTTTCTAAGTGATCGACGATACGATCCCTAACTACGGATTCCAGAAGTTTACCGACAGTTGACGTTAAGCTAATAGGCCTATAATTGCTAGCTATTGTGCGGTCGCCTTTTTTAAAAATGAGCGTAACGTTAGCTAATTTGAAGTCTTCAGGAATAATCCCGCTTCCAGTGTGGAGTAAATTGACTGGATTCTTTGGATCTGATATATTTGCATGTCGGTTATAAATAGATATAGAGTGTAACATATTTGTGGATAGTAGCCTATTATGACTGATCCTCTGGATCCAGAGATTCTATCTTTAGTTTTAAATTGATAATTAATTAGTTTTGCAAAAATTGGTTGTTGCCAATGTACAGGCAGTTTTTACATAGTGGAGCCACCTCGATGGGCCGAAGGGGCCCCGAGTGTGCCCACTATAAAAATTTCTTATGTTCTTATGAAGCACTTTTTTTTTAAGTCATCGTGAGAAAATCTCGGTTTCTGGGATAATGCTAGGTGCTTGTAAGCGCTGATAGCTTTTCAGTCTATCTTTATTCTCTGAAGCGAGCGTCTGGAAACTCTTAAATTACGTGCTGTGGCTCCCTGAAACAAATTAATGTGAGGGTTATCCTCTCGTTACAGCACCAGTTCGTCAACTTGCTCTTGATATTTTGTGTTCGGGCTGTCCGTGGTCGACCACCACTAGTTTTATTTGTTGCAGACGCTGAATTGCGTGATTATTAACCCCTTCAGGCAGTGAAATAATATATAAATCACAATAATATAAATCTTACTAAAATGCAACTTTTCTACAAATTTTTCTGTTTCATATAGATTTAGTTTAGTTTAGTTGTGGGAAAAGGAACCCAAAATGCGTGTGAAGTAAACGACTAATTACTGAAATATTTGATTTTGAATAATAAATCTTATACTTTTTGGTTTACACTTTGTCCAAAATATTGCCCGCCACCTCTGAATGGGTTAAGACTACATTTTAGCGTTTATGTGGATAGTCAAAAACTTTTTTTTTTTATCGCACCATTACTTTTCTTTGAAATTAGAAACAAACAACACTAATTTAATTCACAATGCTCACAGCCTCGCTTTAACCTTGCAGTGTAGGACAGACAGCGTCTGCTCGTATCTTTTTTATTTTTGAAAAACTTCATTTTTTTTAAAAAGGCTAATTTTGAAATCACAACTTTATTTCCGCTTGCTATATCTTAATGACATTTTTATGGAATAAACATAGATATGTTTTTATTACTTTTATAAATTTGTACGTCCTGAAATAAATTCAAGCGGAATAACAGCGTTGAGTTGCGTATAAATTTTACATTGGAATGTAATGACGGGGTTGTTTAATCTCCTTCACAACATCTAAGGTCATATTACGGAGGGTACATACGGCTTTACGCCGGATCCTAACTACCGGTTTGTACATAATTTGGACGCAGAGTACGGTTCTTCCATCCAACTACTATCCAGACCCACTGTCGCTTAACTTTGCTGGTCGACGGGAAGCGATGTTACGACACTGGCCACGACGGAGCCCTTTTACATTTGAATAATAAGAAATTATTATTATTACTTATTTATTTGTTTAATGTATGATATATTGGCCAGGCTTATAAGAAACTCTTGCTGCAGAAGTATGAAATTTGAGAATGAAAATTTGTCAGGAAACCTTTAAAATCAGTCGTGTGAGACTAAATATGAATTGAAATCGGGGAAAAAACTGTCTATTTGACGCCTTTAATTGCTAAAACATGTCAATTCTTTCTTTATCGATCTTATAATGAAACTGAATTCCCATTTCAGATTGAGTAGGTTCCAGCGCAGTGCGGGTCTGGATGACACTCCTTCATCAGGAAGAAATTCTCCTGTCCTCTCCTCTTCTCCGGGGGTTTCCAAGCTCGCGTTTGAACCCAGCCCCACCTTGGCATACCCAAATCCCCGTTATCCTCCTTACCCAACTCCAACTACATTGAAACCGCTGGTTCAGCTTCGTCAGCCTCTCCTTCAGAACTTAATTGGTAGGTCCTCGTGAGACTTATTTCGTAGAGAACGGACAAAGAAAAAAACTTGTGAAAACTTTCATTTCTGATTGATGATAGACATTATTTAAAGGTTTATTACTGTTAACCCACACAGTAATTAATTATATCGTTTATAATCTTTATGAGATGAGATGCACATTCGACGAATATTTAAAAACTTTTTTTTTCTGTATTGTCGTAACCGGTTTCAAGGAACGGATTTGGCCGAAATCTTTGTTAATATTTCATGATGGTGGTCATTTTTGTCAACGTAAACTATAAGTTAACTAAACTCATTTGTTTATTGACTATTGAGAACTCAAACTTTAATACTGAAATCTGAAAGCAACTTCTTGCATTTTCTCTTCGTTGGACATAATCGGAGATGTTTTAATTATTTAAAAAATGAACAGTAATAGTAGAACCTACGCCAGTCTGCATTTTGTAATCATCAGAGGCGTATGTAGGGTTCTCTTATTGTTTCAGATCACATTTAAAGCATTATCTTACTGTTTTTATTTTATATTTATCAAAGAACCCACTTCCCATTCTCTCACGGACGGGCACGATGCTTGGGGTTGGGGCTGAAGCCTCAAATTAATTGCGCACACACACACACACACACACACACACACACACACACACACACACACACACCTTTACCCACTATAACCTCAAGGATTCAGTGTTACTGCTATGTCGGATGAGACCAAGGCTCCATTTATGCACTTCACAAACTGCTTCCATTCCTCTATTTCTCGCCACAATTATATTATCAGAACCACGTTTATTCACACATTTACCAACTACATCATTTTATCTTTTACGTGGTCCTTCTCTACTTCTCACACGTACACACACACTATTATACACTTTTTTCACAGTTTTATCATTCATTCTTTCCATACGACCATACCAATGTAACGTTCTGTACTTCATTTTCATCTCCAATGATTTTTTTCACTCCATACTTTTCCCGATCATCCTCAATTTTCATACGGTCGATTGCTTTACTGTTACACCAGTCATGTTTCTTATATTATTTTTATCTGCTCTTATTTAACTGCTCTCACTTTTGACAGTGAAATATCAAGCCAGACAAGCGTCTCGCTCTCATACATAAGTGTTGGTACTAATATCTGTTGTAAAAGTGTTGTTGTACCTACACTCAGTCACTGGTTTTCTCCAAGGAATTTCATCGCATTCATGACTTGTTTGCCCTGCTTCACTACTTTTTATCGTACGCTTTCTCCAAATCTATAAATATCATATACTGTATATCTTTTTCTTATCTCTGTTTTTCAGTCTGGTGTCTTACTGGAAAGGATTTTTATTAATAATTAAATTTAACTATTCAAGTCGAGTTTCCAGTAATTAGTTGGAAAAACTTATAGTTTCAGCCACCATCGACTAACGAATGTTTCATTTTATCGTATTACTCTTATTTGTAACTCGCTTCTTGATGCTTTCCTTACTCCTTCATTTCCCTCTAATTCTTTTATTTTCTTTTTCCTCTTTTTTTCTCCTAAAATTTATTAAATTTTAACATTTTCATTATTTTTAATTCTTAATTGTTTTCTTGTTGCAGAGTCGATAGCACCAGGACCTTCTCCAAGTCACAGTCCGCCTTCAAGCAAATCCTCCAAAGTTGCTGGTCCTGAGGAAATAGTTAAGGTGTGTATGAAAGAGTCTCATTATCTTCAGTATGTAGGCTTGTGGCGCTGAACAGCATAACTCTTCGTGTCTTCCCCTCCCCCTCCCAAAAAATTACTCGTGTGATGCGATCTTGTTTGTCAGCTGGTATCATGTTTTCTTTGATGGCTCTTCTTATTATTTCTGAACGGAATTCTTCAATTTCGAACTTTTATGCATTCTTGTATACTTATATAATTGTTTTTACCTTTTTATTCGTTCCATAATCGTGTCCTCTCGTACCTCTATGTTCTAACTTCACTTAGGAGTCCTGCGTTGTTGCTCTTCACTATAATTATGTCCCCAACCAAACAAATGTGGAGGGGCCATACTGAATTGCGCTTGTCCGTTCGTCTGTCTGTCACACTTTCGTGTCCACGCTATAACTTTTGAATTAATCAACATAAATTTATGAAACTTCATACAACCTTTCAGATGTTCCGTGCGATGATTTCTCGTTTCACGAAGGTCAAGGTTGTCGCCCCCTCTTCTCCTACACATATGGATCATAAGAGAACGTGTCGCGAGCAAGAATAAAGTCCCCTGTATCGAAGATATAAGTGGAGATTAGCGCCATAACTTTTGAATCACTCAGCATAAAATGATGAAATTTCACACATATATGGATGATCATAAGACTTTTTTGAGTAAGATTCAAGCCTCTGCACCATAGGTCAAGGTCGCTAGAGGTCAGATATCATATGAAACTTTTTCGTGTCCGCATCACAGCTTTTGAACCATTCAACATAAATTGATGAAACGTCATACTATAAGTATTATCACAAGACTGTGCGTCAGGAGCGAGAATCGGGTCACTGCATCAAAGGTTAAGACTACAAATAGAGGTCAGATGTCAAATGGAGATCCATGCTATAACTTTTAAACCGCTCTACATAAATTGCTGAAACTTCACCACGTACGCTACAAATATGGGTATAGCGTGAACATTATGTCGTTCCGACATAATTTTTGTTGCTGCAGTTAATGTTTGCATCGTTGTCATCTGTACTGGCGAGCTTTTACTACCTTTTACATTGTGCTCACCACAACTCCGTTAGTGATAGTGCTGCCCGTGGTACAGATGACTCGAGCATCCTTCTCTAACTCGGGTTTATTAATGATTGCTCTCTCTTTTGTGGTACCAAACCTTCTCGTGTGATACTCCGACATCGTTCACAGCCCTCTTCCATTTAGACCAGGTGTTGGAACCTTTTCAGTAGCATGAGCCACATTGAAGTGATATTACATTTCAACGCGCCACAAACCTTCAATTTAAGAAAATACAGGAAATAGCGTAATAGATAAAGTGTTGTCAAGTTATGTATTTATTTGCAAATTAGTACATTATTCGCTTCAACAATTTAATGCGACACTTGTTGCTGTTTGTTTTTCAGAATTTCGTCGGTTTTCCTTTTGATGGTCGATAAACGCGAATTGTTTCCATTCAGGATTCACTTTTCGATTTTCTTCACAAAACTTTCGCTTCTTATTTTTACTTGTGCTCGCCATACTGTAATAACCTTTTTTTATTTGAAGTGTAATATATCTTACTACTGGTAACTTTATTAACTTTATATCTTCTAATAAAGATCTACTATGTATCTGAAACAGAAACGAGATATCATTATGGAAGTACAATAATCATTCAGGTATTTGAAAATTTAAAGTATTTTTTATGATGGTGGGCGCGAGCCGCACTCAAAGCTTTGATGAGCCGCAGGTTCCCGACCCCTGGTTTAGACCCTGCACTAGTAACTCTTCCCTCTCATATTTGCTGTCTACTCCAGACTACTCCCTGTTCCTATACTTCCATCTCCCCTCTCATCCCTTCATTGTCTGCCACACCACCATAACTGTCATAGTCCGTGTTACAAAGGGTAGACATCCAGCTGACCAAATTGTTGTAACTCTAGATGATGTAGAGAGGTCTTCCATATACTTCTTGAGTTTGCATATTAGGTTTGTTAATACAAATTTTAATATTTATTTAAAGCGAAAAAATTGGATCAGTCTTTATTAATTGGTAACGGTTGAGCAACGCTGGTATGTTCACATTTTGTGCAGACACTGGACGAAAGAAGGTTTTAAGCTTTCTCAACAGTCATTTATTGCGAATCACATTTAATACACGTACAATAAACAGGAACATACATAATATGTAGCAGACCTTCTCTTTGGTGTATGCAGAGCAGCAACACACTTAGACATGATGTGAATGAGATTGGTTATAATATCCTGTAGAATGGCTGGTCATTTTTTTTCCAAGTGTTTTTATTAATTCATTCTTTGCATTAAACTTGTTCATATGTTTTCTTACCTCCTTTATGTAGGATATACCAAACATGTTTCGTAGGGCTGTGTATGACGATTGCCCTGACCACCATGCCATCGTTGCTTTGTCCTGACTGTTCGCTGGGGTTCCGTCCCCATAAAAATGTTGAATTCTCGAGAGATCTCATCCATGGAAAGTATCGGCTGCAGGAAGCCATCCTCAAAAATGCTAATGCATCGAGACAAGGTCACAGTTCCTTCAGAGACCACCAGCAATGAGCTTCAAGTTGTCCACACTGCACCCCTACACAATGACAGAAATTCTGCCATGCTTTGTTCTTCCCGTTATATGTTTCACGGAGAACTCTTGTTCTGGTTGCTGCCACACCCGTACAAGACCGCTGTCAGGAAATTGGGCGCATCGAGATTTCTTCGAGATGATGACTGTGTCCCAAAGGAAAGATATCGTGTTTCATTTCATCCGCCCACCGCTTACGACGGGCAGCTAATAAGGGTTTCCGTCTTGCCGTTCTGCAGTAGGACTTTGACAGCTGAACCTGCTCTACCACGGAAGACGCCGTTTGACGAGGCTCTGTTTCAACAGCCTTCATGTAACGAAGAATTCTGTTCGTACCTAGGCTTTGGACTTTTCAGGACGTTTAACCACCTGTTTTCTGAATGGCCTTGAGCCGAACTATGACACATTTCACTGCTAACAGTGATACATCTAGCGTTCTTGTAATCTTCCTCTGGCCATATCCTACCTAGAGCTAATGAAGTTGGTCAAATTACTCGAACCTATGCTTTGTGGTATACATGTAATTTATCTGAGTGGTTAATTTGTCAGTACTAATGATATACTTCAATTCCATTCAACCAACTATGTTGGTTGGTTTTGTTCTGTAGATTTTTGAGTGTTTATTTTTTTTTTCAACCTTTCTATGCTTTGAGTGCTTCTACGAGGTTAAGGATAGATTCTGCATATGGATTCTGATTCAGTATGATAAGCTTATGTTGTACCGTTTTATTGCAACATTGATTTCGGTATTAATTTTTCTCTTGATTTCCCAATTTTAAAGGTTGCATCAATTTTTGGAGCAACTCGTGGGTGGTTGGCTGGTTCTCCGACTGTTCCGCGTGAAATCAAGAAACAAGGGGTCGACTCCCTGTTTGTGATGGCGTACCATGGTAATCTAATCGAGTATTACTTAGAACCAAAAGCCATTTCCAATCTTCCGCAGGAGAAGATAACTGAAGATACGCCCATAGAATTAGAGGTTAGTGTTTCATCTCTAGTATTTGTCCACCGTATAGCGAGCCTCCCCACCCACTTTCACGATGAAGGGCTCGACTTTTTTGTGCTAAAGGGCATATATGGTTAACATCATGGTCGCTGTTTCACTGTTGGTGGACGTGGAATGGTCCGTGCTCTTAAACATTTAATATAAAAATTACGCCTAGATGTAAGCGTACGTGTTTCGTTTTAAAATGTGTAAGAAAATTAAGGAAACTGTTAAGCGAGTTTCTTCACAGCACTTTTCTCTCGCTGATTTCTTTGATGTATTTAAAATGTGGTTTTTAAAAACTTAAGGAATAACTTCATATTGTACTGTAAGAAGGCAAAGCGTTTTTAGTTGCGCGTCGTCTATCTAAAATTTAACGTTTTCGGTACTATGCACTCGTGTATATATATACACAGGGTGGCGCAAAAGTCGCGCATCATAGGGATTTTCAGTGTTGACTATAATATATTATTTTTCTTTTAGGTAGGGGATAGCTGCAAAATTAACAATAGACGAGAGGGTGAGCTTGGTTTTAATATATGGAATACCAGGTACAACAAATCGATGAATCGGTACAGAATTTAAATTATGTACCGATTCATCGATTTGTAGTACCTGGTATTCCATGCATTAAAACCAAGCTGATCCTCTCGTCTAAATTGTTAATTTCGCAGCCATCCCCTACCTAAAAGAAAAAATAATATATTATAGTCAACACTGAAAATTCCTAAGATTGATGTCCATCCCTCTACTGTACGTCGTACATTGAGAAAGAATGGTCCGCATGGAAGAGTTGCACGAAGAAAACCTCCTCTACAAAAGGCGCACAAAGAAGCTCGTTTAAAGTATGCCAACGAATTGATGGATTTGCATTCTGGAAGAAAGTTCACTGGGCAGACGAGACCAGAATTGAATTATTTGGGAACAACGAGCAATGGTATGTTTGGCGAAAATTTCGCAATTGGGTACTGGCAACAAGCTAATGATACAAAACATAAAAGTAAGAACACCATGAAATGGCTTTAACAAAAGAATTTCAAACTTCTCGAGCAGTGCTGTAGTCGAGACTACCATTGCCGAAACCGAGACCGAGACCGGAAAAAAACGTCTCGAGACCGGAATCGAAACCTAGACACTATGCAATTTTTGCATGTATTCAGTATTGTGTAATGCCTAATTCCTAAACTCTATATTTCGCATTCAGGAATAACGATTCTAAAGATGTTATCAAGTGACAATTGCAGAATTTACTCATAATTTATTCACAAATTCATAGTTTGTGATATTTTTCAGCGGATAAGTGTTCGCAGTGATGTAGTCGAGACCAAGACCTAAGCACCCAAGACCGAGACCAGAAAAAAAGGTCTCGAGTCCTACATCACTGTTCTCAAGTGTCCCAGTTAAAGCCCAGACTCAATTTAATCAATAATTTATTGTTTGATTTGATAAAAGTTGCACGTAAGAGAAACCCTGTTTTATTTTTAATTAAGCGTCCAGTAAAGTCTAAAGCTTAACCCTTTCATGGCCATGGTTGTACGTGTGAACATACAATTTTAGGAGATTTTAGTCCTTATGGAGAATAAGATAAGGCTATATAGTGGCTCACTATAATTTATGAATTAAATTGAAACGAATGCTTAGGGTCTCACCAGTCTGGGCGGTCAGCCCAAACAAACAATATATAATAAGGTAGATAGAAGTGACTTTATGGTTTTTGTTTAATTAGAAAAAATAAATGAATTATCCGTTCACAGTGATTATGAATTATGTATACGGTAATTATGCTGTATTACAATGACTGATCATTAGCAATAAAAAATGGTTTACACAGTGTAAGAGTTAAGTGAATACAATAATGACAAGAAACCCTAATTTAGGTAATGAGATATACGGTACTGAACACGCAGTAATAAGTAATTAAGCCAATAATAACCGAAGTAATGAAAGTACGGTATTGGTACAGTAAACGAATTAGGCAAGTAAAATAAAATACATAAATGAGCAAATAAACAAGAGGACACAAATGCGGTAAGATAAATGAATCGGTAAAATAATTGAACAGACCTACTGCAGTCGTAATGGGAAAGTTAGCTAGCCGGTTGTTTGGAGCCACTTTCAAGATAGCCTATTCGCTAGGGTGAGGGTATACACTGAAGTTATGTAAGCTACGCGGGAGTTGCGTAACACGAAGATAGAAGGGTAGGCCATTGGGCCTATGGCCTACTAGAAGGTTTACGGACCTGGGCTTTGAAGTAGATGCATCTGAAGGCGGACTGGCCTGCCGGCGAGAGGATGAGCATTGAGGACCGGTTGAGACTTGTTGAAAGTAGGGCCAGCGGAAACTCCTGCATCAGTGATGTTGCTTCTTGCGGGATGAGATTTTAGAGGGCTTTACTTGATGATAGACTTCGTGTATGCTCGACCGGAGCCTTGAACGACGGCGGGCCGCTCTCCGACGAAGGCCGGCGAGCGGGTGGCGTGAGGAGTGGCATTACTGACGAAGGAGCTGAGAGCGAGATGGGACGACAAATGCGAGAATAGGGCATGTGAGGGTGATTTGAGAAAGAACTCGCATTTTTATAGGCCTTGGTAACGTCCTCTGGCGAGCATTTCGGGAAATACCACAAAATCTGTTTCTTCCATGGGCTACTCTATGCTCACATGTTTGAGTTTTATAGCTTTGTTTACAATTTCTAACTATGAAACAAACAGGCGAGGAAAAGGAATTTCGTTTGCTTGTACCGTTATATTAAGGTATAAAATTGTTTTAATCTTAAACATAATTCGGGCATGAAAGGGTTAAGGACCAAATGAAATACAATAAATAGTTCAATTTCACAATTATTTGTTAAAACCAAAACAAAAATTGTAAAGTATTTATGTTACCAATAAAGTTTATTCACTTCAGTTCAGTCTGATTGAATTGCAACAATTTTTCTTAAAAAGAATGGGCTAAAAAAAATTTCTACCGAGAGCTGTCGAAACGTAGAAAAATACCCAAAACGAGTCATTGAGGTCATTCAAGCAAAAGGTGGACACACACAGTATTAAATCATTTTATAAATAATGTAAGAATGCTTTCGCATTTTAACTTTTTCATTTGTTAATTTTTTCCAAACGAATGGGGAACTTTTTATGACTATCCTCTGCATGGTACAAAAGATAAGGACGAATATAACTGAAATATTTCTCTCTACGAATTCTTACGAGCGCCACTAATATATATATATATATATATATATATATATATATATATAATATTATAGATATATATATATATATATATATATATATAATATATTATCATTATATATATATATATATATATATAACACATGATTGAAGAGCAGTGGCGTGCAATCAGGGTAGGCAAGGTAGGCTCAGCGTACCCAAAGAAAACTTAGCATAAGATAAAATTAACTTAATTAAACTTCTATTTTACTTTTTCCTTCAAGTCCTTCTCATTTTGAATTAAAAAAAGTTGATATAAATGAAATTTAAGCCATGCAAATAAAAGATCTCCCACACTTCTGTTTTGCACGGACATAATTCAAGCCGTGTGACGCTCGGGTGTCCTGTGAATTAATTTTCTGCTTATGTGCATGAGTATAAAATCATAGCTGTTGGCTAGGATACATTTCCCTGGCTGAGACTAGCTGAAAAAACCCACAATGTACCCCTTAACTTCCGAGTCAGTCTCGAGTGTAGTCAATTTTAACTCCTTAAGCCTATCCTCGTACGACTTTGACCTAAGCGACGGAATCATCTTAGTTGCTCGTCTTTTGAACTTTTTCGATATACTGTATATATAATTTTTTTTTTTCTTTCTTTTGAGGGGTCGCGCGTCTTAAGCGCCACCACAGGCGTAAACGTGTTTTTGATGGATATCGCTATTTTCACCCTTCCTCTATCGTGTGGTTTGGGTTATAATGACCTTACGACACTAGAAGTATGATTGAAAACCTTATGAAGCGAACTACTTTTCTCACCTCCATCGCCAACCAAAAGTTCACCCAAAATTCGGCATAATAAGAAAATAAAAAAAATAAAAAATATATATATAAAATATAAAATATGAAAATCTATTCCAAAAACTCATCATCATCTTCATTAGCATACTTAGAACTGTAATTTAGCCAAAAATGAACGTTCTATCTCAATTAATAACAGAGATACTATTGCGAGAATATTGCTGAACTTTGGAGGCGATTTCTGGCGAATTTTAATTTTGGCGCTTAGGTACCTTAAGACGCGGGACCCCTCATATATACACAGTGTATGATGAAAATAACCACAAAGGAAAAAGGAAAAACAGAAAGGTGCTCAAGCGATTTCGTCTAATGACATCCTCAGGAACACTGAAATAAATAACAAGTTCGAGACTACAGTAGATATAGGTCACAAAAAAATATTAAAAAAAATAAATAAAATAGAAAAATAAAAATTGTAGGAGGAGCATGCAAATATATAAGGAAAAGCTACCAGAGCTTTAGCACTTTGCCCCTCTTGTCTAAATCCGTTCTGGACGAATTCAGAACAACAGGATCAAGCGAAAAAAAGGCCCTGGCTAATATTGAAATTATTTGTAAGTTGAATAATGGCAGACTCAAGAATATTTCTAATAACAATGTTGCTTGAGTGAAACAAAATTGAAGCATTATTCCAATCAATACAATGGGATAACTCTGACAAATGGACGAAAAGGGCACTGGACGGCTGTTCCGCTCTAACGGAATATTGATGCTGTTTTACACGCGTGTGCAAATCCTTTCCCGTCCGTCCAATGTAAAAGGAATAACATTGTTTACAACCAATTTTATAGATAATGCCTGAATTATTGGTAGGGCTATTTTTAACTATGATATTTTTTTCACAATATTATCATATAAAAATACTACATTATTATTCAAAAATTTAAATACATTAGCAATGCCTAAAAATCCTGGGAAAAATGGAAGTACTAAAATATTCTTCGACAAAGTGCGAGTGTTATTATTCACACGATAGAAAGTTCGTTTTGCCTTGTTAAGGTTAACACAAATCACTTCCAATACTGTTGATTTTTTTCTAATTCAGCATCCATGTATTCCGGACTGGCGATCCTAAGAGCGCGGAGAAACATTGAAGAAAATATGGCTATCTTGATGGGGGTGTCATGTCCGGAGTAAAAGTGTACGTAGGACAAATTGTTTGTTTTTTATCGATAAATACTAAACTTAAAACCTGGTATTTCCCTATGTACACGCACGTCCAAAAACGGGATTGAGTTGTTTTGTTCCACTTCTAAAGTAAACTTACTGGAGGAAATTTGTTTATTTAACTGAAGGAGGAAGTCATCCAGGTCACATTTCATGGGCCAGATACACAAAATATCGTCGACGTAACCGCAACCATGGGATGCCAACCCCCAGGATTCTCGGAATGTAAGTGGTTTCGAAAAACTCCATATAAACATTGGAGAGGAGGGGCGACAAGGGATTACCCATGGCCATCCCAAAAACCTGTTGATAATACTCGCTATTGAAAGTGAATTTACAGTCTTTGATGCAAAGCTTAATAAGTTCAAAACGATGTGTGCAGGTAGTGGCAGGTCGTACTTATGTAATTCTCGGGAGAGAAAGTCGAGCATATCGTCAATCGGCACTTTTGTAAACAATGAACATTGAACAAACGTCAAAACTGATCAATCTATCGTTGGTTTCAGTGCGTACATTATTCAATTTTTCAGTAAGATCCATGGAATTTTTTACATGTGAATCAGAGAATTGGAAAAAATCAACGGTATTGGAAGTGATCTGTGCTACCCACCTGCGTTTATGGAATCTTGTCTTAACAAGGCAAAACGAATCTTCTATTGTGTGAATAATAACACTCGCACTTTGTCAAAGAATATTTTAGTACTTCCATTTTTCCCAGGCTTTTTAGACATTGCTAATGTACTTAAACTTTTGGATATTAATGTAATATTTTCATATAACAATATTGTGAAGAATATCATAGTAAAAAATAGTCCTACCAATAATTCAGGCATTATCTATAAAATTGGTTGTAAACAATGTGATTCCTTTTACATTGGTCAGACGGGAAAGGATTTGCACACGCGTGTAAAACAGCATCAATATTCCGTTAGAACGGGACAGTCGTCCAGTGCCCTTTTTGTCCATTTGTCAGAGTTATCCCACTGTATTGATTGGAATAATGCTTCAGTTTTGTTTCACTCTAGCAACATTGTTAATAGAAATATTCTTGAGTCTGCTATTATCCAACTTACAAATAACTTTAACATGAGCCAAGGTCTTTTTCAACTCGATCCCGTTGTTTTGAATTCGTTCAGAACGGATTTAGACAAGAAGAGCAGAGTGCTAAAACTTTGGTAGTTTTCCCTTATAAATTTGTATGCTCCTCTTACAATTTTTATTTTTCAACTTATTTTTATATTTTTTTTAATATTTTTTGTGACCTATATATCATTCAGGCATTATCTATAAAATTGGTTGTAAACAATCCATTTGATCTTGTGTTGAATTCGGGCAAAGTGCTAAAATTGGTAGTTTTTCTTACAAATTTGTATGCTCCTCCCACAATTTTTATTTCTATATATATATATATTTTTTTTGTAAACTATATATAGTCTTGAACTCTTTATTTACTTCAGTGTTCCTGAGGATGTCATAGACGAAAGCGCTTGAGTACCATTCTGTGTTTCCTTTCCGTCGTGGCTTTATTCATTATATATATATATATATATATATATATATATATATCAGGTTTTTGCTCTGTCCTTGTCATAACACAAAATAATATCTGAATCTATGTTCGATATTAAATGTAAATAAATAAATAAATAAATATGGAATTTGCTGAAGGCGCAATAATGCCTACAACGGCTCTGTTCGTTCAGAATGATAGGCTTGCCAATACTATGAACACTGTCATCACGTCCGAAGGTTTTTTTTTTAATTTTTACTAGACCATTTTTTATTCACTTCATTGTTAATATATTGTAATGCCGGAAAAGGAGAGACTCAATTCAGGCTTTATTTCACTAACAACTGAACACTGTAAATACAATAAGAAATATAATAATAGATAATTAATACAAATAGACATAACAATCCTTACATTTTAGCTTAAAGTACAGTATTAAACAAATTAGTATTAGGTAACAAGTGCGCATAATTCAAAATTAAGGTACGTATAACATGGCAGATAAGTATAATCAAGATTACATATAAGGCAATGGAAATACAAAACTGGCCATGACAAGGCAATGTAGAACAGCATATAATTATAATAAATGCAAAAAACCACTTTTCTACGTGAAGGTCCACCCGAAGAGGATGCCAGTGGGCATCGAAACTGTTGTGGAAATAAACTCTGTCTATTAGAGTGGGTTTTTATCATCATATATAATTATAAGTAATAAGTATTACTAGCTAAGTAATTGCTACTATAACTTATATAGACCCGTAGGCGCAACGCAAGCTTAACACAACACAACCATGAATGAATAACATCATCACGAATGATTCAGATTATAACCTGGGGCAGAATGACCTGAAAGGAAAGGAATTATGTCATATATATATATATATATATATATATATATATATATATATATATATATATATTATATATATATATCCCCTTCTTGGATTTATATTTAATTATTCATGTTTCCATAGTAATATCACTAATATGTAAACCAGTGTGATGAATGGAAATAAATATGTTCTAAAGACATCTGGCAATGAGTCAACCAATCAGCGCTAAACTAGAGAGTCTTTCATTCAATGTTACAACCGTTTGTTGTACATACAACAAATATATGCCAGGTGTCGCTATCTGTTCTCAAGAGTGTCCTACGAATAATGAGCGCAACTGTACATCCAGTATACGAGCTAGGCATCCGTAAACTTGATCATTACTCATAATTGACAAGGCATTTTTATATCTGTCCGTCCGTAACAAAATTCGAATGGTTATTTATTTAAACCATTTCATTCTGCCGTACGGGATAGTCTCTCTAAATTGAGAAATGAATTACTTGTTCAAAAGCTCCTCATTCATGCATGGAGGAATTAAGAGCATTATTTAAGACGGTTTATTGTACTGTAATATGACTACCATTTGTGCGATTCTTCCGCACGCATTGTTAATTATTTATCTTGCTAAGTGCTTCCAGGCACTAACAAAAAAGTTTAAAAGGGCTTAGTTTTTAAATGCTTAATTGGATTTAATGGTAATATTTCCTGTCCTCGAGGCAATGTATTGCATTTAAAAACTGGTAGGCAATATTAGATTTCCTTACGGCAAATTCATTGACATCCGTTTCATTTCTGTAAAGAAATAATGAAACAAATGGGATTTGTAAGCGTTTAATTTCACTCTCGCTAATGATTAAGATTATTTTCCTCTTTCAGGTTCACGCTAGCGCGCAATGGTCTTTGGTGCGGGAGTCCACCAGTTACGAAATCCGACCCCCTTTGCCCCCGGATAGCCCACTTCTCATTCCGTTGAGTTCCCAAAAGAGGCCAACCATATCCCCCGCACACTCTCCGGAGAATGAAGACCCCGAGGAAAAGTGGATGGCTCAGGTTGAAATTTACACCCACGCAGGTCCCCCCCGGAGGCTGTGGATGGGGCCTCAATTCACGTTTAAAAGCCTCCCTGGAACGGGACTTTTGGCTGGTGATCAAGTCCCGAGTGAAGGATTGACTGATCCCAGTCTGGCGCTTCCTACCCGGTCTTCACCGGTAAACATGCCGGGGTTAAAAGGATCACCGAGCTTTCCTGTACATATAGAAGCTAGTTCATTAAGTGAGTTTGATTCTGTTTTAGATTTAATTTCGACAAGATATGATATGGTGATTCATTTCCTTAAATAATTAAATGTCAAGAGTGTACCTGAAGACTGGAAAAAACAATAATTGTTCCATTGTACAAAATGAAGGGTAAAAGTAAGAACTACAGAGGTGTAAGTCTGTTGAGTGTAGCGGGGATGTTGTATGGTAGGATAGTGATGGAAAGAGTACGTGATATCGCACAATGCTTGGTGAGTGATCAGCAAGGAGGGTTCCGAGGTGGAACAGGCTGTGGATCAAGTGTTTGCAGTGAGAGAAGTGATTGAGAAAGCATGTGAAAGGGGTTGCAAAGTATAGTATACTTGGCTTTTATGGATCTTGAGAAAGTGTATGATAGAGTGAATATAGAAACATTGTGGCAGGTCTTGGGTATGTATGGGTTTGGCGGTAGACTCGTGAATGCGGTGAAGAGTTTCTGTGATGAAAGTAGTGCATGTGTGAGAGTAATTAAAGAGCTGAATGAATGGTTTTATGCAAGTGTTAGTGTACGTCAAGGATATGTGATGTCTCCGTGGCTTTTCAATCTTCAATCTTTTAATAGATGAGCGAGTGTGATATACAAGAGTTTGACTTTTGCGGCGGTGTGCGAGAGAAGAGTGTTGAAAATGAATGTGGGTAAGAACAGAGCAAGTAATTGTTTGTGGAGAGAGAGAGAGGGAAATTTGGACTGTTATGTGATGGGTGTGGTGAAACGCTAGGGGTGGTAGAGTCGTTTAAGTATTTGGGTTGTCTAATGTATATTGAACAAAAGAGGTACAAATGCTGATGAAGTCAACAGTAGAGTGAATTAAGAAAGAGAGCTGGTCAGTGGAAAGTGCAGACTGGATCGAGATGCTGTGAGATGTTTACTTGAAGGTGTGTTAGTTCGGACATTTTTGTATGGGTGTGAAACATTGGCATGACATGAAAGGAAGAAGTAAGAGTAAGAGCGGTTGAGAGGAATAATTTGAGAAGTGTGTGTGGTGTGCGTCGGATTGATAGAGTAAGAAATCCTTTGGTTCTGGAAAGATATGGTGTTCAGAAGTCTGTGGAAGTGAAAACTGAGGAAAGTGTCGAAAGAGTGGAAGATGACAAAGTTGTGAAGAGAGTGTATAAAAGTGCTTACAAAGACTGGAGGAGGAAAGGAAGGCTGAGAAGAAGATGGATGGATGTGGTGAATGATTGTGTGAGTAAGCGCGGACTTAATCTGGGTGATGCACGAGAAGTGGCTGCAAGTCGGTTGGTATGGTAGAGGTTTGTTAGAATATGTAAGTTCGGGACTCTCCCTTATTTTTGACGAGGCCTGGGAGCACATTCACACTTGACAGATGAAGCGGCGAAGGTGAGAATTTTGCCATGTGGGTAGGTCTTGGTCCACCAAGACGCCTGTGTGAGTGGATGTGTACACTTTAGTTTCTACCTTTCCTCCTCTGCACTACCCTCTGTATTTTACATCCGATTTTTTCCTTCCTTCTCATTTCAATTCGTCAGTAAATTAGCTTTTTATAATATATGTATCGGGTTTTTTTTTAAACATCTGACACTTTAAAAGGTTTGTATTTTTAATTAACTGAAATAAAAGCATGAAATGTCGACTGTACCTTCTCTACACATGGGGAATTAATGCCCTAATGCAAAACATGCTCTGTGATGTCCTCTCAGTTCACGGTACTGATACGATACCTTCGACGGAAGAGTCCTGTGCAACAGATTTCTTGCGATTTATGATACAGAAATATCATGACCACCACCATCACCAGATCTAAACCCCTGTGACTTTTATATGTGCGGTTATTTAAAAGCTATGGTTTTTAAACAGAATCCACACACAATAAAAGAATTGAAAGCACCAATTGAACAAGGAATTTCTCAGATTTGAACAGATACTTTGTCCAGAGTACTGCAAAATTTTGTTGTTCGTGTACAAAGCGTTAATGAGCTTAGAGGACATGGCATAGAGCAGTGGTTCCCAACCTTTTCACCACAAAGAACCCCTTTTATTTTTATTTTTTTCCCACGGACCCCATGTTTTTGAAAGATTCCGTCTACTAAACAAGCTGTTTTTATTAACTAATAATTAACTCGTTTTCTCATTTTTCACTATCAAATAAAGGACATATAAGTGAGTATGCAATTAAAATACAGTGTATTAAATAAAGTATTAATAATTCCAGCCAAGAGCAAGGAAACTTGAAATTTTAGCCTGAGCGCCCTTATCGTGGGTAAATGTACGATTTCTATTGGAACCTCTCGAAATATTGAAAGCTCACGGACCCCCAGTACTACCTTCGCGGACCCCCAGGGGTCCGGGGACCCCAGGTTGGGAACCACTGGCATAGAGCATGTGTTCCGCTAGAGGACGAATTCTCCATGTGTAGAGAAAGTACAGTAACATTTTCATTTTTTTATTTCAGTAAAGGAAAAAAAATTTCAAACCTTTTGAAGCGTCAGATGTTCAAAAAATCACCAGATATGGACAGGGAGGGAGAGAAGTCTTTAAGGATTTTATACATACAAACTATTAAGTTAACAACATTATACAGATAAGTGTTCAAATGATGAAACCAATCAAACAAAAAGTCTGTAAGAATTTTATTTATACAAATATTTTGTTAAATTGTAATTTAATCTTCAGAGAGTTCTCCATCCGCTATGATACATTTGTGGATTCTCTCTGTGCAACTCTTCATTGTTCTTCTGAACATATTGAGTGGGATCCTTTTCAATTCTTCATCTATTCTTCGGGCAAAGGCATTCACATTTGGATAGATGAAACCAGGAATGTAGAGTTTGTCACGCAAATAAGCCCAAAGCCAGAAATCACATGGGGTTAAATCAAGTGATCTGGCTGGCCACTCGATGGGACCTCGCCTCCTAAGCCATCTTTCTTCAAGGTTCGTATCCAGAATCTCACGGGCAACTACAGAATAATGTAGCGGCGTTCCATCATGTTGATAAATCCATTTCGTGCCAACGCCATTTAGTAAACTGTGGCAAAACTGTCTCAGTACCTGGCAATAGCTTTTTTCATTCATCGTATCTCTCGATATGTCAAAGGAAACAGTCCTGAATAACCAATGCACGCCCAAACTGTCAGTGTAGCCGTTTTAACGGGTTTACCCAATCGTATTTTTGGATTTTTTTTCACCCAGTAGTGGACGCCATGTTTGTTTCCTTTACTCGTTAAACCGAAGACACATTCATCTGGAAATTTGATCTTTCGAAGGAAATCTCGATCACTGTTGAACTTTCTTCTCATTGTTTCAGCAAACTGCAGCCGTCTATCAGAATCATCGTCGTATATGAGCTGAGAGTAAATGGGTTTGTAATCGTGGTACTTCTGTGATTTTAATATTTTTGCTACTGAAAATTTGGAAATACTCATTTGCTCTGCGACTTTTCTCGTTGAAGTTTGTTGTCGTCTCCTGTCGCCGTTACTGGCCTTCCGCTTCTTGGACGGTCTTTTACCAGGCTCCCTGTTTCAAAAAGTTTGAGCTTCCAATATCGAAGAGTGGTTGCATTTGGTGGTGGTTTATTATATTTTTGTTGAAATAAACTCAAACTTTCTTCACAATTATTATAAGAAGTAGGCCACGATACAAGATAAACTTTTTCTTCATTGCTGTATTCCATCCTTACTGACATGGCACTGACTGGGGCTCGGGCCTATGGCCCTCCTGTTTTAGCCTCGGGTCATTCATAGCCTTGTTATAGTTGTTTTGAAAAGTATCATATACACCAGTAATATTATTGGAATTTGTTTATTATTAAAAAGTTATTTGTATGTATAAAATCCGTAAAAACTTTTCTCCCACCCTGTATATAAAATAACGTATTCTTTTAAAACCCGAACGACAGCGGGAAGTCAGTCTCCGCGTTTGACAGACCGTCTCAGCATCGATTCTGATCAGTACGACGCGGAGAATGTCATGATGCGGCTGAGGAGCGATTTAGCCGATGCCATGATGGATACTCCGCAAATGATTCCGAACCGAAGAGAGACGAGTGAGTATTATAATTTTTTTTCGTGTGACCACTTTTCAAAAGAAATTAAAGGCTATATTCTAACGAAGTTATGCTTCCGTGGATCACAATTTTATCCATACTGTATATAATGTCTTTTGAATCATTTTCTTTCTCTCTGTTACTATTATCATCATCTTGATAATGATAATGATAATGATGATGATAAAAAATTTTCTATGTTACAGTTTATAAATCACTAATTATGTATGATATATAAAGTGAAGTAATTTTAAATCTTCGATAAAATATTAATAAATCTTAATGTTGGCATAGGGCTCGCGTTATTTATACAAGCTTTTTGCTCGTACTAATTATTACTATTAGCACTAAAGAGATAACCAAATTTTGCAAAATAAATGGTCGTTAAAATTTCTCATTTTTAAAAACTGTATAAGTTAAACCAACAAACTCAAACTCAGTTTAAATTCATTTGAAATCTTTCATTGACATCTGATGCAACTTTTTTCGTTGCAAAGCGGTTTAGCTTCTCGTAAACAGTAACTTCTTTATATTATGTATAAGCATTTGAGTGCAGTTCGTAAAACACTGGAAAACTGGAGGGAGATTTCTACTTCCTCCTTTTCTAATAATGTTCGATTTCAATTTATGGCTACGCGTACTATTATAATGATGAGGGCTGCGTTTTATATTGTCTTACAAACTGATTCACACCGCGCAACTTTCACGGTATTTTCTTACGCCATTGAGACGGGAGAATTTCCATATTCAGCAAAGTTTCCACAGTAATAAAGTATTTGACTTTAACCGAATCCACATTGTTTCTAAATTAAAATGAACCGCACTCCGCATAAAGCTTAGTCTGAGTTTGTACGTTAGTTTACAGTTTGACGAACTACATTAAAGATAAAGTTTCAATGGTAACAAAAGGTTGTAAAACCCCAATAAAGGCTGGGTACGTACGAGCCCCACTCATTCACACGAAGAATTTAACAAAGGTTTCGTTGACTAGTTAATAATTCTAAAAGTTCTGGAACAAGTCGTAACAAATCATTGTGATGACTGTTTATTTTTCCTTTCCTTCTTAGTACGTCGAAACAGTAATCACTTTGAACCTTCTCATATTTACTTCCCTTATACTCACTCAGCGAAGACAGAATTTTATCTGTTCGATCTTTATTCTTTGCATATATATATATATATATGAATTTAATAAAGGTAATTTGCTACGCACGTATCTTGAAAAGTGATGAATGAGCCAAATGTTATACCGTAATCGCACAATGATTCAAATGTTAATTAACGCATGTTTTAAATGGTTTTAATAATTTAACATTTGAAGTGTGTGTGTGTGTGTGTTTGTGTGTGTGTGTGTGTGTGTGTGTGTTGTGTTACTACGAAAGATGATTTCACTGTTAATTTGTCTAGATTTTGTTATATGTTTAGGTTACAGAATTTTCATTTTACTTTTATCACAACAGAGATTCGTGCGGTGTGTTAATATCAGTGATTAATAATAGTAAATCGCTACGTTTACTGTCCTATAGTTCGCAATGGTTTCAACCATTTAACAGTCTTTGATTTGTTATAGCCATAGCCTAGTTCTTATTACCATTTATGTATTCCTCATTGTTCAACTTCGATTGAGAACTTAAAGCAAATGCTTCAATTTAGACGTGAAGATAAATAAATGCCCCTTATTTTGTCTTCAGATTTTGTTCGCAATTTCAAAACTCATAATTTGCGCAAGTTTCATAATAATTGACACGTTTCAGTGAAGTTTTTAAATTAGTGATTTAATTTTTTTTTAATTGAAAAACTAAACTGATGAGGTTTTTCATGACCTAACTTTTAATAATGGCCGATCCTTTGTCACGTAATAACTTCAGTAATCACCGATTTCAAATTTTAGTTTGAAGTTTGGTTTTACAAATGAATTTGATTTTTATTGAGAAGTATATCATGAACAAAGAAGAGAGTCGCATGAATGTTTTAAAGTTTATATTGTACTTTTGGTCTTTCTTTTGGTAATGTATTACAGTTGTAATTGTCTGCTAAAGAAAAAATGTTTGAAATTTTATGTGGTATTTAGAATCAGAATGGGTAATTTTATTTCCTCATTTAACTGTGTTAATCAAAGTTTCTAGCAAACTCTTTATATTGTGCTCCTCTGATTTTTTTTAAGCTCACACACACACTCACACACACACACACACACACACACACACATATATATATATATATATATATATATATATATATATATATATATATATATATATATATATATTGGGAGTATTTTCGTTAATTCCTTTCATTGTGTGAGAGCCCAAACATAGTTTATAATGTTGCAGCTTACTGCTGTTATCCTCGTTAAGATGTGTTCTGTGTACTGGACAATTGAAATGCAAGATATTTTAATTGCTAATTTTATAAAGCTTCTACGATAACTACTGATGTATTATTAATTTTACGCTTTAAATAATAATGAACCCTCAGACACCTGCTTTTAATATGATTAATATTGCTGAATAAGTATTTTTAAGCGCACTTGGATCCCCTTTTTAGTTGTTAATTGAAACTAACTGGAACGCTTTAATAGGGGCGTGCGACCCCTTCGTGTGATCTTAGCGATAAGATAAGCCTCTGATCCAGACAGATGAGGGTCGTTGCCTTGTTGGTGAGAGTTTGTTTTTCTTCAGGTGGGGCGAGTGGTGGTGGCCGCACTGATTCTCCCCCCGGTGATGACCAGGGCTTCGATTTCTCTGACATCATGGATATAAGCTGCGACCCCCCAGGACCCTCCTCCTCTGTGGGCGCCCTTTCAGCAGCCTACGATGCCCCCCGGCCACCGCAGGAGGAACAAATCCAAGCGGTGACCGCCAAACTTCACCAAGTCGCCGTAACAAGTCAGCCTTCGGGGCCGGCGGAATGTGTGAGTCCCTTTTGGGGATCTCGAACTCCGAGTCTAGAGGAATGTCGCGCCCTCACGTCCTCCGCGGAAGAATTGGCCTCCGCCCTTGAACGCCCAAAGACGAAGGTATCCTCCTTTGCATGGACGCCCATTGACCTCCCTGAACCCATCGATCAAGTGGCACCAGTGGAAAAGCCTCAACCCCTCGATAGGAGGGAGGGCCTCAAGGGATGTTGGGGACGGAGCACTGAAACCAGCGCCGCTGAAGTTGTGGTGTGTTCGAAGCGGTCATGGAGCGCTGTCGTAGAGAGGAGCACTGGCCCTGAAACCTCTGTCCTCAACGACTCGTTTCCTCCCATCACGAGCACTATCTCTAAATCAACGACGACGTCGGAGGACGATCTTTGGGCCACGAAGGACGGAAGTCGCAAAGACCGACGACGACGGCGGCGAAAGAACCGCCAGGAGGAAGGGGAGGACGACGTTCCCACCCTTCCCCCTCCTCCCTCTCCCGCCCTCCATCCTCCTCCCTCTCCCGCCCTCCATCCTCCTCCCTCTCCCGCCCTCCATCCTCCTTCACCCCCTCGTTCGCCCCTCCCTCTCGACCTCTCGCCTTCTTCCTTCGACGTTGAACTCGACCATTTCCACACTGCAGAGGAGTTCCACGACCCCTTGGAGGCACTGGACGGGCCTGAGCTGTCATCGGAGCACTCTCCTTCGAAGGAGGTGCTACTGAGGTCTGTTCACGAAGGGGACGACTTGGCGAGGGCGCTAGAAGAGGCTTCGTCCGACGAGAGCAGCGTCCCTGTGAGAACCAAGAAGGAGAACCCGAGGGAGGCCGACGAAATGTTCCCTTTCAGGGAGACTTCTTCCGACGAAGAAGAAGGAGGAGGAGGAGGAGGCCTCTGCGTGCGCAGGAGGAACGTCCTCATCCTCCATCCACGAACTTCTAACGACGAGGACGACGACCGGGAAACGAGCGGCGATGATCGGAAAACAACGAGCGAAAGTGACGTGACGACGAGTCCTAACCCGAGAGGATGCTCGTCCTCTAAAGGGAAGAAAAAGAAGAAGAAGAAGAAATAAGTTATGACATAATGAAGGAGGAAGAGGGGATATGCGAAGAATAATTAAAACACACACACACACTCTCTCTCTCTCTCTCTCTCTCTCTCTTCTCTCTCTCTCTCTCTCTCTCTCTTCTCTCTCTCTCTCTTCCTATAAAATAGTTAATATCTGGAACCAACTTCCCTCAGAGGTTGTTTCCAGTCAAAGTGTAAATCTGTTTAAAAATAGGCTAGACAAAGTACTGAACACACTCATAGTTTAAGATTAAAACCTCAGAAAACTCTGCAGGAGTTCGCTTGCTCGGTGTCTCTGTGAGCAAGCTAAATATAGAGCTATTTATATATTCTCCACTTTCCTGTAAAATTTCCTTGGCTACTTTTCCAGGGTCAATGTATTTTCTTCAACCTTTTTCCGTACCTGCCTCTGGCAGGGAGGGAGCGGAGGGTGGGGAGAGAGCCTTCTACTTTACTATCCAGTTTTCTACTACTGCTAGGATAGTTGAAAGAAAAATAAACTTTTACAAAATTTTCCCTGGCTCCCGTTGCCATTGGTACCTCCTCGGTATGGGCCGCAAGGCCTTTTGAGGTACTTCTTTTCCTTGTAACTCCTTGTAACTCTCTCTCTCTCTCTTCTCTCTCTCTCTCTCTCTCTCTCTCTCTCTCTATCTCTCTCTCTCTCTCTCGTCAAATTACAAAAAGAAAAAAAAAAGAGGATAAATGTTATAGACTTTAATTTCAGCGAAATGATATTTAAATTTAGAATTTTATGTACTTTAGTTTATTATTTGTCTTTTAACATTTTCCTTTTCTGGATTTCAGTTCTGTTTAGAATACAAAGTGGAAATTTTTAATTAAAACCTTTCGTATAAATAAAACTTTGTACTACGATTAGTATTGCGATTCTTACTTTGTACTACGATTAGTATTGCGATTCTTACTAGTTACAGTTAAAAAAAAAATATCGCGACCGAGTTTCAAAATAATTTAAATGTTTTAATTTAACTCTTTATATCTAAACATTTGTCCGTGCGTGATATTGCCAAGAAGCGATACGCACGCCAATCTTACTCGATAACATATTTGTCCATGGCTTGTGTCTAAAGTCTAAGGAATTTAATCTTTGTCTTTCAAAACTTTTTGAATGGTTCGTTGCTTGAAGTAGTGAAACATTGATAATTTTTATTTTTATAGGGGCTGCAACAGGATATTTTTGTCATAGTTTTTAAGTAAAAGAACAGGAATTATTAAAATAATTTTTATGCAAGAATTTTGCATTTAGAATTTAAAATTGTGGAGGCGTTTCTCAAGACTTTGTATTTTGTAGTAAATTAAATAATCTCTTGTCAATATTTCGTTGTTGGATGTAAGCTTCTATTTTTTATTTATTTATTTTTTAAAATTGTATGTAACGATGCGGTGGTGGTAGAAGTGTTGGTAACGTGATTCGCTTTGCATTCCTACATTAGGTCACGTCCCTTAAAAATAAACTTTTATAATTACCACGTTAGGAAACTTATTATAATCATGGCGGAGTGTTTGTGTTTTATAATGAGATAAATTATACGTAGTTTATCTCGCATTGGGCACGAGATGAGCCGGATAATCTTTCGTTTACGACCAATTTTGGCTAATACCAACATCGCCACAAATAGTAACTCTTATTTTGTCTCTGGCATAAACTCTCGCCCAATTCAATTATAATCCTATTAACGGGATTGCGAGTGATGTTTGCATAAACCCCATGCCACCCATTTTGGGGTGAGTTCAGTTAATGTATGGGTGAATAGAATTATTTTCTATGTATGCAATTAGTCGTAGTTAGCCTGTTTTTAATAGCTATCACGCTCCGTTCTTATAATAGAGATCTTAGCGAAGTAAAGCTATTTCAGTGTCAGTAACCACTGTACATAACCCATTATACCTTTATGACACCCGGTTGGTTAGCGTGTCGGTTCAGCTTAATACTGTTTGCTAACGCTGAAATCGTTTCCTAACCAAGAATTCGAATTTTAAGAATTTTAAGAAATAAACCATGATATTTCTACCATAGATGCGTACTCTCTCTATGAAATTGAATATAGGTTCAGTATGAATCCAGTGAGTTTTATTAAAAGGGTACTGCCTAATAAATTAGTGTTCAATATAATAATTAATCCACTCGAAACGGATATCATAAAATATATGCCTACATTTTTTCCTTAACCAAAAGCCTAACGTAACAATAGACCAAAAAGCTGTTGTATAAAAGCTGACCTCTAAAGTTTATTGGTTTTCGCGCGCAATTATAAATTTTTAATTCGGGCAAAATTCCTTTTATAAATTTTTCTTTTATAATTTAAATTATAATTAGTAGCAGTTGAGAGAGAGTGAAAAGGTTGAAAAGATAATCCTTCGTGGGAGTTCTTGGTGTAATTTTTATTCTATTTTAAATTTATGAGTAGAAGTAGTTTTTAAGAGTTTTCGATAATTAAGTTTGACATCAATGTAAACCTTTTAATTTAATGGTTTCGCGCTCTTTCTTCATAGAAACACAAACCAAGTTTAAATACAAATATCTGCCGACTATTTTTAAACGCATCAAAGTCTATTTTCCTAAACCTTTTATCCTTGGAATCAAAACTGGTGCAGTTTCTCAAGAACGTTTTTCGCATTTAACTTAAAATTCACTGAAATGCCTTTAACGAGATAATAAATTAACGATCCCCTTATTTCTTGCCGTGCAAATTGGGTAATAATATTATTGATGCTTGATTCTATAGATAATTTTATTTGCGCGGAATTAAGAGACTTTAAAATACTAAGATAGAAGTGTAAGAAAAAAAATAACTACAACGTAGTTAATTTGTCGTATTTACTGTACTGGTTCAGGGATATTTATTTTCACAGTTAATAATTTCGGTAATAAACGAAAGTCTTTATTTTTCATTTATAAACATTACATTCATTGCACGCACTTTCAGGCGTACCTGATAAAATTTATTTTATTTTAATCTCTCTAATTTCTTTATCTTTATTTATTTCTGATAAGAGATAAAGTATCGATGCATTAAGAGATATTTTTCTGAGTAGGCTAATTTCATTCATATTTTATAGTATTGGTAATAATAGTGAGGTATGTTCACTATAAATTCGTACGTAGATTTAAGCTATATAAAAGTGTTTTAATCATATATTTTTGGAATGTAATAATTGTTGGTTTAATTCAACGATTTGAAATTAAGCAACTGATGATTGTATTGTCCACGTGTGATTTGAAATGTTCCTCGTCTTATTGTATGCTAAAGATTTGTTAAATATTTTTTTTTGCAGCTCAGATTCCTCTAAAAAGGAAAATTGTTATAACTGAGACATTGCCAAATTCGCGCACTGACAATACTTTAAAAATAACTCATTTAGTTTAAATCTTCACTCGTAAATAATTGCCTCGTAAAAAGGAAATTTGATAAGAGAACATATCATAAAGGATCTTAGATTTAAGAATCGTATGGCTTGCTCGTCCGGTTCCCCCACCCAACTTTTCCTCAAAATTTAAAATTTTACAAAAAGACACATGTTGCTCGCGGAGGTGACTCTTAAATCTTAGAATTTAAGATAATTGTTAAAAAAAGAAAATAAAATAAAAAATAATCTTGAGTGAAGTTTGTCGATTAGTGGAGAATTAGTTGTACACATAAGCAAATGCGATTAAGTAAAGTGTGAACCCATTGTGTTGCTTTTAAATCACAAAATCATGATGCCTTTTTTTCCTAAAATGTTCACCAAATTTATTTCATTTTAAAATGTTAAAATCCGTAGACGCGCTTTCTCACTACTAAAGCCACGTTTTTAACGCAATGTATTATTAAACTTGATTAAAATTCAGAGTTAAATTGGACTTCAGAATTGTTTTAAAGGATTAAAAATTATTTAAATTTTGAATACTAGTTTCAGTTTTTTAGAACAGGTTAACTTCACAATTTTAAATTTAAATGTCAGCGACAAAGTATATCAGTACTTGAGGATTTTTTCTTTTGACTTGTCTTTTAATCATATTAAAATAAGGAAAAATGTCTGTTTTTTCCTATTATAGGATGCTCATGCAAATATTTAACTTATTTTATAATCTCAAAATACAAATAAAAAATTAAAAAGCTGTGATAAAATTTTCTGATGTTAGTGTAATTTTTATTGTATATATATATATATATATATATATATATATATATATATATATATAATATATATATATATATATACACCCCGCAAGGGGGTTCTAAGCTCGTGCTTTTGAGTGCTCTTTGTGCTCGTTTGTACGTGCTTGTTCCTGGAGGTTTCACGTGCACCCTCCCGGCCCTAGCACCCAAGGATGATGGGGCTCGACCCTGCAGTCTTTCTCATCCTTGGTCTTTTTCCACTTCGACTGTCCCCTCCACCCTTTCTTTTTCCTGTCTTTCCTCTCACTTTTCCTTTGTTTTTCCGCTGAGATATGCCATTTTAAATAGAGGCGAATCGGTTCTTCCCGAACTTTAAAAAAAAAAAAAAAAAAAAAAAAAAATATATATATATATATATATAACAGGTTATGGTTTTAAGATTAAAATGGAAAATAAAGCAGTTTATTTTGTAACACCCCACAATATTCAGAATTATTCCTTCCTAAATTCTTTATCTGGACAGTATTTTTTCTATATGAATACATGTTGGAACATGATATAGATGACGTTATTTTAAAATTCTTTCTATGTAAAATATTGACATGAAGGTTAAATATATTTGTCAGAATTAGGTGAGGGGAAAATTGATGTCATTGTTCACCAATTTTTAGTTTTAATTCAGAATCAGAAATTACTTCACTGGTATGCGCTTATGATGATAAAAATTTCACTTATATCAGAATATTAAAAAACTTTGTCTTTTTGGTAATAAAGCGAAAGAAAATATTTTTATTTCATTTCACCCTCATTCCCAATTTGTAAAATTATTTCATTTAAGTTTAGTTCTGTCGTGCTCGTAAGTCTATAATAAATGATAGTCGTTTTCGAGTTTTGTAATTTGAAGCTAGTTCGCCCATTTACGCGTTTCAGGTTGAATTTCTCCAAAACTACAATTCTTAGACATTTGCTTTTCATCCTTTTCCACGTTAGTAATCCTCGTCTTGTTTCTTCCTTTATTCTGCATTCTCAATGTGTTTTGAACCCCTTTACTCGGCGTTTTAATCAAAACTTAATAGTATGTCATCTATGACTTTCTTCAGATTACCGTTTCGAAGTAACACTGCACAGGAACCTTTGTATGGATGTATAAGGACCTATATAATTTTTTTAAACATTATTTAATTTGAGATTTGTAGCTTGTAGGATACTCTCCAGTCCTAGAACTTCGACTTTGTTAAGAAGCGAGGTTTCTTTCGTTTCATTCGTAACGTTTTCGCACTGATTCTGTTAAAGATGAATAGTTCCTCAGCTCTTCTTCTTCTTCCTCATAATGTTGATTTTAACTGAACAAATAACCTTCAGCGTGGGAAGGTGTGTTATCCGTCTACGCTAACATTTATTTTTTACCAGATTAAATTCTATCATTTAAAGACATTGTTGAAGCTAAAATTGCCTTTTCATCGATTGTATTAAACGTCATGAAACCCAGTTAATATGATTCGTGTAGATGTCAAGGCGTTGATCCACCCGTTAGGTACAGTTCATATGAAATGCATTTCACATTGTTTCCTAGTTCTTAATTTACAAAACTTGAATCTTGTCAGGTGCGCGCCAATTCCCCTCTGGTACCGATGATGACTTGAGCTCCATGAGTAGCGTGACCAGCCTGGAATCGTCACACCAAAGTACTGACGTCCGTTTTTCGTCGTCGCCCTCCTTCGACGTTTCTAACGCTTCTCCCACACCTTCTTTCGACGCAATGAACCCATCGCCGACTGCACGCTCCCATTCACCCGTTACGCAGCCCACATTCAAGTTTTGCTCCGAGCCTTAAACCGCATTCACCCCTTCTCACGGAAGCCGGACTTTTATATAATTGGCGCATGATTGAAGTGGTTTCTGTTTAGACTCAGAATAATCTACGATCGGAGTTTCTTGAAAACAAGTTAAATATGCATAAAAAAAAATTTAAATAAAAATTTGAGCGTAAAAACTAAATTTATCTCGAAGTAAATTTATGGACAAAATCCATTATTGGATTAATCTGTTCCTTAATATTGAAATTCCGTCCGGTATTCCACCGATCTTTCTTCTCTTTCCAGTTTCCTGTACCTTAAAAATGATAAAACGAAAAACCTAACTTGTTGAATGCATAATCGTTTTCCTTCATTTCATACAAACTCGGTGGCAAACAAAGTAAATGTGTGCAGCCAGCTAACTATTAACACAATTGTTAATACAAATGGTCACTATATAAAAATTTATTCAAATAGGAAAAAGCTGTAATTGACCTCCAACTATAAGCGGACATTTTTTCTTCCTTTTCCGTTCTACTTCCATAATTCTTAGTTTTCGGTTGTATTCGACATTCCTTATCATACTGATAATCAGAAATTGGGAGAGTTTTTTGTAACTTACACGTACAGAAGCCGTTTTTGAAGCGCTTTAGAGTAGTTAGCTTTGAAATAACTGTCCAAAAAATTTGTAAAACGAATTTCTCCCTCCTTATTAAAGAACAAATTGTTGTGGTGGTAGAATTTAGGCACTGTGTATCTATATACAGTATATCCATATTTAAGTTAGAAACTTAGTGTTATGATAGGCCTTATTATTTGCAATTGGTGTTAAAACAAATTTTTTATTGGAAACTGATAATGAATTTAAAGGGTTTTCAAATTTAAGTATAAAAAATCTGTGATGAATTTTGCTTTGAACGATTGTGATTCTAAAGTGAAACAAATTCGTAAGTTAATGCTTAACATAGCTAAGTATTGCGTGGTACAGATGTTTTTTTTTATGTAATTACAATTATACATACATACATACATGCATTCCTTCTTCATTAAAAACTATTATTGCTCAATGCTTATGTTAAGCTGGGTCCAACCAGATTCTCTCTCTATCAAAATTTCTTGATTTTCATGTGCCAAAATTGATTTTTAAGGGAATCGGATCTCTCTCTAAGTTTTATTTATTTATAATCACTTTTACAAAATACTTTTGTAATTTAACCCTTTCCTTCCATATATATTTCTTTAAACCAAAACGTATAAGATTTATGTTTATTCAAAACTAAATACAGTGGCTTCTCAAATTACTTGGACCACCCCTAGATTTTTCTATTTTTTTGATAAATCCCAGAGAAGGCAGCAATTCTTGATAACAATCATTCCTCTGAGACTACGTGTCTAGACATATCAAAAAAGGCAAATACCCATAAACGGCTTATCTTAATCCTTTGAAAACCTTTTCTAAATCTCATTCCACGTCGTCAAATATGTAAGTGGTGCAAGTAATTTGAGCAGCCACTGTACGTTAGTAATTATAATCACTTAAATGACATACACTGCGCCCTCGATATATGCGAGGGATAGGTTCTGCTAAAACCTCGCATAATGCAAATTCGCGTTTATCGAACTTATAGTTGCTTAAACCACTGTGTTTCTTATTTTCATGCTCAATATAGAGATTTAGTAACTTTTCCATTTTTTCCATCAAAGGATTACGCACTTTCGTTGCTATCTTAGCCGATAAGTTAGACGAATGTATCACCGCACTACGGATCTTGTCGGCATTCTTCTTTATGTTACGGATGGTCGACTCAATCAAGTTGTAATAACGGCCAAGCCCAGAAGCTCCTTCACCAGCTTCTGCTCGGTTGATAATTTCCAGCTTGGTTTCAAGCGTTAATGAGGTCCTCTTACGCTTAACTGAAGCCCAGTACTAGGCAGAGGACGTTTAGAAGCCATGTCTACAATAAACAGTAAGACAAAACTGGAAAAAGCACTCAAAAATAGTGAAAAACACAACACAGTCTAGAGCACAACGCACACACACCAACACGCTATAACGGTTTATGCGAGACTGTTGTTGTTTGGCGGGAACACGTCGGTGCGCTCAGCGTCTTAGCAATATTTCACACTAGGTGGCGCATAAATGCGAATTTTTCCGCATATACTGAATTCTTGGTAGAAATAGGGTCTTCGCATATGCAGAAGACGCATATATCGAGGGCGCAGTGTATTTTGGGTTCTTTTTCCCACAACTAAACTACACTCGATACAAACCTGTACAAGAATTTGTAGAAACGATACATTGTAGTACAATTTAGATAATTTTTGCCGGTCGAACTGTAGGTCCCACCGAACGTGAAAGGTTTAACTCCCATAGTTTTGGAATACCGCTTATAAAGTCCAAATTGGCTTTGTTTCTGTTGGAAAACCTGAACTACATATTTTCATATTGTTTCAGTATTACGAGCCAAAATCGGAATCCAAAGAACATATTAAGTACCTTTGTGGCACTGGTAATCAAGAGAACAAATCTAATAGTGGTATTTACTCAACTGGTAACCGTTGTCAGATATATTATGTGATGATGATGTCTAAAGCGTGAGTTTGATAGGTTCTAGGAACGTACTGTAAGAGTGCGTCTCGTCAGTTTCCCCACATTTCCTCATGCATTCAAATTCTACAGTGATTCTTAATTAGAAAGTTAGTTTTAATTAATTCCTAGCAAGGATTTCCCACCGTTTCATTACTTTTCCATTAGTAATGACTAATGACTGTAATCATTTAGGTATTAATTCTAAAACCAAACTGACTGCTATAAAAGAATAAGAAATGAAGGTATGAAAAGAATGAATTTGACTCTTTTTTTCTATTTTTCGCACAGAATATTTTCTGCTTTATGAGAGAACTTTGCCGAATTTTACTATTATTATTAAGTTATGACTTATGCTGTGCAATTTTCTTATTTTAGTTATATAGAGACTGAAGTCTTAAAGCTTAATGCGGGTTTACTTGTTTTAGCTTCAAACTTTCATTTTTGTTCCTAAAAGCTCAATAACAATTTTTATTCACGTTTTAACCGTGTCTTTAATGGAATTAAATTATGAATATTTGAAAAACGGTTAATACGTTTATGAACGGTTACAATATGAAGATTAATTGGAGATTTGACTCAGACTGTGATGGTACCCGGGTTCGATTACCACCGCAGGCGCGATTGGAGCCGGGCTGGCCACCTACTCTGTGATTGCACGGGCTCGGGTGACTCCGAGTTCACAGCCTCTGTGTGGGGAAGTAGAGGTTTTCGGATGCTATCTCTCTTTTCTTTAACCTGTGGAAAAAGGGAGGGAGGAGGGAGGGAGAGATGAGAGTGGTGGTACTTTACCGTGTAACTATTTTAGAATGTTCAAAGGAAGAGTTTTGTGGTACAAAATGTGAAATTTTTCTCTTATTTTCATAGTGACTAAAGTTTAAGGTATTCATTCCTGACTGGTTCATATAATTCCTTATATTCTTTCCATATTTTGGTAGAGGTAATCGTGATAAAAGTAATTTTATCCCAATTCTACTTAACTGATTGAAAATTAGTTTGTGCACCAAAGATTTAAAAGGTTCACAGTCAAAGGTATCGGCTGTCGTTAAATATTCTGCATTACACTCGCTCTCGTTTCTTTGTTGTACAGGGTGTTCAAAAAGTCGCACTACAGTTGGAAAATAAATTTCAGACCATTACCGCGTCGTGGTAATGTTTATTTGGTTATTTGACGCTGGCCAAGTGTAATGCAACTTTTTGAACACCCTGTACTTCCATGAAGCAAAGTTTATTTGCACAACAGCTCTCGGTATTAGCCTCTTTAATTAAGATTGCGAGACTTTTCACTTTATTGTAACTTAATATATAATTATTTTTATTGGCTGTTTGCCAATGAAATATGGTTGAGATAAAACATTGGTGTTACTCACAATCGATAGTTTACAATTTGTACATCTTAAATTTCGTGTACTGCAATATTTTTTCTGATAGGAATTCATTTCCGAAAGCTTTTATTTATTAATTGATGAAATTCTACTAATACAACGAGAGATAAGTATGCAATATTGCATTAAGTGCTGTTCGCATTATTGCTGATTACTGTAAGCGGATTCTTCTTATTCGCATTGATTTTATTTTTCTTTGCGCTTTACAAAACTTTGGTAAATATTTGGTAGAACTTAAAGCTTAAACATCAAAACTCCGCTTACTTTCCTCATATCTTTTGTCGTTTCATTTTGTACGTCAAGATATTTCTTTGCTCGAAAAAATGAATGTGCCATTTTTCTTTTTATTATTAATAATATTTAAGTATCAATGGAAAGTAGTTTCAACCATTTTACGTACTAAATTTCTCTAAATGTAACTGAACTGCAAAGACGTGTTCGTTTGCGGTGAATTATGCAAAAGTTCAAATAAAATTTAACAAAATTACAAATTTACCTATATTTATCTAACAGAAAATACAAATTCTAAAATTTTATTTAGTTCCCTCACCCATGCATTTAAGACTTCCATCGATGGTAGTTGAAGTAAGTCATCAAAGAGTTAATTTAGTATAGAGGGTTTTTGTTACTATGAGCTTGTAAAATAGGCATAAATATGATGTCATCTTTGTTATTTCATTTAGTAGAATGCAGAAACTACATTAAAGACAAAAATAATTAGACCTTTTTAATATAAACCTAATTTTGATAAACAACAAGGAAACTAAACTTTTGTCAATTTTTCGTCTCATATATATATATATATATATATATATATATATATATATATATATATATATATCACCAGAATCAAAAGTCCTCAGCTCAGTACCACAAGGAACAGTATTAGCTCCACTCTCTTCATAATCATGCTAACTGACATAGATGAGGACGTTACCAGAGACAGCACAGTAACATCCTTTGCTGATGACAAAAATCAGTAGAAAAATAAGAAACCTAGAAGATATAGGATCTCTACAAACAGACATGAACAGAATCTACAAGTGGATGGAAGACAACAATATGAGGTTCAACACTGAGAAATTTCAACTGTTACGGTACGGAAAAAGGGAGGACCTAAAATCCATGGAATATTATACCCCAAATGGACAGGAAATTCAGAGAAATTCTAAAGCAAAATATTTAGGAGTTGTAATATATAAAAGAATTAACACAGCGGGAAGCATAATGACTGACGATGCGAAATTTGAAACACAAAATAAAATAGTAGTAAACAGAGCAAAGAGAATAATTGGGCAGATACTGAGAACCTTTAAACGAAAGGATAGGAATATAATGATTCCTCTACTGGAAACACTGATCATACCCAAATTGGAATACTGCTCGGTCCTAACATGCCCATATAAAAAAGAAGACATTAGACAGCTAGAAGGGATTCAGAGAAGCTTCACAGCCAAGATCAATGGCTGCAAAGAACTAAATTACTGGGAAAGGTTATGCGAATTAAACCTATATTCACTGGAAAGGAGAAGAGAGAGATACACCATTAGTTACACTTGGAAAATAATGGGGAAACTAGTCCCTAATCTTACTCTGAACCCTGTAACTCCCCAAACAACAGTGGAAAGTAGAAAAGGAAGACTGTGTCGTGTTCCCAAATTAAAGGCTAGACATCCTTAACCTTGAAAGAAAGTAGTTTTGTTGTGAGAGGACCAAGAGTGTTGCGGTGGATATCTTCAAAAGAAGATTAGACGCCTGCCTCAGAACAATCCCCGATGATCCGGGCGTACCTGGCTATGTGAGGTGGAGACTGGAGAGTACAAGAAACCAACTCACTACTTCACCAGGCCAACTCGAGAGGAGGGGCGACAAGCTTGACATTCGTGAAATGAGGAATTATCGCACGGAACATTTGAAAGGTTGAAAGGTATATATATATATATATTATATATATATCGTCGCTGACTACGAATCCATTGGCCCCGGGATCGAGATCCGCTGACTTCAGGTGGCGCGCAGCAAAACCCAGCTGTTCATCCTTCCATACAATAAAGAAAGTGGTTGGTAGATAAATGGGTACCCTGAGTAGTAGGGGGGGGGGGGGTCGAAACATCAAAAATCGAGTTTTTCCAATTCCACAGTATGCACGTAGTTGGAAATGATGATCTCAACATCTTGTAAAAAAAATGAGTATATGCGACCCCCCTTACCCCTTCCATAGCATCCCCCCAATTTTACTCTCTCCACAGATATAAACCCCAAATGTGACAATCATGCATTATATTAAGTCTTATTAACTAGATTAGATTAATTTGGATAGATTATTTAGATAGAGTTTTAGATAGATTGAATAGATTACATAGATTAATTTAGATAGATTAGATGAATTATATAAATTATTGTCACGTTTTTTGTTTAGTTTCAGATTGTTTATGATTGAATGAGTTATGATTTAATTCCGAATGAGTTATATTAATTCAATTCAGATTGAATGATTCAATTGCTAGAATTTAACAATTAGTTTCTTGTTATTAATGCTACTAGGCCTAAATAAGTGAAATCATGGCGACAAGAAGCAAAACGCATAATTCAACATTTGGTCACCCTGCAGAATTTCCACCTTCAATGACTCCTTCAAAGGCTGACGTATTTAGGCATTATTTATTGGTAAGAAAACGAGAAGAACTGATTTCGAAAGGTTCTAGAACAACAAAAGAATGTTACAGAATTGTCACTAAAGATGTGGAAGCCATTTGGGAGAAGTTTTCCTTTCCACATATAGGATTTGAAGGAATAGCTATAAAAGTTGAACGATTGATAGAATCTGCAGCAAAGCTAAATAAAGTACCATTAAAACAAAGAAACAACAGTTTTCAGCAGAAGGTGGAGACATTCGATGAAATGTTTGATATTTGCACTTGTACTTGTTACGATAAAAAAATCAGTCGAACGGATTGCAGATGTGATATTAGAGTTCCAATGATTGAGTGGGAGTCTTTTGTAGGGCAGAAACAAAGAAAAAACCAACTAGGACCAATCGACAATGTAACGACTTCCGCAAGAAAAAGGACTCACGATAGAGTTAAGGGATTAGAAAGAAGAGCCAAGATAAGCCTAGATATGAATGACGCCTCAACCAGCAAACTGGACCCTTTACATATTATGGAAGATGAGAGCATGGAAATTGATGATGACAGCGACGATATTGACTTTGTTTCGGATTTTGAGCTGAGAGAAAACCATCAGAACAGAATTATTTATGATAACTTAACAATAACAGCAGATAGATACCGTGTAAGTTACAGAGCTACTGCAGCTATAGTAAATGCAGCTTTGAAGGGTATGGGAATATTAGACGAATATTAGGAAAAAAGTGGAAAGAGAAAGAATACGTGTGGGTAAAAAGAACATAATCAAAGTGAAATCAGAGAGCACACAGATTGAAGGCATCGGATTTAATGGTAGAAAAGATCAAACTAAGACAAAGAAGGAAATGGAGTACGAAGAACATTCTGTAATAGTCAAAGAACCTGGTGATGTTTACATGGATCATATAGCTCCAGATAACAGAACTGTTTGTTGTATTGCAGATGAAATAATAACTTTTATAGTTGATTCTAATAGCAAAGAATCCCTCAAAGCTTTGCTATGCGATGGCACCCCAGTGAACACTGGCGGGATTGGCGGAGTGCTAAAATTGATTGAATTATATCTGGACAGGCCGGTACAATGGCTGATATGCCTTTTGCATGCAAACGAACTGCCCTTCAGGCACGTATTTGAAGCAATTGTTTGAAAAACTTCGGGACCTTCAAAGGTTCTTTTGGAAATAAACTCCGAGAGGATTTGACCAAACTGGATATAGCTTATTATACCCCTGTAGAGGGCAACATTAAAGAAGTTTCGGCCGATATTGTTAAAAGTTTCAGCAGTGAGGATCCTGCGCTTATATGTCTCTACACGGAATCCAGACAAAAACATCCAAGACCTAGTAAAATTATAACGCTGGTTTACGCTCCAGGCTGGGTTTGGATAAAGTCTCATCCAAAGGCAAATGAGGGAGCATCTAATTTTTGGTATACCGTGCACTTGCTTAAAGGCTTAGATAAAAAGCATCGGATGATTATGCAGCGTGTCCTCAGAAATAACGCCTATTTTGCCCACCCAGAGAATATCTTGCTCTCAATGATAACAGACACAAGAAGAGAGGTCAGAGAGCTGGCTCTTCAGCACATCATTCGAACAAGAACTAGGAGCACCAATGCGAGAAATTTTGAGCTGCCAAAAACACTGAACTTTGAAGCAGACGATTATCCTAACATGATCGACTTGGGACAACGAAACCATCACCCCTCCACCTATTTTACAGAATTTGACAAATGATGATCTTCTTAAAGTTCGAAATGAACCACTTCCAGGCTGTGGAGTCGGCACATAAAAAACCGACTCCGACTCCTCAATTTTTTGTCTATCCGATCCGACTCCGAAGGTATATTAATTCTAAATCTGCTATGATGATAATTACACAAGAGGCATTTCATCACCACCACGTGAATCATCAGGCTACTTTTTAAACCCATAACCTGCAAAGTTTGAGTCTAATGGTTGTAGCGATGCCATTATGGCTTTTTTATTTTTATTTATGAAAAAACAAAATTCATTGAGCATAAAACAAAACAAAAATTTAATTTAAGACTATGACAAAATAAAAATTTCATTAAATGCAATCAAAAATATAAAAGTATTCCTGCAAAATTTATTAAACTAATGCCAAGGGTGAAAATCTAAAATGTACGAATAACTTGTTCTTAGGAACAGAATTGCTTCTGCCAGATCCTCTTTCATTGAAGCCCTTAAATCTGATTTAATTATTTTCAGTGCGGAAAACAGTCTCTCCACACTGACCTGAGTGGGTGGCATGGCTGTTACTATCATAGCTGTATCTCTTAAAATCTCTGGATATGCGGGATGACTTCTTGTATTGTCAGTTTAGATGAGCGATCATATTTTTCCACTTCTTTTAGGCCATCAAAAAAATCTTGCTTAAATTTCATTAGTTTAACATCAAAAGGTTGCCTATGCACGTTTAAGCGGCGACGCTTTGCTTTTGAGCGTTCAATTTTATCTAAATATTTTTGAAAGTCTAATTCTTCATCATTTGAAGAGGATGAGAGGGACTTACTACTCATATCTTCATCCTGTGGTTCAGAATTTTCAGGTAATAGCCCTTTTATGCGAATTGCAACCTCGCAGAGGGCCTCTTTTGCTTTAGCAATTTGTTTCTTCGGTCAACAAAATTCGGTTCATTGGATCTATGTAGACAGCAGCTAATAAGATCTCATTTTCCAGTAGCAGACCCTCTCTTTTCTTCATTGAGGATACAATTCCATCAGCAATTAATCCTCCAGTTTGGGATAGACGAAATAATAAATTTTTCCATTCCCATAGGAATGTACCAGGAGTTAAATCCTCTGCTTGCAACTTTTTGGTGACAGTATAAGGGTGAGCAAGCAGAGCTTCTAGATAATTGTGTAACCTCCCTCCATTGAATTTCAGTTAGTGAAACATTGGGATTATCAATGTCTTCTAGGAAGGGTTTTAGATCAAGCAAACGCTTAATCATCATATATGTGTTCCCCCAGCGTGTCGCTTGGTCCAAAATAGCTCCCTTTCCTGCACGTCTCTGGATAATAGCATCAATTTTAGAGGTCCTGGCTGCAGTGGCTACTTGCCTCAACTTGCCTATCAGAGTAGCTGCATGGCGATCTTTCAATCCATCTCTTATTGCTAGCTGCAATGTATGTACAACACAACGCATATGTTGGATTAGAAAGAGCTTAGATGCTTCTTCAACAATATCATCTAAAATTTCATCGCTCTGTTCTGTTTGTGCTGTTTGAGAATCAGTTTCAGGAATGTCATCTTCATTATCCACTTTTTCTTCATCAACTTTATTCAGCTTTTCTATCGTGCTTAGCATGTTTGAAGCATTATCTGTGACAATACATAGAATCTGCTTTCTTAATTACAAAGTCTTGTAAAACTTCCTCCACTAACTTCTGAAGATAGTCGCTGTCATGATGCGTCTCGGTGTCCTTTACTCCCAATGTCCGAGTTACTATTTTATTGTTTTCATCAACAAATCTAGCATTGATGGCAAAATAGTTAACTCTATGACGCGTGGCTGCATCCATTTTAATAAACATGAAGCGTCCCTTAAGAGTTCTTCGAAGTTCTTCCTTTTATTTGTGGCTTCTTCAACTATAATTTTTCTGATACTTTGTCTTTCCAGAGAAACTCCAAGTTTCTTGGCCATTTCTCCATTTAGGCCTAGAAAGGCTGGTTGTGAAAATAAAGATAAGGCTACACCATTTCTTACCACCAGTTCGATGATGTGCTTCTTGAACTTTTCTGTGGTCATTGTTACGGTAACTTTGTCTGTAGTAAAGAATCTTGTAAGTGGTGCTTGTCGTTCAGTAGATTTCTGATCTTTTGTTAACTTTGAAGTAGTTGGAAGGTTTTTATTACTATCTTTCTCAATGACAACTTCTAAAATTTTGGGATGGAAACGCTGCAAATGTCTTTTCAAATTTGATGCTCTGGTTGGTGCATTTTTATCAGAGCCAGTAAAACCACTGATTTTTGCTTCACATAATTTTTCACCATCATCATCATCTATCATACACTGACACACGAAATGTTTCCCATCTGTGGTTATTGTAAAATATTAAAAAACTGCAGACTTTGTTGGAAGTGTCTTTGCCATTGTGAAAGGGGTTTTAGACTTGAAAGTTAAAAACTTATGAAATTTAGAAAGAACTCGAAATTAAATAAGCATTAAAAATAAAAAATATTATCTGAAAAGAAAAAATGAATTAATGGCATTAGTGTCTGAAATGGAAAACATTGTGTTTATTATTTAAGTGGTTTAACCACCATAGCTGCCAGTGATATCACACACAAAAACATATTTTATTAAAATTTATATTGAGGTCGGAGTCGGAGTCGGTACATTTTTACTGACTCCGACTCCGACTCCAGCAGCACCAAAATTGCTTCCGACTCCGACTCGACAGCCCTGACCACTTCAGCTTATTCCTTTTCCCTGTCACAGCCAGGGAGTAGAACATGCTGTAAATGTGGTAACAGAAGCATCACAAGATAGAATTGGTTACGAAAACAGACATAAATTTATTTTGAATGTACTGGAGTTGAGAAAAAAGCTACCTGTGTTCCAATGGAAAGGCCAGTGGTGTCAGTAATTTACGATTTTAAATTTCTTAAGGTGAATATTTTGGTTTTAATATGCTTCAATTAAATTTCTTAAGGTAAATATTTTGATTTTAGTATGCTTCAATTGATGCTTTAAGTAATATACGGAGAAAGATTTCTTATTATTATATATATATATATATATATATATATGTGTAAAACTTACTTTAACTTCACTTATATCATTATTTACTTTAATCTTTGTCATTTATCAGGTTTTTTATTCAGAGAATTGGTTTCAATTTCATTTCAATTTAAAAAAAAGGAGGGCATATGCAACGGGTAAGGGGGGGCGCAGCGCGGTATAATTACAGTATGTTGTTTAGGGGCCCAAAGGAAACTCCGAGCAGTGTGTAGAATAAGAATACAAAATTTCGACCCCGCCTACTGGGTAAGTAGCCTAGTGGTTAAAACGCTGGGCTGGTGGTGGGGTGTGGTTCGGATTCCACGTTAAACTGTAGGTCTAAGGTGGAGTGGAGTGAAAAACTTGACCTTCGTCAGAATGAACAATTTGGGAGGAAGCAAACCAAAGGTTACCAAAAGTGTGTGTATATATACAGGGTGTTCGGAAAGTCACTGTGCACTTATATTTATTTAATAGCATACAATAGTATAACATTGCATATATGATAAAGGTTATGGATGGGACGATCAGAACTTATAAAAGGTGTTGAAAGTGATGTCCTTTAACAGCAATACAGGCCTGGACCCGTCTTATTGTATTTTGAAACACCTTTGTCAGTTCTTCATTAATTAACATTAATTATATAAGTGCACAGTGACTTTCCGAACACCCTGTATACACACACACACACACACACACACACACACACACACAGTGTGTGTATATATACCTATCGTACACTGCATCATCGTTTCTTGTTCGGTATTTCTCAGTTCTTACTTAAGGATTGGTGACGGCTTAATTAACAATGATTTTTTCAACATTTGCACAACATAGACTTGTTCTCCGGTCCGTGATCAGGTCCCCTGCTTTAGAGAAGTCTTTAACTTTCCACTGATGTTGCAGGTACACAAATGGAACTACGTGTGTATATATATATAGTAAGGAATAAGAGGACGAGAAGGTGGTACATGTTTATTAGTCAGACGTTTCGGAAATTCACCTTCCATCATCAGTGCTAAGAAATAAAAAATAAAATAGTGAACAAATATGATAAAGGATTTTATACAATATATTTGTAGTCTTATGATAATAATTTAAAGTAAAAAAAATTACATAAAATGTAGATAGGTAAGATATATATATATATATATACCTTCAACTGCAAAGAACACGTAGTATAAATAACGTAAAGAAACGACGCTTGTATAGGAGATATTCCGCGCAAGACGAGAGAGAGAGAACGGAACAAATGAAAAAAATGAGGTAACCACTGGAATCGAACCGGGATCTTCCGATTGCCGGTCAGACGCGATACCATTACACCATGGACCTCATCCTTCCAAAGCCGTAATTCTTCTACATACTCGCAGAAACCAATGCCCCAAGGGGGCACCTCCCGCATGCCGTAACATTATTATACCTTCAACTGCAAAGAACACGCAGTATAAATAACGTAAAGAAACGACGCTTGTATAGGAGATATTCCGCGCAAGACGAGAGAGAGAGAACGGAACAAATGAAAAAATGAGGTAACCACCTGGGAATCGAACCCGGGGTCTTCCGATTGCCGGTCAGACGCGATACCATTACACCATGGACCTCACCCTTCCAAATGCCGTAATTCTTCTACATACTCGCAGAAACCAATGCCCCAAGGGGGCACCTCCCGCATGCCGTAACATTATATACCTTCAACTGCAAAGAACACGCAGTATAAATAACGTAAAGAAACGACGCTTGTATAGGAGATATTCCGTGCAAGACGAGAGAGAGAGAACGGAACAAATGAAAAAATGAGGTAACCACCTGGGAATCGAACCCGGGATCTTCCGATTGCCGGTCAGACGCGATACCATTACACCATGGACCTCACCCTTCCAAATGCCTTCGCGTCTGACCGGCAATCGGAAGATCCCGGGTTCGATTCCCAGGTGGTTACCTCATTTTTTCATTTGTTCCGTTCTCTCTCTCTCGTCTTGCGCGGAATATCTCCTATACAAGCGTCGTTTCTTTACGTTATTTATACTGCGTGTTCTTTGCAGTTGAAGGTATATAATGTTACGGCATGCGGAAGGTGCCCCCTTGGGGCATTGGTTTCTGCGAGTATGTAGAAGAATTACGGCATTTGGAAGGGTGAGGTCCATGGTGTAATGGTATCGCGTCTGACCGACAATCGGAAGATCCCGGGTTCGATTCCCAGGTGGTTACCTCATTTTTTCATTTGTTCCGTTCTCTCTCTCTCGTCTTGCGCGGAATATCTCCTATACAAGCGTCGTTTCTTTACGTTATTTATACTGCGTGTTCTTTGCAGTTGAAGGTATATAATGTTACGGCATGCGGAAGGTGCCCCCTTGGGGCATTGGTTTCTGCGAGTATGTAGAAGAATTACGGCATTTGGAAGGGTGAGGTCCATGGTGTAATGGTATCGCGTCTGACCGGCAATCGGAAGATCCCGGGTTCGATTCCCAGGTGGTTACCTCATTTTTTCATTTGTTCCGTTCTCTCTCTCTCGTCTTGCGCGGAATATCTCCTATACAAGCGTCGTTTCTTTACGTTATTTATACTGCGTGTTCTTTGCAGTTGAAGGTATATAATGTTACGGCATGCGGGAGGTGCCCCCTTGGGGCATTGGTTTCTGCGAGTATGTAGAAGAATTACGGCATTTGGAAGGGTGAGGTCCATGGTGTAATGGTATCGCGTCTGACCGGCAATCGGAAGATCCCGGGTTCGATTCCCAGGTGGTTACCTCATTTTTTCATTTGTTCCGTTCTCTCTCTCTCGTCTTGCGCGGAATATCTCCTATACAAGCGTCGTTTCTTTACGTTATTTATACTGCGTGTTCTTTGCAGTTGAAGGTATATAATGTTACGGCATGCGGGAGGTGCCCCCTTGGGGCATTGGTTTCTGCGAGTATGTAGAAGAATTACGGCATTTGGAAGGGTGAGGTCCATGGTGTAATGGTATCGCGTCTGACCGGCAATCGGAAGATCCCGGGTTCGATTCCCAGGTGGTTACCTCATTTTTTCATTTGTTCCGTTCTCTCTCTCTCGTCTTGCGCGGAATATCTCCTATACAAGCGTCGTTTCTTTACGATATATATATATATATATATATATATATATAAGCACACCGGACAAAAAATTAGTCACCCCTAATAGCACCGATAGTAGGAAGTTCAAGGTCACACAGAGGGCGCTGATGTAGCATTGGTAAGTGACAAGTAGCGGTGACGTAGCACACAGGATCAGATCTGTTTCGTGAGGTGGTGAAGAACAAAGTGTGTGTTGGATATAGTCTGCAAAATGGGTCGTGAGGCAGACGTTACTCAGTGGCAAAAAGGAGCCATCGTGTTTGGCAGAGCCCACGGACACAAAATGTCTGAAGTAGCCCGATTTGTTGGTGTGTCAACGCGTACTGTCCAGAGAGTTTACAAAGAGTGGTGTAGTTCGCAATCAACTGACAATCGACGGCGTAACTGTGGCCGGAAAACAATTCTCGACAATAGGGGCCGCCGCCATGTTTCTCGTCTAGTAACTGCAGATCGTTTTCAAACCAGAGAACAATTGCTCCAAGAAACCAATGAGGTTCTCCAGCGACCAATTTCCGAACGGACATTGCGACGAGAACTGCATGCGATGGACATCTGGAGCAGGGTACCACGGAAGAGGCCGCTGTTAACAGCAAGTCACAAATTGGCACGTTATAAATGGGCTCAGAGGCACAAAAACTGGACTGCGGCAGATTGGAAACGTGTAATTTGGTCCGATGAGTCCCGTTTTTGTTTGTTCTCCAATGATGGGAGGCGACGAGTACATCGCAGGTCCAATGAAGCCTTTAATCCTGAATGCGTCGAAGGTGTTGTTCAGGCTGGAAACAGAAAGTGAAGCGCAGGAATAGACACCCACGGACTCTGGCGGAACTTCGGGACCGGCTGATGAACGAGTGGCAGCAAATCGATGTTCAGTACATGCACAACCTCGTAGAGTCTCTGCCTCGCCGGATTCGTGCGGTTATCAAGGCCAGAGGCGCTGTCACACGTTATTAGGTACATTCTGAGAGGGGTGACTAATTTTTTGTCCGGTGTGCTATATATATATATATATATATATATATATATATATGCTGCAAACCCACAAGGAAAAAGAAAAACGATTCCAAGGCCTTTCGTGTATTCAAAGCTACACCTCGTCATTCCCTGACGAGGTGTAGCTTTGAATGCACGAAAGGCCTTGGAATCGTTTTACTTTTTCCTTGTGGGTTTGCAGCATTTATTCATTTCACGTGTTTTATTGTGAAATTCATCATATATATATATATAAAATAAGAATTCACACAGCGGGAAGCATTATTATAGACTGTTATAGACTGTTTTTATTAGTTTAGGATAATTGAGATTACCTTTATCAGTTTTTATAATAGGAGGGGCTTATAAAGGACTTTCTTCACGTACAAATTTAATATACAAAAATATTCACTTTTTGTTACTCTTTATTACATTGTAGAATTTTGTATTTAAGCAAAATACGAGTAATTACAGGGTGATAAAAGAAAGTGATGGAAGTGTATTTTTCAAAAATTTTGTTAAGTGATTATGAGAGTTAATGACGCGCATAAGAATTAAGTTTGCGAGTCAGCGAGTACCCTACATTCGTATTTAAACTTTCGGTTATGAGAATTTGTATTCCTCGAGTCAAGAAGTGACCCGTTTGTACGTCATTAGCTTTCAGAATCATGGATGAAACTTTTTTTTTTAAATGCACTTACAGTTGACATTAAGTTTAGGCACCCTTGCAAAAAAACTTCACTTTTCTACGTGAAGGTCAAAATATGATGATAAAAACCCACTCTAATAGACAGAGTTTATTTCCACAACACTTTTGACGCCCATTGGCATCCTCTTCGAGTGGATACAGATTCGTTTTTCTGTATCCACCCGAAGAGGATGCCAGTGGGCATCGAAACTGTTGTGGAAATAAACTCTGTCTATTAGAGTGGGTTTTTATTATCATACTAGACATCCTTATTATATTTTCATAAAAGATAGTTTATGACCTTGAGGATTAAATAAAAAGAAGGCAACTTTCAATCAACAAGTATATTTTAATGGGTAGAAGTAATGGGTAACATCAGCAGAAGTATAGCAACAAATTGCACATTTGAAACAGTCATACTCATTTGCACATACACAATGTGAAAAAGTACAGGCACCTCCAATTAATAGATGGTTGGACCACCTTTCGCGGCTACGACTTTGAGAAGATGTTTCCTATAATTTTGGATGATCTTTTGGATCTTCTCCTGAGGCATCTTCGCCCGCCTCTCCTTGCAGAAGGCTTTCAACTCTTTAAGATTGGTTGGCTTCCGGCCATGCACGACCCGCTTCAGCTCTCCTCACAAAGGCTCGATGATACTGAAGTCCGAAGATATGCTGGACAAATTCGGAAGTATCATCTTTTTGTTGAACCAAGTTTTTGTCGACTTTGAAGTATGTTTTGGATCCTTGTCTTCTTGTAAGATCCAGCTGCTTTCCAGTTTATCCATACCCTTATCTCAAAAAATGGATTTTTTGACATTGGCCCTTCTAGCATTCAGCTCTAGAAATGAGGTTGATTTACTCTTATTAACTCGTCGTTATCTAGGCCTTACTTCCCACGGGTTTGAGAAATTGAAAAAAACGTCAACAAGGGAAAGCAAAACGATCTTAAGATGAACAAACTGCTTCCAACGACTCTGTCTGACTCTGTCACTCTGTGTCCATTTCTCGTGTTGCGCTGCCTTTTTCTTCGCTCAGATTTTTCGGTTCCAATCTCGCTTGGCATTTGCTTTGTCTTTTAATTATCTAAGAAGTAATTAATAAATTATTTCAATAATTTTTATAATTTCCTACATATTTTACGGTATTCATCTAACTTTAATTGGCCTATTTTCTGATATACCTATCTTCAAGAACCTGATTGAACGAGGCTAGAGAAAGGTATCTATTAAATCTAACTGATATTTATACATTATGAACTGTCATTCTATATTCATTATTAAATCCCAATTTTAAGATCCCAACATTTCAATGCCTCAGAAACCCAGTTACTTCATCTACCTACTCGTTACAATCTTCCACACGACAATCCCCTTATCTTCAACAACACACAACTCAATTCTTCCTCTTCTCTTAACAACTTGGCGTTTCCTTTTCTCATGATCTTTCCTGGAAAGATCACATATACCCTCTTTCTAAAACAGCTTTTAAGAGGTCGGATGTGCTTTACTAACTTCACAGTTTCTTCACCTCCACTCAGTTGCTGTCTCTGTACAGGGGTCTTGTCCACCCCTGTAAGGAATAAACTTCTCATTTGTTGGGTGGTTTAACCCACACAGTCTACTCAATTCCCCGCCTTTCTGACCATTCAATCTTTCTCTCTTTGCCGCAGTGTTGCCTCACTTTCTCTTTACAATCGCTATTACAACGGGCACTGCTCTTCCGTACTCTAACTGCGTGCTTCATCCTTTAAGGAGAGCTTGCAGTACGAGACTCTCCACACATTCTCACTTCTTTTCTATCCAATTTTCTAAAGCAAGGATTAATGGGTATTCTCAATCTTTCATCTACTCAACCGGTCAACTCTGGAATAACCCTCAGTCTATCTTTCTTCCTGTCTATGGCCTCCAATCTTTCGAACGCAGTGTCCAGGCATCTCGAAAACTTTGGACCCCTTGATTTCGGCTCTCTTCTTCTCATTCTGATGGGAGGGGATGGGGCGTTTTTGAGGGTGTTCGCCCTTGGCCCCGCCTTTCTGCATTAAAATTTTTTTTTATTAAATCTTTAAGTCATCCGTTATATGAAAGACGTCATAACTATTCATGGTTTTAGTTTTAACTGAAAAGTGGTGAGGGAAAGATGTACTTGTCTACAGTTAGAGATTTAATGGAACGTCCAAAACATGAAAGTGAAGTGTTAGCTGATTTACATTATAAAAGATTGGTGAAAGATAGTGTAATTTGTATAAAAAAGGGGTGATAAATTAAAGTATGCATTTAAATTATTCCCGTCGATAAACGCATGGCTTGAAAGGTCGCATTTAAGTTACAGTACAGCCTGGGCAAAAAGTCTGGGCACCCCCTCAAAATAAGATAGTGTACAGAGTAGCCACAAAGTCCCTTTGCAGTGACAGTACAGCATACCGTATCTGTATGTTGCCTTTATTTTTCATGTTTTGCCTCTTGTTTTCATACATGAAAGAAATAATTGATTGTATATTGACATTTTTAACATTTAATTTAAAGTTAAATTACGTATCTTACGTTACACAGACTAACAAAAGGTTTAATTAATATACAAAATGTCAGTATGTTGGCCTTCATTTTCATGATATGTAAAAATAAAAATTAGATAGGCCTACGTAAATATTTTGAGGGGGTGCCCACCCTTTTTTCCCACCCTGTACAATATTATTTGTTTCTCGCACATTTGTTCATAATTTGCTCGTTTCCGGATGTTCATTCCAATTTGAGGTGTCATGGCCAATAGTCATTGATTTTTACAACTTTTGCTAGCAGATACGCGTAATTGTTCGTTTAAAACTGATTGATAATATAAAAAGAATAAGTAAAACTATTGACATCAGCGAGAGTAAATTTGGACGAAGGAAATACAATTGGGGAAGGCGTATGTGTGGCGAACAATGCGGGCAATGCACTGGAAGGAGGATAGCTTTAAAGAAATTTTAAAGGTGGTTTGATATCCCTATTCAACAAAGGAGGTAAGTTATTTTAGTAAAGCAAGATGAATCTTATGTCCGGTTACGGTTAGGTGTATGCTAGGTAGGGAGCAATCCAAGAATAAGCACCCCAAATCAATTTAGGGTACTTTTTCTTGGATTGGGGTCGAACGAGGGTGCTTATTCTTGGATTGCTCTAAAATGGAGTTAAAATGGAATTAATTGCTTTAAAATGGTTAATTGAATGCCCTGTTAGGTTAATTGTATGCCCTTACGATTGTTTAGGTTAAATCGTGATATTTTCGTTAGTTTTAACGAAAATATCACGACTTAACCTAACCAATCGTCAAAGGCATACAGTTGACCTAACCTGGCATTCAATTAACCTTATTTCAATATTTTTATTTTAATTAGTTTGTTCTAATTTTTTATTGCAATATCTTTTGTAAACATTAAAATATGTATTTTTTGGTACTTAGTATTAACGGGGGCCACCACATATTGATGATTGGTTAGGTTAAGTTGTAATATTTTCGTTAGTTGAAAACTTCTAATTTTTAAAAATATTTTTTAGAAATTTTCAACTAACGAAAATATTACAACTTAACCTGGTGCTCTTCCAATATGTGCTCTACCGCGAAACTGTGATCTACCATATTCCAATACGTGCTCTACCGTGAAACTAGCCTTATAAGGCTAACTAACGAAAATATCATGACTTAACCTAACCAATCGTTAGGTCAACTATACGCCATTGACGATTGGTTAGGTTAAGTCGTGATATTTTCGTTAGTTAGCCTGGAATATGGAATATTAGTTGGAATATGGTAGATCACAGTTTCGCGGTAGAGCACATATTGGAAGAGCACCGTTAAAATTCTTTAATTTGGATTGGGGTCGAACTGGGATGCTGTTTCTTGGATTGGGGTCTAACTGGGGTGCTTTTTCTTGGATTGGGGACTTTAGGGTTAGGTCCGAGTTAGGTGTACACTAAGGTAGGTGCGTAAGTTAGATCATATGCCGTATATGTACATATATATACAGGGTGGGCCAAAAGTCAGGAAACATAGGAACTATGCTTTGTAATGCAAATATACATACATATTTGCATTTAAAAGCATAGTTCCTGTTTCCTGACTTTTGGCCACCCTGTGTTAGGCTGTATATATATATATAATTGTGTGTGTGTGTGTGTATAAAGTTGTTACAAGGATTCTGATCGAGTGACCGAGAGGTCATGATGACGTCATCAGTTTTCAGGCCAGTTAGGTTCCTTGCAACAAATTTCGACTTCGCCAAAAAAAAGTTTCCACGAAACTTAAATTTATCGTATCTTTTAAAATTAAAATAATAATTTGCTTAAAACAATCGTGATCATATCTTAATTAAATGGAAGTAAGATGAAAAGTTTCATATTTTACAGCGAACATCATAGGTGGTATATATCGAATATCAGGCATGAATCCGCACAATTTTTTATAATGGGGAAAAAAACGCCCCCCACCAGGGCTCGGACCCACTACCACCTGAATAAAAGGTGAGAGTGCTAACCGCTACAATATGACGGAATAAGAGTGAATACAATTTGTTTCTGGAATAGTATTTACTATTTACTAATAGATCAACTGTACGCCCTTGATAATTGGTTAGGTTAAGTCGTGATATTTTCGTTAGTTTTAACGAGAATATTCTGTCAAAATTGGTGGTGGTGGGGGAGGGGGGGAGATAACCTACAAGTACCACAACTTGTCCTATATTTAAACTCTGATACTATCGCAGTGTAGTAGCTAGTGCCCTCACCTTCCATTCAAAAGGTGGTGGGTGTTTGAACCCTGGTAGGGTGGTTTTTCATATATATATATATATATATAATATTAATCAACTTGTGCATTCATAACTTAATTAGAAGGATAAATGTTTTTGAAGTTTCTCACTTTGATCTCTGATCTTGGGTCTCATTGAGCTCTAATCTTGCTTTCGTAAGAAGAGAGTTCAAGTTAAAAGCAGGTGAATACTTAAATGCTGCAAAACACACACACACACACACACACGCGCACGTCAAAAAACTAATGGAGGTTGAAAGAGGAAAAGAAAAGTTTTTTGTTAGTTTAACTCGCTTCCTTGAACTTAATTGAAGATAAGTAAACACGAGACTTTAAGTACTTGGAGAGACTATTTACACAATATCAATATGCGAATGATGAATTGAAGATGAAGGTAGAAGCATAGAGACGAGAACAAGAATTGTGCCGATGATAATTTGGAAAAGGCTGAAACAAGAAAATTGCTCGTCAGGTGATTTTGCTGAAGCAGACACAAGAATGAAGATGATTTTGAAATAAAATTATTTTGAAGTTAGAGTTTTGGGGGAAAATGAACCTGATCCCCCTTTTAGAGCAGTCAGGTACTTTTCCGTGCTGAGCGTTTTAACTACAATTTATTTTGTCAAGTATATTTTAGTTAATACAGCTAAGAATATATTTCATTCAGAATTCATCGGTGTAATGAAATGGTTGACCACCGCTATAGAAGTATTACGTGGAAAGCGTAGTTTAATAATCTATAAAAGCACCAAAGCTGGGACAAAGACGAACATCTTAACTTAATATCTTTATTGAACAAATTTGCTAACGTTTCGGTTATCACAGTAACCATCTTTAGAGCAATCTATAAATGTCGAAAAGGAAACATGGATATATAAAACAGGTGATTAAAACATACAACTAATTTTTTTTATAAATATCAAGATAAAAATTAAAGATTAAAATGTCATAGACACAGCCATCTCGTTCTGGGAAGTTATGTTTGACTAACTTGCTCTAAACTCAAGCTGTTGTAGTGAATACTCTTATTTTAGTTTCAAGATAAATGTTAATTTTACCGTCTTGAATTTCGGAATAGCTATAAATTCATTTTAAATTAGTTACCCATCATAATTCAATTGTAAACCACATTAATACTAATTTTATGTATACTGTATTATTTTATTGTATGTAAACATAATTAATTATATATCACAATTGTCAGTTAGTTATTTATATTCAAATAATTATTTTAATCTAATACCATGTCCATTTTGCAAATAAATAATAGAAATCCAAGGGTTATATTTTCCATCCTTGGTACTGTCGCAGTTTCGCCTAACGGACTCAATACGGCTAGTGAGATAATCACTGGTTGGCACTTAACCAGCGGCAGTGCTTATGGCTACATCATCCAGGTTAACCTATACCGGATAGATGCGCTACGGTCCCAAGCCGTAGCTTGCCTAGGCCCGACGACGACGAAAACCAACACTGTCATCTTCCTCTGGGCAAGCCAATACAAAACTCTGGCTAAAAGTTAGCCACATCTTTACTTCACCCCAACATCCAAGTCACCTCTGGAAGTAGCTTAAATTCGGATTGATGATTTGTGTAAACATTCAGACGACACTACCAAAATCTACCACCACTTACCCTATACCCCAAAATCAACATTTGGCATCCACATCCGCGAATGTCAGCGGATGTTTTGGAGGAATTGATTCTTCAATCTTCCCAAGTTCTTGTTCTTAACCCTTGACTCCTCGACATGGATTCCCTCATTGACTTGCCTTTAATGTCATTGTATCGCTTGTTAAGTTGTTACAAGTAATAAATTTGATGATACAATCGCCTCCATAAGCTGTGTATTTAACATTTTTGGAACCCTTTTTTCGTCACGGTGCATCTTCGTCATCATTTCGTTCTGGAATTCTGCGAAGAAACTTTTGAACAACTTTTTCCGATCATGCTTCATAAAACGTAATACGCAGGAAAATCCTTTCCGGAATCTTTCAAGCTGTGCCGAGACCGTCCTAGTAAAATTCCTCTCTCTTCTAGATCTTCCCAAATTGCTTTTCCTCTCACCTTCTTGAAGAAATTGTGCTCGTAAATGTATCTCAAAATTAACAAGTTGCCGTCTTCGGAATAATTTTTTGTTTTAAACGGAGCTCCGGACGCTTTTTCCTTCTCATTATCCGTTTTTTCCTCTGACCATTCATCACATCACTATAAAACTTCTATTTCTGAGAACCTCGTCTTCCTAAACATTGATTCGGGTTTGATTCGGAATCTGTTAGTGAGTTTTGAGTTTTATTTTCATTTGTACTTGCCGGGTTCGAGATCTCTTCCTCTTCGGACTGCTCCTTTTCTTTTTCCCGCATCTTCTCTTTCTGTGAATCTGTAGTCTTTCATCATCGATTCGAAACTAAGTTTATGAACATTTCTTTTTATAAAAAGTAATATTTTTTTTTTGACCCATCTTTAATTTGGAAAAGAACTTCCATATCGCCCTGTCGTCGCGAAGGACGAGATGAAATTAACGGAGGGACAGAAACAACTCAACAACCAACACTTCTATTTAACTAAACTTTTAAAAGAATAATTAATTTCTTTTGTATGTGCCCAGTATCAAAACTAGTGCACAACAATAAAAATTTAAATTAAATTATAACACCTATTATAATTACTACTAAAAACAGAATGAATGGAAAGTAAAGTTGGTAATAACGCCCAGTAGTGCGTTAATACAATAATAAAAAATGCTTATGCTCAATGCAAAAAACTTCACTTTTTTCTACGTGAAGGTCAAAATATGATAATAAAAACCCACTCTAATAGACAAGAGTTTATTTCCACAACAGTTTCGATGCCCACTGGCATCCTCTTCGTTTTTCTGTATCCACCCGAAGAGGATGCCAGTGGGCATCGAAACTGTTGTGGAAATAAACTCTGTCTATTAGAGTGGGTTTTTATTATCATATGCTTATGCTCGTAGCAAATGAAGGCTGAGCACAATATTGGAAGAGACGCGTCTTTCTTCTCTCGGTGATTGATTGGGTTTTACTTCCTTCATGAGATTTGTTTTTGTTCCACATTCCTTTCCTTCTTAATAAAAACACAACCATCTATCTTTTCTATTATTGGGTTTTCAGCAAACAAAACAACCGACCAAAGATATACTCATTATAAGTTAAAAATATGATTATGAAGTTCCCTATGCTGAACCAAGCTACTATAAGTATTACCCGATCTCAGGTCACGTTTGTGAGAATTAATCCTCCTCTGAAAATCAATTGTGTGTCCGATGTATTTTTTAGGGCAGCCTCCACATGGGATTTCATAAAGTACGCCAGAATTGTTGGAGGCTTTTGTAATAGGATGACGGATGAGCGAAGACAATTTATTTGGCACAGCGGAGACCAACTTAATCCGCTGTGACAAAAGTGAGGAAAGCCCTTTGTTAACCTCAAAAGGCACTTTCAGGAATAAAAAGTCTTTATCCAGGTTCACTATAGGTTTCAACATAGGGAACTTCATAATCATATTTTTAACTTTCAGGATTCTAAACCTATTTTGAAGGTCAGGGACCAGGAACAGAGACAAATATACGAGGCATTTTATATTTTAGCAGAAAACACCATTTCAATTAAGCTGTCCTATAGTATGGATAGCTTTTTAACATTTTAAAATATTTTAGGGCAATTTTGGGTCGTGACCGGATGCCAGATGTACAGGATTGATTTTTGCTTAAAGACTTCTCACTTTGAATGTTTGAAATCTGGGCAAAATTTTTTTTGCCTTTGCCAACTGTCAGACGTATGACAGCCACCATCTCTTTGTCTGTGATTATGCCTTAACCAGAGCTGGGCAATAAATACATTGAATGTATTTAAATACTAAATACTAAATACATGGGAGAAATGTATTTAAATACTAAATACTAAATACATTTTACGAATGTATTTAGATACTAAATACAAAATACATCAATTGTATTTAAATACATTTGTAAATACATTTTAAATACATACAAATTTTAACATATGCATTCACTAATTCACTAAGCCATGACACGCACACGATAAAGAAATCAACCGCTTTCGACTAAGAGTGGCACACAACTGATTGAACTGACACGTTGAAACATGAACCATGCTGTACTACACTGTCGACGCGTCGTACTGTGCTAGTACAGAACGTGTATTAAACCAGTAAAAGTATTTACATTTTTATATTTTGAGTATTTAAATACATTGTATTTAAATACTCATTAAAGTATTTAAATACTATATTTAAATACATGAAAAACAATGTATTTATAAATACAGTTATAAATACACAAATGTATTTAAATACGTATTTAAATACAAATATATTTAAATACTGCCCAGCCCTGGCCTTAACACAGTCATTTAAACTTCAGCTATTCCACAGGACGGAAGTTTTTAACCTTGTTGGGCATTTTAACTATTTAGGGCTTTGAAAAGGGCATGGTTGTGACCGGCCGAAATTAATTAGTCTTTTTAAACACTGTTTTAGTTTTTTCATTGCGGGTTTGGGTGATTATATATATATATATATATATATATATATATATATATATATATATATATAATATGCACACACACACACACACACACACACACACACACACATATGTCCAAACTTGGAAAAAATTTTAATTTTCTTCCCATTTTATTTTTGCTAAGTAATTGATGAAATAGTTCTTTTATTAAATTACCTCATCATATTTTAGATTAAACTTAATCATGTAATTGTGTTAAATTCTGCAGAGTTCATTTTTTTTTATACATTCTCTCTTAGTTGTAAAGGATGAAGTCGTATCTTGCCGAAACTCTAAATTAACATTTAATTTTAAATTTTAAGTAGTTAATTTTGGCTCGTTGCAGGTTTAATTTTAATTCATAAAAACTGTATATTTCAATTTCCATTTTTAGTTGACTCGGCAAATCATGACATCAGATCTGTCATACGGTTTAAGATAAAAATGTGCTTTCATTTTCTATCTTGTTTATCTGTCAATATGCTGTTACAGCAAAAATTTACCTTTATCTTCAAATATTGCAAAAAAATTCAGCCTATTGAGAATCAAAAAAAACAAGTCAACATTAAATAATCACGATGTCACCAATTTATAACATATATAAACCGCTGTAACTTTTAAAAATTATTCTGTTTTGTATAATCTGACCTAGAGGTCAGTGAGGGATATTTTTACTTCCCCCTTGAGTCCGTATTCTCCAAGAGTATTATTAAAATAACATAGCACTTTCAAGAATTTAGTAAAAGTTAGAAATCAGTCGGTCTTAAGTCTGAGACCAGTTTTGCCTCTCCAACTTCTCCGATACGCTACAAGGAGACTCGGGGAACCGTCAGATAATTTAGTAAGTTTTCACAGAATCATCCGATCCATTACAAGAAGAAATCGGAGTGTAGTATAAAAGAAACTACTGCGATACCCTACATGGTACCAGCTACCCCAGAGTGAGAAAATCCGTTGCTGCCACCTAACCAGAACTCCCGTCAACCTTGAACCACCCAAGGCCGTAGACGGATGGTTGACATATATATGGTGTAATGGTTATCATATCTGACCGGCAATCGGATGATCCCGGGTTCGATTCCCGGGAGGTGCCTCATTTTTCATTACTCGTTTTCTCTCCTCCTCTTCTAAACAAGCGTCGTTCTTTACATATATTATATATATATATGAAAATTATTTCACGAAGGTAACACGTGAAAAATATTTATGATGAATAAAACCACGAAGGAAAGGAAACACAAAATGGTGCTCAAGCGCTTTCGTCTAATGACATCCTCAGGAACACTGAAGTATATAAAAAGGTTAAGCCTATATATAGGTTACAGAAAGAAAAAAGAAAAAATAAATAACATACATACAACAAACACACATATATATATATATACATACATATCTATATATACAAATACATACATACTACATACATACATATATATACAATAAACAGAGAAGTAAAATAATAAAAAATTAAAAATTAAAACCTTAAAGGATTACCAATGAGGCGTACAGATTGTAAGGAAAATATCGATTTTTAGCACAAGATCAAATGGATTATAAAAATACAAATTTATACTGGAACTCTGCCGGGGGTTTTAGCACAATGCTGCCTATGGTCAGGTTTCGATATATAAAAAAAAAAATAAAATCTGCTTTAAAGGAATTCAACATAACAGGATCGAGTTGAAAAAGACCTTTGCTTATGTTGAAGTTATTTGAAAGTTGGATAATGGCAGACTCAAGAATATTTCTATTAACAATGTTGCTTGAATGGAATAAAACTGAAGCATTATTCCAATCAATACAGTGGGCTAACTCTGACAAATGGACAAAAAGGGCACTGGACAACTGTCCTGTTCTAACGGAATATTGATGCTGTTTTATACGTGTGTGCAAATCCTTTCCCGTCTGACCTATGTAAAAGGAATCACATTGTTTACAACCAATTTTATAGATAATGCCTGAATTATGGTAGGGCTATTTTTTACTATGATATTTTTCACAATATTGTTATATGAAAATACTACATTAATATCCAAAAGTTTAAGTACATTAGCAATGCCTAAAAAGCCCAAAAAATGGAAGTACTAAAATATTTTTTGACAAAGTACGAGTGTTAATATTGACACGATAGAAAGTTCGTTTTGCCTTGTTGAGACAAGATTCCATAAACGCAGATGGATAACACAAATCACTTCCAATACCGTTGATTTTTTCCAATTCGGCATCGATGTATTCCGGACTGGCGATCCTAAGGGTGCGGAGAAACATTGATGAAAATATGGCCTTCTTAATGGGGGTATCATGTCCCGAGTAAAAGTGTACGTAGGACAAATTGTTTGTCGTTTAGCATTGTGCTAAAACCCGGCAGAGTTCCAGTATAAATTTGTATTTTTATAATCCATTTGATCTTGTGCTAAAAATCGATATTGTTCCTTACAATCTGTACGCCTCATTGGTAATCCTTTAAGGTTTTAATTTTTAATTTTTTATTATTTTTACTTCTCTGTTTATTGTATATATATATGTATGTATGTATGTATTTGTATATATAGATATGTATGTATATATATATATATATATGTGTGTTTGTGTGTATGTATGTTATTTATTTTTTCTTTTTTTCTTTCTGTAACCTATATATAGGCTTAACCTTTTTATATACTTCAGTGTTCCTGAGGATGTCATTAGACGAAAGCGCTTGAGCACCATTTTGTGTTTCCTTTCCTTCGTGTTTTATTCATCATATATATATATATATATATATATATATATATATGGGATAGAACTCAGAATGGTCCCTTGAGATTTTTTATGTTGCACACAGACCGTGCATGGAACAAGGAACTCTTATGGGAAAATTAAATCCACTATAGTTCGAATAAGTAGTGGTAAATGACAAACTCTATAGTTTTTTCCTTTTTCATGATGTTATCCCGACGTGGGCAACGGGTCACTCGCAAAGAGGCCCCAAAATATAGCTTCCCTCACCAGCTATCTGCCAAGCAGATAGGATCCAGCTTTGGGACAGGATCTAGGACCTAAACCTAATTGTTTATTGTCACCGGTAAACGCCTGGCATTCCCGCCTTTTATTCGCTTGAAATTTCCTCAATCCGTTGTCGGAGGGAGATCTCTCCAGGGGAAGAAGCGCTTAATATGGAGGGAGAAGGCATACCTCTCTCCTGTTCCCTCACGGAGACTACTGGAGATGAAGTGGGGATGTCTGTTGTTGTTTTGTTGTTGTTGTTGATTTTTGTTTCCTCTTTTTGCCTTCTTTTTTGAAGTTTATTCACTTTAAATTTAGATATTTGTTGGTAGTTTTTGGAAGTCTTAATGAGAGAATTTGACTGTACTTTGGATATTGTTCTTGCTTTACATTAAGTTTTTATTTACACATGTAGTTAAAATTCAGCCATTCGTTCGTATGTTTGTTATTTGAAGGTCACGGGTACAGCTCGTGGCACTAGGACTAAGAAGGTAGTGTTGGATGTCGCTAAAACAATTTGAAGACATTTTTTTGTGATATTATTAGAAGTAATGTAGATTATCTGGTAATCATGGCACGTTGACAATTTTGTTGGAGCAGTAACACAACGGTTACAGACTTTAAGCACTGTTAATTTTGATAGGAAGGAGGAGCACAAAACTGACAAGCGTTACCGGCACAACACTGGCACAACAATGATTTTATAAAATTTAACCGAATAAAATTATAGCTTGAAAAAATTGTTTTAATACAAACTCATTCTTCTATGATAAATAAAAAATATTTTATAAGCATAGATGAGCCAAGTCAACGAACATCTGCGAGTCATTTCTGGCACGTGGGTCGCCAGTTGCTCACCGCTGCTATGTATTCTATGTAAGGTGTATGTAGTAATTTTTACACTTATCATCACACACACACAATATATATATATTATATATATATATATATATATATATATATAATATATATATATATATATATATATCTGGCTTCAAACAACGTCTTGTTCGCCGAATGAATGCCTTTGGTATGGTTTTTCCGTCGACATCGTCGTCATAGATACTTTTGAAAATTAGGTGTACCGACATATGAACTGCTGCTAGAAGAAAATGAACACCTAGAAAAATTACTGAGAGCGCCGATTTCATGTGCAAGTTAGGCTTGGGTTGAAATGATATGCGCAACTATGACATTTAGGAGGTCTTTTTCTGGGACAAGTGCCAATTTAATCAATTTGCAGTGAATGGAAATACTCCTGTATAGAGACTAGGTAATCATGCAAGCATTTCAGGAGCCCACAAGTCGGTTTCACTGAGCAGCGATTTGGGATGCTGGAAAGAATAATCTGGTACTTACCAAGGGGCGTCGAAATTCTTCTCTTTTAAAATCATCTCCCATTGTTTTAATAGGCCGTTTTGCGGGTAAATTATTTACACGCAAGAATGCTGTTTCAAATCTCGATTACAATCCAGCACTGAATGGAAGAGACAAGAGGATACAGGTTCTTCCCTGTGCCCCTAGAACCCCTGACATAAGCCCTTTTGAAGACGTCCGGGGACACGTTCAACTTAAATGCGAAACGAGGGACCTTCCGCTACACGCGTGGGAACTTTCAAGGAAACTTTTGCTGAGCTATTGCAAAACTGAAGATTTTGACCAACGCCATGATGCAAAACCCTCGGTCTTCATGCTTAGATGCGTCCTATCCCTTTATGAGGTTCGCGGGAAACCTACTCTAGATTAACTGACCGTCTTTTTGTATATAAAGTATACACGAGATATGCACATTAAAGTTTACTTCCGCTACAAACATGCTCATTTTATTCTGGCAGTGTTCTGTATTTAAAAAATTATGGGTACAGTGTCTAAATATAGACTTTTTCATACCGAGTCATTTTGTATTCTTCTACACTACTACCGTAGGTTTCTTCTAGAGAATGAATTCGCATAACTTTTATTTATTTATATGCTATAGTTCAAGTACCGGATTTAAAAATTCGTATCCAGACCCACTGTAAGCAAAATTGGATCTGAATAGTAGTTGGATGGATGACTGTTCTCCGCATACAAATGATGTAGCGACCCATGGTTCGGATCCTACGTAAAGCTGTAGATCTCCTCCGTCATACTACCTTCGCCGTTACGGAGGTGGTTAAACAACTCCAAAAATCAACGTGTAGCGGTAACCGATAGGCAGAGGCGGATTAACTGTACTTGGGGCCTGAGGCTAATTTTATTTTGGGGGTCCTTTTCTATAGATTTTTATCAACAATACATGTACAGTACATAGTACATTTACACGAATTATATGTACGGTGCTTAGGCTAATTGAGAAACAAACTTAAAAGAACCTTAACACAGTGTATTTTGCCGTTTGCTAAAACCAAACAGTATTAAACAAACTTTATTTGAGGGCCTATAAAACATAAAATAAAACAGGGAATATGTCAGTTTGTGTACTCTGTTATATTTAATCAAAGAAGTTTACGAAATCTCGAATTATATCATCGAAACTCAGTTGATTGAGGGCCCCCTCAAGCATGGGGACCTGAGGCTTCAGCCCTCAATTGCCTCAATGATAACACTGCCCAACAAAAAAAAAAATTTTTTGCTGCTGATTTAATTCTAAGACCTGTTTCTGGATAATATTGATGTGCTGATTTAAAAAATCACCTTAGATTTTGTCCATCACATCAGGTTTTCGTGCAATGCAATATGCCTATTTTGGATCCATGAAGGGCGCTTATCAAAATTGATGATTTTTGAGACCTGTAAACAGCTGTTTTGCTGTTAAAATTTTATCTGTGGAATACGCAAATCTGTGCATTAAATCTAAAGGTCATGTACAACATATTAAAATCTTGGGTATCTGTGATTTCCCCAGGTGTGAGCGTGACGTCATGATCCAAAAAGTGAAAATTATAAACATCTTGTAAAGGATTTACTTGTAAACTTTCAGCAGTTGGGTTACAACATGAGCATTAAAGTTCACTATCTCAACAGTCATCTGGATAAATTTCCAGAAAATCTTGGTGATGTTAGTGAAGAGCAAGGTGAAAGGTTCCACCAAGATATCAAAGTGATGGAAGAACGATACCAAGGAAGATGGGATACCCATATGATGGCTGACTACTGCTGGAGCCTGCAAAGAGATTGTCTTGACATCTCTCATTCTAGGAAGTCCTATAAGAGAAAATTTATCAGCACTGAAAAGTAAGAAAACAAGAAAAAGACAATGTTAAGAAAACTGGTCCCGTGCTTGCTTTAATATGGATTCATTTTTTGCTTATTTAAACACTTTTAATCACTTTGTGTCAATATTACCATTGTATATTAAAGTTCACTCCCTGCACAATTGTTTACTTTTCCATGCTGATTCTGAGTATGTAAAAACTTATTTTTTGAAAAAAAAAAAATTGGGCATAACCCTGCCAAAATGCGATATCTCCAAAATATCCGTATTTGATTGCTCGAAAACCTGACGTGATAAGCAAAAACTAAGGTGATTTTTAAATCAGCACACCAAAGTTACCTAAAAACAGGTGTTAGAATTAAATCAGCAAAATTGGTGTTGGGCAGTGTAATCCGCCACTGTCGGTAGGCATTAATATGAAGGTTAATAAAAAGACCGCATTTGATTTATAATATAAGTATTTATCAACATATACCTATACAGCGCTTAGTCCTATTGTGCAATAGTGATAAAAAAAAAATCACCCCACTGAGATTTTAAAAGAAATTTAAATTTTGAATAAGTATCTTATTTTTTAGATGAACGAATGTGATGTCAATATTTAACTAAAACTATAGATTTTAATATTAAATTTCTTATGTTACAAAGTTTACATTCAAAGGCACTTCTTTATACAATAAATCAGACACAAGAAGACTATTCCATTTTAAATAAGAGTTGGTAACAATGTTTTGAATTAAAAATCGAAAAAGACAACTTACACAATGCATGCATAAACCTACGAAGGTTCAGATTTGACTGAATGAATTAATTACAAAATAGAGAAAAGTATATTCCATATTTCAAAACAGAAATTCGTTTTTCAAGGAATATATAAAATTTGCAGTTAAAATTTGCTCCATGACATTTATAGCATAAAATTGAATACAATTTTATATTTAAATATTGAACAAGAAGCTTTTTTATATGTGTGAACTACCAAAAGGAATTTTCCTCGTATCTTTCAATTTAAAATATAATAATAATCAGGTCGTATATGAGACTTGTGTGTTCTTAAAACTAAATTGGTTTCTTCCTCGTTATTCCCCATGACAAAAATTGCAAAAACAACGAGATTTTGCCCTCCTAAAAAAAACTCGGATTAAAATTTATATTAGTGAAACTAAATGGTGTTTCGGTTGTCCTTTACGGAAGTGATACAAGATTAGTCTTTGCAAGATCTTAGCCTAAGGGAATGGAGAAAGATCAGTTGGAGAGTTTTACAGAATTCACTCCCGTTTCTAAGCAATTCTTCATTCGAACACTACACCTGGTGGTCAAACGTTCATATAAGGCGAAACTTACTCTGAGGTGAGAATAGTATAAAAGAATTGAAGAATAGTGGATTTTGCTAGTACATTTTTAACACTTTTAAGTATTGAATTTTTTAGAATGGTTGACATTAATATACAATTAATAAATTTGCAAGGAGCCAAAATATGGTTTTTTGTTCTTAATTTAAGTCCAATTCATAGAAAAAGTATTTGAAAATTGGTCAAATCAATTTTTTATCCGAAATCTGCGAAATGTTTAGAAAAAGAAGATAATTTCCTAAAAAGGATATGTATTCAAAACTTTTTCTTCAGCAAACCTCGAATTGTTCAATAAATGAACAATTATTATCGGAAGAAACCTTGAGTGAAAAAAAAAAAAAGCAACTTAATAGCTGGGAAGCAAGGCCATTAAATGTGTTTTACGTTACTCAACATAAAGTTCACCTGAATGAAAGAGAAGCAAGATTCATTTGAAATTTGAGCGAACAATTTTTATTGTAGGTTACAAAAATCAGCTCGTTTTATTGCGAGAAATTATTTTCATATGAAGGGAAAAATCCTACTTTTGACATTATTCTTTAAACTAAATGAAAATAAGCTACAAAATAAAATTTTCTAAATTTAATAACAACAGAGATTTAAAATCAGGCATTTAGGTTTTCAGTCACCTTCAACACCCGACACGGAACAGGAGAGTAAAAATAATTTAAATTCTACGGATAAGTTACCTTTAGTCGGTGGTTTAAAACAAAAGTTTTAAAAAGTTTTTGCGAAATCAGGGAAAAAACAAATCTGGAGTTTTTACATTGTGTTTTATTAAATTTTAAAGCTTATTTCTTGTATATAAAGTTCTAAAGACATTTTAATATTTTCAAAATTTGGTATTTTGCAAACGATGTGTTTCTTTCGCATTCACCGACTGAAAGGTAGCTAAAGCCTCTACACTTGTAACCTTTGGACGTGACTAGAAAAGTGCAACAACCTGCTTAAATGAGGTGCAACACGTTGTATGAAAAATAAAGTGCATAACGACTGCTAAAAACTAAATATTGAAAAACAGTTTGATGATATAGCTGCTTGAACGAAACAAAAAAAAAAAAAAAAAATGTGATTTAAAAAACGCTGTTTAAAATTTGAATTTTTCTTAGCACCTGGATCAGAATAATGGGCTATTTACAAAGCTCTTAAAAATATATGGTGAAAGATCTCCTCAATGTTATAATGTATTTATTAATTTTAATACTCGTATTTTGACTGAAGCTTATGAAAATAAATATCTTACTACAAAGAGGTTTCTTATAAAGGTTATCATTATTCCATTGTTGGTGTGTGTGTGGATGTGTATTGTTTATAGCAATTTCAATATAATCTTGAACAGTGCAAAAGAAAGAAAAAAAATATATATATATATAATATCAATGAAAATGATAGCAGTTGTATGTGAAATAAGGTAAAATATTTAGCAGCTACTAAAAATATAAACTATATGAAAATGTTAAAAATATCTTCCTACTTTAATTCTAAAATCTAAAATTTAAATTTTATTTAACAACGGTCAAATATTAATTATTAATAATTAAAAAGAGAAAACAAACCATAAAATTTCAACTTTTTACATATCCTTACAACGAAAGTGTTAAGGAGGACGTTTGCAAATCATCTCAATTCCTTGGACGTTTATTTTATACTCTTCAACGAAATGATCGACGAAATGAAATATTTGTAAGCAAGAGTTACGAATCATCTTTATAAAAACGAGTTATGAAATGATACCTCAGTAGTGTTTAGGTTCTCTTCTTGCCTGAAGCCTATACAGACCTCTCCTTTAACTCTTTTCTACATAATTTCCTGGGAAGGTTCCGAAGAGGCCCGTTCTTTTAGAGGTCCCTACAAACCATCCATCGTCGCATTTCTCCATCACGAGTACAATGTCCCCCTCAATCAACTCCAACTCGTCATCATTCTGGGGTTTGTAGTTGTAAAGGGCACGATAACTGCAAACACAGATAATGCGAACACGAATTGTCTTATTTATATAAATTAAAATTTAAGATTTTCTTTTTAAAATAATAAGTAATATTTGGGCAAGTTATAACGTAGCAAAGATTTACACGTCCGTCAGTCAAGTAACAATTTTATTATAAAAAATTTGCAGTTTTAAAAGGACGTTATATAGGGTTATCCAGACTGTAGACTCACTGCCCTGAGTGTAGAGGCTACCAAGAACCGACACTTACGGAATAGGGTCTTGCTGCGTGTTTACTGTAAGCTGAGTGTAGGATTTGGTTTCAGTTTGACTCCCGGAACGCCCCTGGGACAAAAATTAAGAGAAAAAAATCAGTAAAAACCTAAGGGTGGGTAAAACTCAAGAAGCTTAACATTATATTCTTCCTGTTATTAATTCAGCCATTCGCAAGAATGACACATTTAGAAAGTAGCGGAACAACACACAGACAAATGCCAATACAGTGTTGCTCGTGGCACTAGTGAAGCGAGTGAAACTAAAACAAATAACTAAAGGGTAGTTTTTGTGCATCATTTATAGTAAGAGTACCATATGTATACCTAGAATATGGCAACAAACTAAAAATTATTTCAATGTATGAGTAGGCTTACATATTTATATTTTATTATTTATGAACTAACATTTAAAAAACTGTAAATCAAATTTATTTTGGAATTTCAATTAATCCAAGATTCCATTTTAATTTTTAAACTCATTATAATGCAGCCCCTTCATTGTTAGCTTTTAGAATTGTTTAGTATGTTGAAGTTTCATGCACAATATATCATCTTCATACGTTTGAGCTTGGACCTTGATCATCTGAAAGGTCTACCGAATAACACGAAAATACTTATAAAGCATTTTTTATCTCTACTATTTATAGTTTCTCTTTCACTCGGTACTCATCGAATTAATACAGAATGTTTCTTGTATCAAAATCTTTCCAGTTTAACGTCTTTACCAAAAATACCGAACCTTTTGTGCGCAGTTGCGAGATAACATGTTCCAAAAACAATTTGGTATTTGTTAACTTTGCTGGTCTAATTAATTATTTAACCCAAGTTCCTTATTAATATGTATGGTGTACGAAATATTTAGCAAATTAATTCTGAATCTTTCAGAAATTAATGATTAACGATTTTTGTCTAATCTGTATTTCTTCATTTCGAGTTCACATGGTGCGGTCGGTAAAGGATTAGGTACTGAATGTAAAAATCCCAGGTTCGACTACCGCTGCCACCGCTTTGGGTTTGGGTTCAAGTGACTTGGAGTTCACGCGCACCCAACATTCTGAGTGGAAAAATAGGGATTTCGAGTGTTATCTGATGTTACCCGTTTCATCATTTAATTTTAAACGTTATTGTTTCGTCGTGTACATATATGTAATGGCTTACAACCAATGAATCACCAACGCTCAATACGACTATATTTTCTAAGTAACACTAACTTCACTGGTTTGGGATTCGAAGTTAAAAGAATTCTGTGTTTGTTATAAGAGAAATCTCCCGAGTTTACTATTGGAATTTACATGCATTTTTTCATTTAGATCCAGAAGTGTATTTCGATTACACCATAAAAGAGTATACATTTCTCGTAAGAAAGCTAATGAAGTATTTAGAAACATAAAACATATGCAAAGCTTCGATTTTAATAACAATTCCGTAGAATTTGAGGACGCATTATTATAAGAGTATATGCAATAATGCAAAAACCTGGATCCAATGCAAAACACATATACGCACCAGAGTGGAGAAGGGGCTTGACACTCCTGAAGTTCCATTGTAGAGGAGATGGGCAGCCGGAAGCGCTGGTCGAGGAATAGGATCACGGCTCGGAGAAACTGTGGCATCAACAACCAAATCAGCCCAAGAGACACTCAGTGGCCCTTAGGCTCTGTTACTTACTGTATAAGAGAATCTGGTTTCTTTTATTCCCTAATTCAATCTGAGACTGAGTTTACTTCCCTAATGAAAAACTCAACCATTCCATTCCATTGCGAACCATTTCTTTTGCCCTATTCTAACATGTTAGCTGCTTTATGACTCCAAAGTTGTACTTTTTGTTACCGCTATGCTATACCTATATAATGTTTAAGATGTTGGATTGCATGTGAGCAACTATCAAATGAAAATGCTTTAATTTTTGTTCAGTTAAAATTCTTCAAATATTTATTAAGGGGACTGAGAGTTGTATTAAAGGCTTTAATTGAAAAAATGGAAGGCATACCAAATCGCAGCATTGAAAGATCGAATGAAAACTTTCGAGTGATTGCAAGGTAGGGGTATTTCAGAATACAAAATTACAAAACTTTCTAAACCCAAGAACATATTAGGCGGGGTTAAAGTTGAAGGTAGGCTGGGGTTCAAAGGGTCCAGAACTCTTGTAACATAAATTACCTATTTTCTCGAACAAAAAACAATGAAAAGTCGTCGATTTCAATAATGGGATAATTTTGGACGAAAATGTCATCTGATCCATTTTCAGTCCTAAAATATGGCTCTTATATGCACGCACTGGCAAAATTAACTTTGATCAAATTGAAGGGGGTGATGTTAAAATTTCATAAACCTATGAACCAATTTCGACGATTTTTCATTCAACGCTTTATCTCAGCGATGTAGTATTTAACTCCTGAAAAATTGTTCCGAGAAAGTGACGAGTGAAAAGTAAATATTAAAAATAACTGATAAATAATATATTAGAATTATGCTAATTAGGGTATGCCAATTGTTTTATGCAGATTAAGTGAAATATTAATGATTTAAAACTATCTCCATGCGTATACCTACCTATATCTACATAGTATTTTCGGCCAGCAATTTGTGATTAGATGGTAGTATGTTATATTTACTTGAAACACCTCTTGCGTTGAAATTAAATTACAAGAATGGTACTGGATGTAGAATATTTTTCAATTACAAAAAAACAAAAATCCACTACGTTAACAATTAAAAATATTCGATTGCATTAGCAAATTAGTTAAATAAAAAGCCATATCACGGAAGTGAGTTAGTCAATTTAACTCTGAATGTTTTTTCTTCACCCCAAAACATCTAAACAAACAGTTTTTTAAGCGACAAAGTCTTATCTCTGCCTCATCAGCCAAAGGAATTGAAGCTACTCACTTAAGTGTAATCAGTCGTGTTTTACTGCTCAGAATTTGAGGCAATGACGAAGACCTTAGACTAAGTTACTGTCATATAAGAATTTTATATAACTTTTAAGCAAACCTTACACACAGGAATTAGGTTTTATGTCTTCGCATATTTGATAGTTTAAAAAATACTGCTAATTGAAAGGCAATAATCTAAATAAAAATAGGTGCTCGTTGCATAAATTTAAAAAAGCTTTCAAGAATGAATTTGCAATTTTATATATATACACATATATATATAAGCTGAAGCTATAAAAAAAAGTGGACATTTGAAGCTAGTTGATTATAACAGCATACATAACCTTCTAGCAAATAAAATGTAAAAAGCTCATATAGTAGTGTGTTAAATCTGAATGTCAAGTAAGATTAGCAATGGACCAAGGACATTATCAGCTCAGAAAATAAAAAAATCATCATTAATTTACTGTCTTGAAAGCAAAGGCTACATTAACTATACATTATTTACACTCGAGTGGTTGTCCGATAATTTTCTGTTGTAGTTTGAATCTTTACAAAATTGGAAAATATTAGCTGCAATTTTATCTCAAAAAGTTTGCTTGATTTAAAAATGAGTCACTAATAAAAGTATTAAGGGGTATGTAATTACAGTACTTATAAAGTGACCTGAAAACATATTTCCATTTTATTACTTGTGGAAATATGTTTTCAGGTCACTTTATAAGTAATAATATGGAAATATGTTTTCAGGTCACTTTATTTTATATGTAAACCCCACATTTAGTTCAAACTACAAGGTACTCTTTTTACCAGTTTGGAGTTAAAAGATGAATGGTATCACTTGTCAAGTAGAAATATCAATAATTATGAACTAAAGACTAGAGTAGTTATGTTGAATTAGTTGGTTATCTATATTTGAAAAGAGAAACCTTGGAGCTATTGAAGAATAGGGACCCCAGCCTTCTTTAGTTAGGCTTATAAGGCTAACTAACGAAAATATCACGACCTAACTTAACCAATCGTTAGGTTAACTGTACGCCCTTGACAAATGGTTAGGTTAGGTCATGATATTTTCGTTAGTTAGCCTTATAAAGCTAACTAAAGAAGGCTGGGGTCCCTATTCTTCAATAGCTCCGAAACCTTACTGGTTTAGGTTTAGTAACAAAAGGCAATGAGAAGTATATGTTAATGGCACTGATTTCATTCACTTCACCTCAAGTAGTCAAAGTTTTAGGCTGTCTCCCGTTGGTAGATGTACTTTAGCAACATGTTTTAATATTTACTTTCAAAGTATATTTTAAATACTTAATAAAAAGTGAAGTGAGAACTACTTTAATCATTTTAGCACATAGAGAGATACCTCAAACTTAAGACTGATGCAACTATACTAATTAGGCACAGATCGCAGTATACTTATAAACTGACTGTGGCCGTTTACTCAAATGGCCGACAAGACGTTTTAGCGATGAGCGAGACGCTGCAGATGAGGCCCCAAATTGAAATACAATACGTTGGGCTAGATTAGATCAGGTCAGGTTAAATTAGGTAAGGCACGGTTAGGTTGTTAGTTCTGTTAGGTTAAGTTAGGACATAGTGAATTGTCGGTCATCTGGGTATAGCTCCTTTGCTGAAGTGGTACTCATGACTCACTGGGCCTATCGCCTGGTTCCATGAGAACATCCACGTAAGTGACAGGGAAGATGCCTCTTCGGTTGCCCACGCGTCCCTCGTACCAATTTTCATCCACTCTGCGAGTTAGGATGACCATTTCACCTGAGAGAAGAAACAATGGATTCAGATAATGTTTCGGCTAAAGGTAAAATAGGTAAACTATAGTTGTTATTATATTTTACTAGGCTGACCATACGTACCGTTTTGAACGGGACAGTACCGTTTGTTTTATATTTCCTGGCCGTCCCGTCGTTTTAATAAAAATGTCAATTTTGTCCCGGTTTATGTACTTACTTTTTCATGAATACAGAATATTACATAACCCCGTCCCTTTTTTGCCATCCCAATGTCCCGTTTTTGTCTCAAGGAAATATGGTCAGCCTATATTTTACTGATATTTCACACTTGGTTAAAGAGTGAATATTTCTCATTTAAGGGTCACTTTCTTCCATGTTTCTTTATTTTTATAAATTTTATCTTCACATTCTAAGAAATCAGAAGGATGACAATTCAGACACTTATCAAAACTAATAATTTTGTATACTGTTATTTCATTCCTGTAGTTGTTAAAAATCTAAAAGTAGAAGAGTCATTGTTATCCCAAGCGATACGACGACTAGGCTGATTGATGTTGCATTCTTTGTATATGGTAGGTTATTTCATATAGTTCATCTCATAAGGGAATAATTGTTTTATGGTAACATTCAAACGCAAACGAAACGGTGTCTTCTTCTGCTCTCTTGTTAAAAGTGGAACCGGCTGGATGTTTTCGGTTAAGTATTTGGTAGTCTAGGTAAACCGGTGTTGCGTTGCATCGTGGCTTTTGTTTGTTGATACAGATTCTAGCCCGCTTAGAAAGAGAGACCATTAAAGTAATTTTTTTTTTAATTTGGTCGGGCCTAACGTATTTGGCTAAGGTAAAATTGAATAAGACTCTAGGGTCTATCTGATAGGCAAGTTTATTTTAGCTTAACATAAAACTAGGCTAACGTCAGGTTATTCCTTCCGAGCGCCGCCGATAAGGACCTAGGATTCTAAATTCTTTCATGATCCTTCGAACTGGATCCTAGCAAGGAAATCAGTAACCATTATTTGGCGAAGTTCTGACCATTCAAGTTGTAGCCTATGTTAGGTCTGGACAAGTTGTCTCTTTTGAATTAGGGCCCTAGTTCGGTTCACGACTGAGTCGGTAAGTTAGGCCTTGGGTAAAAAATTTGGTCACTCAGTTGCGAAACTGGGCTGGTATATTTTGTGGTTCAGTTTAGACCTACATTTGGTTTCGTTTGTTTAGTAGGCGAAGCTTGCTAGTTACTTGGATGGAAAATTGGTTACGACTACCCCAAACCAGGTAGCTGTAGTTATTTGAAGTTGGTTTGTTAAATTGAGTGAATTAGGCCATTAAGGTTTTAGGTCCTACCACTAGCAGAAGGCAGACCCTGAGTATTTGGTCAATCTTGGTTAAATATTTTTCAACCAATTTAGCTTATTTGACATAAAGCCTAATTGTCTGGTTTGTATTTAAGATGGTTCCAACTGAACTGAATAAACTAAAAGAGAGGCGAAAGACTTGCAGAAGGCAAATTACAAAGGTCATTGCTAATATAGATTCTGACATAAAACACCACATTTAAACTTAGTAACTGAACGGCTGTCCGTATTAGACTCGAAAAAAGTTGTCGAAGAGGAGCTTGATGCTAAGACTGAACCTCTTAATAAGAGAATGAAATAGAAGATGAAATTAACTATATTGAAGAAATTAACGACGAGGTAATTAATGCAAGGCAAAGAGCAAAAGAGTTGAGGATTTCGGTGCAGTTAGAGACTAGATCCAATAATGAAACACCAGGGTTGGATTACGCTACCAAAGCTCCTGCGCCAACCAGAATTATCTGGCCTCGTAATATTGTAAAATCTTGAATTAAATTTCTTGTTTTGAATACTAATAAAAAAATATATCGTTTTGAACCCACCTACGGTCCTTTTAAATAAAAATAATATTTTTCAATAGAACTGTGTTTATCAGACACAATAAACAGAGATAATGGAGATAAAACCTGTCATTGCTCAGAAATATGTACAGCAATGAAATCACATTTTCAATATTGACACAATTTTCATACTTTTGTGGAACAAGAACAGGAAAAGAAGCAATTAAAAATTAGTTTTTGTTTTCGGGATTTTCCTAAAGCAAATTTGTCTATAATGTCATTGAATTTGGAAGATTGTGATCTCATGCTTAAATGACAGAGAAGCAAGTTCATTCAATCGATCTTGACTCATAGTTGAGCGTAGTCGATTTTTGATCGTGGCAAGCTTTGAAAAAGAACGTTTGCCTTCGCAAATTGTCACAGGCAAAGTAAGAAAAATTTGGAGTGCAGTTGTAACATTTGGAAAGCTGGATTCCACTCTTACGTCGTCTTTTCTTACTCTGATTATCTTAATATGTCTCAGATACATTAGACATGAAAATTTTTGCCTCAGATTTTATTTCATCAACGTTGTGTCTCATTTGGTTGATGAAATTCTCCAACGAAGAAAATAATGCAACTGCACTCTGAATGTCTATACTCGTGTTTTGAAGTTGTGTGTTGTTTTGGTGAAATCTCTGCAAATTTTTTTCCTACAAAATGAACATGATTGCAGTTTCCAGACGATACAGTTTGCGAGACTGTCAGTTGTGTCTGGTCTCGCCCTTTTCATCCTCATCATCTGTCATGTCAACAAGCACGTCGTAATATTGCTCACAGTCCAAACTCTGCATGACCGTGCCATCAGGTGGTTAACAAGGATTTCAATGTCAGAATGCGGCCATTTTCATTTTCTGTACGACCGGTAGTCAGAGGATTCCATCGCTTTGTTGAGCCAACTGCAAGTGCATGTACCTCCTGCAACGCACTAAAGAAATTATGGCCTCCAGACAGCAACCAACGCTTGCAACATCAACTAAATTAAATGAATGAGTGGTACAGGGCATGTAGTCTGCAAGATGGTTGATTTCCAGTATACGAGCCTGTAAACCTTGCACGTCTGACATATTGGCGGCATTGTCATTACTCTGTTCTCTACAATCATCGATGCTGAGATTGAACTCGACTAAAGTGTCCAGGAGATACTTTTGCACGCTTTTTCTCGAATCGCTAAGAATGGGCAAAAACTTTAGAAATCGTTCTACAGGTCCACTACTCAAACTCGCGTACCTCAATGAAAGTTAGCTGATCTGTATGACTTGCATGCGGAGCGGAATCCACAGGAATCGTAAAGTACTTAGCTGTTTGGGCTACGTCGTGGCTAGTGTCCTAGCACCGCTTCCCGTCGATCAGCGAATTTAAGCGACACTAGTAGTAATTGGATGGGAGACTGTCCTCTGCGTCCAGATTATGTAGCGACCCGTGGTTCGGGTCCCACGTAAAGCTGTAGGTCCCCTCCGTCATATGACGTTAGATGTTGCGAAGGAGGTTAAACAACCCCATCATTACATTACTTGTCTGTTTGCACTTCAACACACGCAGTGTTAAACAACTTGCTGACCCATATGCTGGATCAGCTCATCACAATTTGCGGAGGACAAGGAGCTTGTCTTTCCATGACCAGGATTTCCGTGTGTTGCATTGTGCTCAGCAAGAAATGTGTCAAGCTAAGCTAAGCTAAGCTAAGCTAAGGGTTCCAGAACTCCAAGAAAATTTTCATTATATGGTGAACTGATAATTTCGTCGTCCCCTCTGAAAGCCAAACCTCGCTGTGCCAAAAACTGTATCACTTTAACAACACGTTGAAGCACTAAATGCCAGTAATTCTTTTCAATTTCTTGCTGTTTTTTCAGTTCAGCGTCATTGCAGTGTGTGAACCTTGTTCTTAACACCCATGCCCCATGAGCTTTGCGATGTTCTTCACTGCTTTCGTGCTGCTTCAGAAGTATTGTAGCATTACTCCCACTCACTAAAACCGTCTCTAGCGAAAGCAGAAGTGCTGGAGGAGAGAAGATTGCAGCAGAATCAATACACGTTTCCTGTCGAGGGTGAGTATAGTAAATAGTTTCGGTGGTACAGCTCCCCGTTTGCCCCTCTTCCGTAAAATAATGTTTTAGAAAAATACCTGTTTCGATTACTTTGTTCTTTGTCCGAATTTTCCAGGGGACCATGATTATATTCATTGTGGCAATATGGGGGACCCTTTCTGAGCAGAAAGTCAACTAAGCTTTGTTTTTGCGTTAAAACTTTCCGCTACAGTCCAGGATCTTGAGACACAATGCCAGGTTTCTTTCTCTCCGCTTCTTCCTCTCTTAGATCTGCACTTTCTTCTCCTGATGGTTCTTCTACCGTCCCTGACTCAATATCTTCATGTTGCTCTTGCTCTTCTTGTCCTTCAGTCACTTTATGAGAAAAAATTGTAAATTCTCGGTAACTTTCTTACCGATTCCTCTCTTGTTGAAATTTCCGCTTTCTAGCTCCACTCATGTGGCAACTGTGGCTGGACATGACCACTTCTGTCCCGTTGTGTATCAGTGATAACAAACCGAATCTAATAATTAAAATTATGATTTGAATAATATAACTAGAAATATTCTGCAATTTAGCTTTGAATTTAAAGTACATAATCATTAACACTTCTTATCGTCCCAAGTGGATAAATAGGACGAAAGAAAAAAAAGGCGCGTAAACCATTTGTTCTAAAACTTATCTTTTTTTCGAAATTTTTGTCTCGGTTAGGAGGCAGATGTACAATAACGTTTCATTAATCATGCGGTTGAGTTGCCCAATACACCTTTTTGCTTACTATTGCAACGATTTTATTTCTGGTTCGCTTGCAAAAAAAATTAATAAGAAATACAGGGAGGGAGCAAGTGACTCCCTTCTGCCCACTGCAGATTCCCATATATATATACAGGGTGAGTCAAAAGTAGCGCCCGATTTCCGTGCCTGCTCGGCTGCAATTGTGCATCGATCACGAGGGAGGGCACTTTGAAAATTGCAAGTAAAACAGCTTGGTACAGTTCCGTAATAATTTTCCCCCAATAAATGGTTAGATAAACATGTCATTCATTTATTTCTACCTTCTTGTACACTGTAATACAAATGGCAAACAAACAATCAACTGACAGAAATCGGGCGCTACTTTTGACTCACCCTGTATATATATATATATATATATATATATATATATATATATATATATATATATATATATATATATATATAATATGGGATTAAATTCAGAATGGTCCCCTGAGATCTTTTATGTTATGTTACACACAGACCGTGCATGGAACAAGGAACTCTTCTGTGGTAAAATTAAATCCACTATAGTTCGAATAAATAATGGTAAAGGACAAATACTATAGTTTCTTTTTCATAATGTTAGCCCGACGTGGGCAACTGGTCACTCGCAAAGAGGCCCCAAAATATAGCTTCCCTCACTAGCTATCTGCAAAGCAGATAGGATCCAGCTTTGGGACAGGATCTAGGAACTAGGAACTGACTGATTGGTTTGATATAAGTGTTGGTGTGCGTCAAGGACGTGTGATATCTCCCTGGCTGACCAATCTATTTATGGATGGAGTGATGAGAGATGTGAAAGTGTGACTGCTAGAAAGAGGATTGAGTCTGATGGTGTGTGATGGGGATAAGCGGTCCCTATTCAATCTATTGTATGCGGATGATGATGTGCTATTTGCCCAGGATGAGTTATACGCAAGAGGTTGTTAAGAGTTTTGTGGTGGTGTGCGAGAGAAGATTGTTGAAAGTGAATATGAGTAAGAACAAGTGGAGAGTGAAGGAAATTCGGACTGCTATGTGATGGTGAATGGTGAAACACTAGCGGTTGTGGAGTCTTTCAAGTATCTGGGATGTGTACTGAATAAAAGCGGTACGAGTGCTGATGAAATTAATTACGGAGTGAATCAAGGAAGAAATATGTCAGGTGCGCTGAAGGCGGTTGTGAGAAAGCGTAGATTGGGTCGAGATGCTGTGAAATGTTAATATAGTGTGTTAGTACCGACAATTCTGTGTGGATGTGAAACATTGACTTGGCATGGCATGAAAGGGAGAAGTCAAGAGTAAGAGCGGTTGAGATAGATAATTTGAGAAATATGTGTGGCATGCGTTGGATTGATAGAGTAAGGAATCGTGTGGTTCTGGAAAGATGTGGTGTTCAGAAGTCGGTGGAAGTGAAAATTGAGGAAAGTGTGTTAAGGTGGTGTCGACATGTTGAAAGAATGGACGATGACAGAATTGTGAAAAGAGTGTATAAAAATGTTTGGGAAGGTAGGAAGAGGAGAGGAAGGCGGAGAGGATGGATGGACATGGTGAATGATTGCGTGAGTAACTGTGGTCGGGAAGTGACTGCAAGGCGGTTGGAATTGAAGAGGTTTGTGAGAAGTATGTAAGTTTGCGACTTTCTCTTTTATTTTTGACAAGGCCGAGAAGTGCCGCCGTGAATAGCGTATAGCGCCGCAAGTGTAGAGTTTTGTCGGGGTAGGGGAAGAACTGGTCCACCAGGACGCCTGTGTAAGTGGATGTATACCTTTTACTTTCTGCCTTTTCTTTTTTTTTTTTTCACTAAAAAAATCGGCGAGTTTGCGTTTGTCATTATTACTGATATTTAAAAGTAAGTGACCGTCATTGATCTCAATATTCTTTTATTATAAAAAATACTGATAATTTTAATATAAAATAGGACCTTTGAACTTGATTTTGACTAACTTTTGGCTGTCAAAATCTTCTGGCTAACGGAATTATTTACCCCTGTTTGAGTCGCTGAGGCATGACGTTATTTATAAATATTCCTTTTAAGTTCAACTCTCACTTTGTTTCTGCCTACCGCCCGAATGAAGAGGGAAGGCTCTCTCAAAAAGCTTCGCGGGTTTTAGTGTTTTATTCTTTCAACCATTCGGAATTTTAATTGTTATATAAATATTTCAGTTATATTCGTCCTTATCTTTTGTACTACCGTATGTATAACTAGTTATGAAAAGTTTAACATTCGTTTGCAAAAATTTAACATATAACAAAATTAGTTCAATTCCAACATATAATGTAAAACATCAAAGGATTTGAGGAAAATAGAAAAAAAACAACTTAAAATGCAAAAGTTTTCGTACATGTGCTTGCAAAGTTATTTAATACTTTGTGTGTCCACTTTTGGCTTGAATGACTTCAATGATTCATTTTGGGTATTTCTGTACAACGTTTCGACATCTCAGTAGAAATTTTAGCCATTCTTCTAAAGAAAATTGTTGCAAGTCATTCAAATTCGAAGTTTCTCTTGCGGACGGCTTTTTCAAATCAAACCATAAATTCTCAATTAAACTGAGATGTGGGCTTTGACTGGGCCACTCGAGAAGCTTGAAATTTTTTGTTGGAGCCATTCATGATGAACTTATTTTGATGTTTTGGATAATTATCTTATTGCAGTGCCCAATTGCGACACATTCGCAACTCCCGAACTGAAGCCAATACATTTTCTTCCAAAATTTCCTGATATATCTTCGAATTCAAGATTACACTGATAACAACAAACTTTCCTGGACCAGAAGCACTAAAGCATCCCCAAAGACGCAAAGTACCACCACCATGTTTAACCGTAACCATGTTTTTCCTCGAATGCAGTATTTGATTTTCGCCAAACATACTGTTGCTCGTTGTTCCCGAATAATTCAGTTTTGGTCTCGTCTGTCCGAAGAACTTTTTTCCAGAATGCAAATTCATCATTTTGATGATCATTGGAGTACTTTAAACGAGCTTCTTTGTGCGTTTTTGGTAGCAGAGGTTTCCTTCGTGCAACTCATCCATGCAGACTGACTTTTTCAATGTACGACGTAGAGAGATTGACATCGATCTTAGACAGTCTTAATGTTTGGCAAACATCATCTGGTGGATTCGCAGCAGCGATTTTTTCAATCCGTCTAGTTGTACGTTCTGAAATCTTGCAAGGTCGTCCACACCTTGGTAGAGTTTTGTTTGTTCCAAAGTCTTTCCATTTCTTTATAAGTGTAGTAACCGTCATAAATGGAATTCGAAGTTCTTCTCCGATTTTCCTATAACTCTTTCCAGACTCGTGTGTAGCAAAAACAGATCTCTTGAGATCTGTAGACAGCTCTTTACCACCACGACCCATTGCTTACTAATGGCTTATACTCGCCGTGATATAAACCTGTTTAGGTTTGAAACGGCTGTCAATTCCACAGGAAAAAAAATGGCTTGTACAGTCACCCGTCTTCAATGAAGATTCGAAGAGAAAATGCTAGAATTCAGAATTACCAACAGTCTCTAATCAATAAACAGCCAACTACTGATACAAATTTTAAATTCTTCAAGCCTAAGGTGGACATAAAGTATTAAATAATTTTGTAAATAAATGTACGAAGTCTTTTGCATTTTAACTTTTTTTATTTTCCTCAAATTCTTTGTTTTTACATTATATGTTGGCATTTAACTAATTTTTATTTGTTAAAATTTCCGCGTGAATGGTAACCTTTTCATAACTATCCTATGCATGATACAAAAGATAAGGACGAACATAACCGAAACATTTCTCTATACGGATATTTATGAGCGCCACTGTATATATATATATATATATAATGCAAACCCACAGGGAAAAAGAAAAATGATTTCAAGTTCTTTCAGTATACCTCGTCAGGGAATGACCCTGACGAGGTGTACTGCTGAATACACGACGAAAGGCCTTGAAATCATTTTTATTTTTCCCTGTGGGTTTGCATCATTCATTCATTTCACGTGTTTAATCGTGAAAGTCATCCCATATATATATATATATATATATATATATAAGGGAAGTTATAAAAATATATAGTAATAATTGGATTTTTATCTAGAGTAATATTTAGCCTATTTAACTAGATTAACATTTTGAAATAATATTTATCGAGAATATTTCGAATTTTCTTTTAGAAATAAATTTTATCTGGAATAATATTTATGGAAAATTATTATTGAGAATAATATCTGAAATATTCATTGAAAAATAATGTCTATACTTATAGTAAAAGGACGTGTGTGTGTGTGTGGTGTTCCAGCCATAACTCCAAAATAGAAGCAGTTACAAACATGAAACTTCACACACATACTGATTGGGTCCCCAGGTTGTACGCCTGGGTGTTAATAAATTAAATAATTAAAATTACTGGGCCCGAAGGCCCCGGCACCGCGATTAAACTACGGAAAAGAACGCAGCCGTGAAAATTTTGAGCTTCACATTGTGTCAAGATTTTTGAATCTTAAGATTTTCATGACTAATTATTTGGTCAATAAAACTACAGAAAAGAACAGTCATGAAAATCTTGAGCTTCGCATACGTATAATAATTAAAACTAGCGGAGCGACCCGGCGTTGCCGGGGTGGATGTTGAACGCTATATATATATATATATATGCCCGGTTAGGTCAACTGAATACCCGGGTAGGTTAATTGAATGTCCGGTTAGGTTAATTGTACGTCCTTGACGATTGGTTAGGTTAAGTCGTGATAGTTTCGTTAGCTTATAGCTTTCAACGTCCACTCCGGCAACGCCGGGTCGCTCCGCTAGTCTTAAATATCTTGGGGCTCCCTTGTGTTGAGGTCCTCCATCATGGGGTACTTAGCGTAATGGTAATCCGGCCCTGTGAAACATAGTTACCGAGGCCTATACTCAAAAAAATTCTGGAAAGAGCAGGGTTGGTCAAATAGTCTCCATTCAGCTGTTCACTCTAGTCACTTGTGGACAAATTGAATTACCTACAATCCCTCTTGGAAGCGGAGGCAAAGAAGGCAATAGAAAATAATTACGATGTTTGGATATTTTAAAGAAACGCCTTGTTAAGCCACAGATTTTAATTAAAAGATATCTCTGGCTCTCTGCAAACTACTTCTAGCTATATCTCTTGTAAGTAACCCCAATCATGTCAGAGTTAGGCAGTTATACGCTTATGAATTTGAAATTAGAACATGGTCTCTGAAAAACTTGGGTAGAGGATCTTGCTTGAACTAAGTACGGGAAACTCTGAAGGGTATGTGTACATCAGTTGCGTGCGGTGGGAGTGTTCACAGGGTAAAGGTAGCTGCATATATATATATATATATATATATATAGGGCTACGTCGTGGCCGATGTCGTAACACCGCTTCCCGGAGATCAGCGAAGTTAAGCGACATTGGGTCTGGGTAGTAGTTGGATGGGAGACCGTCCTCTGCGCCCAGATTATGTAGCGACCCGTGGTTCGGATCCCACGTAAAGCTGTAGGTCCCCTCCGTCATATGACCTTAGATGTTGCGAAGGAGGTTAAATAACCCCAATTAAAAAATATATATATACACACACACACTATTGAGCTAAAATGTGTCTGTGTATCTGTCCTTGCACAGATTAAACGGCACATCGGAAAATTCTGCAACCACCACCAACTGATAGTCCATGAGCTGCCGATGTGCTCTGTCAAGTTTCCCGGTCCTAGGTCACTCCGCGGCCGAGCACGAGCTATTTAATGTCTATTACAAGTGAATGAAAGTACTTCGAAAACGAAAATGACGAGAGCGAAAATACATAATAAACAGTTTGGTAGTCCCGATAATACCTAAGTATACATATATACATATACAGCTAGCTGTGACATATACTGCTACCTGCCCGGAGGGCGATAGCGAGCTACCGCTTGTATATATTATACAAGCATCATAACTTTATAGTTTTCGATTACTGTAGTAATATACTGACTTTTTGTAATTTGACCTTTAACTGGGTAGGCGGCGCATGCCCCGCTTACCATGACTGCACACCACTGGTGTACATCCCCTTTGAGCAGTTGTTAATCCTTCTAGGCAGCGAAGTAACAAGGAGAGAAGTTTGTTCAAATGGATATTGAAAAAAGGGGCAGTGACAGGCAAAGCGCCGTCCCTACAAAAAGGAACACTCCAAGTACAGTGTCAGCATCATATGCATCTTCTGAGAGTAATTTAAAAGGCTGTGTAGAGTATATATTTGTTGAAGGCAACCACAATTCGTTTAAGTGTGAAGTAGTAGTAGAGTTTTTACCTCTTGAGGATAGAAAAGCCAGGGTAATTAAGTTTGCTGCGTGTTTTAAGTGTTTCCTTAAATGTCACAGAGAAAGGTTTTGCAAATGTAAAATTTTGTGTAAAATGTGCAAAGGGAAGCATTAGCCATTATTGAATGAAATGAAATGAAAATGAATGAAATGAAATGAAAAGGTTTATTGGCAGACTATAGTACATATGACAAATATTATTAATACAATGACAGTTCATACACTAAGGATAGAAATATATACAATTGATTAGAAATAATACTGCACTGTCGAAGTTAAGTGGAGCTACAGACAGACGTTTTCGTACCAAAAAGTCCATAGCTTAGAGGATAAATGGCAGGACTCATGGATAGCTTGGATGATCGGGTTGGTTGATTTTTTAATTCTTTGCATTAGACTGTGTTGAGCACGTCTTGTTACCTCCGGGAAGCTCGGGACATTGCGGGTAGCAAACATTTGCGAAGCTGAACATCTCTGGGGTAATTTATGTAAGAGTCTAAAAGACTTGTTGTACAGCAAATTTAGGGTTCTGCCAGAACCTTTTTATAATTCACCCAGAGTTGCTGACCGTATATATTACTGCAGAAAGTACGAAAGAGTGTCTTTAGCTTCACTTGTACAGAAACGAAAGTTCCTTATGGTCATATTCGCTTTAGCACACAGGCTTCGAGATTGTTTTCTTATATCCGAGTCATCACTCAAGGAGCTGGTAATAGTTTGACCCAAATACTTAAACTCTTGTACTTCCTCAATTACTTCACCATTCATTTTAAACCTTATATCAGCTGGCTGATTACAGCTTATTGTATGAAACACTACTGGTAAGCCTACTCCAGGAGAAAACGGCAGTGACGCATTCCAGTGATATGAAGTGGGGTGAAAGTAAAGGGGGAGAGATATTGCAAACTGCTACAGCATTATTAATTGGTAATACTGGCGAAGCCACTGTAAGAGTTTTGTTTGACATCGGCAACACTGTAGCTTTATTAAGACCAGGATTTCCAAAACTTTAAATTAAAAGAAGGAAAACTTGGACATTTCTGGGTTTGGGGATTCAGTTCAAAACAGAACCCGGGTTAGGAAGGCAGAGGTTTTGGTTAAGGAGTCGTTACCACGAATTTCAGAAATCAAGGTTCAAGCTGTAGAGATTGAGCGACTTTCTGCTCCCATTACTACTTATTTAGAAGTGTCCTGTATCCAAGATTTTGAGATTGAAGGCATTGATTTAGGCCAAAATATGTTTGAAGGGACCGAAGAAATTAGTCTTTTAATAGGAACAGACTATTATTGGAAATTCATCACTAGTAATATTGTCCGCATAACAGAAGGTCCTTCAGCTACTGAAAGTAAATCAGGTTGGATGCTACATGGTAGTCATTATTTAGACTTAAGTTAAGGCCTTCGTTGTTAACTGAAAAGAGCAGCAATCGAGTAGAAAGGAAAGGAAAGCCATAGGAGAACTTAAATCCATGGGAATACGGGTCAAACAAGACAAGGAGTGAAGTAAAGTAAAAAAGAAAGACTTTAGATTAGCCTGAGAATGAGACAAGGTGGACCAAACGTACAACTCTTGGATTTGGATTTCAGGCTCCATTTGTGATAATGTCTAAAATTTTGTTTCAGAGCCTGTAGGAAATTGGACATGGTTGGGATCAAGAGTTAACTAAGTGGAAAGATTGGTTCAGAAAGATTGCGCATCTTGGAAACATTAAAACCCCCAGCTGGTACTTCAGGGAGTAGTCCAAATGGTTTAGAGCTACTGTACATGTATTGTGTGATGCGAGTGAGAAAGTATATGCAACTTACATTATATAAGAGGTATATTTGAACAAAACGTTGTAGGTTCGCTGCTGTAAAGAGCAGAGTAGTTAGTATATTTGAAAAGGACTTTTATTCCAAAGCTGGAGTTAATGGGCGCAGCCAGTACTAGTCAGCTTGCAGTTATTGTAAAAGACTCTACGTCTTGTGAAATTCCATGCTATTACTGGACCGACTCCACTACAGTTTGGCAATGGTTAAGAAGTGGAAGCATTTTGTTGCCGATAGAGTGGAGAAAGTTGAAGCAGAACAGATTTGAAACAATGAAATCATTATCCATGGGTCCAAAACCTGGCTGATTTACTGTGTGAGTTGTTCATTGTATATGTATCTTTACGGAATAGTAACAGAATGATGCCTGAAAATGTTTGACACTTTCACAGAAGTCTCTGTCTACGGAGGCGGGGCTTACATATCCCTCACTAGGATGTAATCAGAACGCTGGCTTAGAAATTATGAATTCTCCAATCAGGGGCCATGTTTCATTTCTCGCAAACTGCTGACCAATCAGAGGAAAATGTTTTACACCTTAAAGCTGATAGTATTTTGTTAGTATACAGGGTGTCCATAAATGTTTACCCTGAAAACAGTATGCTCTCATGTTTTAATGACGAATCTTACATCCGTTTTCTTTTTACAGGTGATCTCGTACACGCATAGAGTTTCTGTGCTGGTGTGTTTCGTCTACCGCATTCGCCGCTAGGAGCACTGTAGTAGTTGTTCAGTTAAGATGGCGTCTGTGACAGAGAAGGCACAATGTGTTGTGTGGCTTGCAGAAACAAAATCTCCTGTCAGTGTTCAGCGAAGGTTCAGAACAAAGTATGGAAAGAATCCACCTGATGTGAAGTTAATTAAGTCGTGGATGAAAAAATTCTTGGAAACTGGAAACGTGGAAAAGGGAAAGAGCAGTGGTAGACACTGTTTGCGCAACTGTGTACCTGGATATGCTCACCAATTACGCCATCCCCCAGCTGCAGGACAGGCAGCCAACTGTCATCTTCCAACAAGATGGGGCACCCCCTCATTGGGCGCATGTTGTTCGTGAAACTCTCGACGCAACATTTCCAAATCGATGGATTGGCAGGGACGGGCCAATCCCATAGCCCCCAAGCAATGTTCCCTCTAATTTTTTTTAGTCCGTGTGCGCAAGAAATTTTCGTTGTGCATACATTTAGATTCATGGTGAAAAATTGTGCAAACTTTTCTGAGCGCTATTATCTTCAAAATGAAATATATATAAATATTAAATACTTAATGAACATTATTTCCATAAGGTGATAGCTTGATCATTACGGTACTATTAAATGGATATTAAAAAACTGTTTTACAATATTATAATTCTTAAAAAAGAAAACATTTTATCCATTCTAAAAATATGAATAAAATAAAAAATAGTAAAATAAAATTCAACAAAATAAAGAAATAAAATAAAAATAACATTAATTGAAAATGACTATTTTAGTTATCATTTTTCAGAACAATTTTTAGCATTTAGCAATTTAAAATAGACTATCAAGATTAATACATGATTTTATCCTTTCACAAAATAGGACTAAAATAAAAATAATTTTTTTTTTATGAATTATGAGATGATTACTATTCGTTTTTATGCAAAAATAAGAAAGAGAAGGTTTATATTCAATGCGTTAATGCATAAAAGAAAAAAATGCAAATACATAGGGTAAAAAAAATCCGTATTGCTTAATTGCGCGGACGTCGGCGAAGTCAGGCGGAAGGGGTTAATACTTAAAAGAGCGACTATAGAGTATGTTGATGCAAATGGTCAGACCTTGTGTGACGGTATATTTTTGAAATTACTTCATTTACTGTCGTGACTCATGATACGCTTGAGCCTGTGCGCATTTTATTTTGCTGTGTGCGCGGGTTTCACAACGCGTGTGCGCGCGCACACGCGCACACCTTAGAGGGAACATTGCCCCCAAGATCACCAGACATTACCCCGCTGGATTTCTTTATCTGGGGTCATGTTAAAGATTTGGTTTATGCAACAGTTGTTCCAGATATCAGGACATTGCGAGAACGCATTACGGATGCAATTGCAACAGTTAACCCACAAATGTTGGAAAATGTGTGGCGTGAGTGTGAATACCGTTTAGACATTTTACGTGCCACTAGGGGTGCACATGTGGAAGCTTATTAAGTTCATTTACTACGTATCAAAACTTTGTATGTTTATCTACTTATGATTAAAACTATGTTTGAATACGAGTGTTTATTTAAAAGTTATAGCATGCTTTAATCAGGGTAATCATTTATGGACACTATATATAATATATATATATATATATATATATATATATATATATATAATATATATATATATATATATATGCTGACTAGCGATTAATTGGGGAATGCTGGTAAATCGCATATACTGTATAATAATGTATATACAGTATATATATATATATAATAGGGTGTCCCCAAAAAAACTATATACTCTTTATAGCATCATATATTTTATAATTTAAAAAAACCAAACAATATATTGTTATAGCAATTGCCAATGAAAGGTAAATTAGTAATCTAAGTGATCAAAATGTTATAGCGAGTTGTTTGCATATAAAATTTAATAACTACGCCAAGTGCTCAAAATGTTCAAAATGCCGCCGGAGAACATTTTGAGCACTTGGCGTAGTTAATTAAATTTTATATGCAAACAACTCGCTGTAACATTTTGATCACTTAGATTACTAATTTACCTTTCATTGGCAATTGCTATAACAATATATTGTTTGGGTTTTTTTTAAATTATAAAATATATGATGCTATAAAGAGTATATAGTTTTTTTGGGACACCCTGTATATATATATATATATATACTTTTTTATGGGATTTGCCTCTTGCTAATAAGATTTATCATTATCATATATTGTATGATATATAACTTTCTCTCGTATGAATGGAACCAGTCAAAAGTGTGTGTGTGTGTGTGTATATATATATATATATATACACAAACTCAGAATGGTTCCCTGAGAACATTATATGTTAAACACAAACCGTGCATGGAACAAGGAACTCTTCTGGGAAAATTAAATCCACTATGTAGTCCCTACATTCAGAACCTCTATATAAGTAAAAGACTCGTTGCATTCACGTCGTGTTGAATAAATCAAAGAAAAAGGGGGTAACTATTGTATTTTTAGCCAAAAAAACCAAAACTTAAACCTCAACCGGGACATTGAGCGTCCACTTTTCAAGGCACGAAACACGTCCGTTTAGTATACACAAACTCAGAATGGTTCCCTGAGAACATTATATGTTAAACACAAACCGTGCATGGAACAAGGAACTCTTCTGGGAAAATTAAATCCACTATAGTCCGAATAAGTAATGGTAAATGACAAATACCATAGTTTTTTCTTTTTCATGATTTTAGCCCGACGTGGGCAACGGGTCTCTCGCAAAGAGATCCCATAAATATAGCTTCCCTCACCAGCTATCTGCAAAGCAGACAGGATCCAGCAGATAGCTGGTGAGGGAAGCTATATTTATGGGATCTCTTTGCGAGAGACCCGTTGCCCACGTCGGGCTAAAATCATGAAAAAGAAAAAACTATGGTATTTGTCATTTACCATTACTTATTCGGACTATAGTGGATTTAATTTTCCCAGAAGAGTTCCTTGTTCCATGCACGGTTTGTGTTTAACATATAATGTTCTCAGGGAACCATTCTGAGTTTGTGTATACTAAACGGACGTGTTTCGTGCCTTGAAAAGTGGACGCTCAATGTCCCGGTTGAGGTTTAAGTTTTGGTTTTTTTGGCTAAAAATACAATAGTTACCCCTTTTTCTTTGATTTATTCAACACGACGTGAATGCAACGAGTCTTTTACTTATATAGAGGTTCTGAATGTAGGGATCTAGGCTTGCTTTAAACCCTAGATCCATGTCCCAAAGCTGGATCCTGTCTGCTTTGCAGATAGCTGGTGAGGGAAGCTATATTTATGGGATCTTTTTGCGAGAGACCCGTTGCCCACGTCGGGCTAAAATCATGAAAAAGAAAAACTATGGTATTTGTCATTTACCATTACTTATTCGGACTATAGTGGATTTAATTTTCCCAGAAGAGTTCCTTGTTCCATGCACGGTTTGTGTTTAACATATATATATATATATTATATTATATGGGAATGAACTCAGAATGGTTCCCTGAGGTATTTTTATGATACACACAGACCGTGCATGGAACAAGGAACGCTTCTAGGAAAATTAAATCCACTACAGTATAGTCCGAATAAGTAATAGTAAATGACAAATACTATAGTTTTTTCTTTTTTCATGATGCTAACCCGACGTGGGCAACGGGTCACTCGCAAAGAGGTCCCAAAAATATAGCTTCCCTCACCAGCTATCTGCAAAGCAGATAGGATCCAGCTTTGGGACAGGATCTAGGGTTTAAAGCAGCCTAGCCCAGCTACATTTAGAACCTCAATATAAGCAAAAGACTCGCTTCCTTCACGCCAGATTGAATACATCAAAGAAAAAGGGGTAACTATTATATTTTTAGCCAAAAACCAAAACTTGAACCTCAACTGGCAAAATTGAGCGTCCACTTTTCAAGGCACATAACATGTCCGTTTCATGATGGGAATAAACTCAGAATGGTTCCCTGAGGTAGCGAGTCTTTTGCTTATATTGAGGTTCTAAATGTAGCTGGGCTAGGCTGTTTTAAACCCTAGATCCTGTCCCAAAGCTGGATCCTATCTGCTTTGCAGATAGCTGGTGAGGGAAGCTATACTTTTGGAACCTCTTTGCGAGTGACCCGTTGCCCACGTCCGGCTAGCATCATGAAAAAGAAAAAACTATAGTATTTGTCATTTACTATTACTTCGGACTATAGTGGATTTAATTTTCCTAGAAGAGTTCCTTGTTCCATGCACGGACTGTGTGTATATATATATATATATATATATATATATATATATATAGTATATATATACACGAGGGTCGGTACGAAAGTAATGCCTCTTATTTTTCAGTTTATATATATATATATATATTATATATATTGATTGGTTTTTTTTTGTGACGGTACGCGCCGGTACGGCGTACCGGCACCTTTTTTTCAGAGCGACGTTGACACACGTCCGCTCAAATAAATTAACTATGAAGCTCTGGTGCAACATTTCGAAGAAGCGAAGCATGATTGTACGAGAGACAAAAACGAGAAATGCACATTGAGGACCTTACAGCGAAAAATTACATCTACAGAATTTGTATTCGATCTAGGATTTTTTTGCAATTCTTTAAAACTCAAAGTAATAAACGATGTCTATAAATGTTAAACATTCTTATTTTTATTATGGATTTTTGAGTTTTATTATCAACTTTTTTTTATTAAAAGTTCATCACAAATTCAATAGCGAAGGGGGAGGGGGGCGCAGGAAGAGGGGATGGGTGGGAGAGGAATTTTACAATTTATCAAGATATGAGTACCGGCACCTTTTTTTCACAAAAAACCGCAGTATATATATATATATACACACACACACACACAACGACTTGCCTCGATACGGAAAAAGGTTCCTTCCGGTTGCCATGGCTACCATGTGGTATGAAGGAATGTGGAGAAAAATGAGGAATGGGTAAGGGAGGGGAGGATCATCCATGGATATGCGCTTACAATTGCACGCAATACAGTCATGAATTTTCCGTTAATACTACTAATATCATTCCAGAACTGACCTTTAGTGAGGGACATTTCCATGGCAGTTTGAGCCTGGAAGTTAAAGCGTGTTCTCGCTTGCCCCTCAGATGGCTTTCTTCCGAGGGTCTTCAAACTATCGAATGGAACCAGCTGGTAAAAAAAAGTTAACCAGTTTATTTAAGTATTTATATTTTTCTTTGTGGTATAAGCTAATATTTCAATTAATTAATCTAAATTTTGTTACGAATACGAGAGTAGTATATTAACAATATATTAACAATTATTTCGTAAGTCATCATCCAATTTCGCGCGTTACCTCAACGTAATTACAAGGGAAGATACCGACGCTTCCTCTCAATTCTCCTTCATACCAATTCTTGTCAATGGATCGACGTATTGTCACGATATCTCCTTTGTTGAAACTGAGTTCTCTGCAAACGTAAGATCAAAATTCGAGAAATAAATATAATTTATCCTGTGGCTGTGCTCTGAACGGTATTAAAAAATACCAAATACACCTTATAAACATATACAGTATACGGTTTAATGCTGACTAGCGATTAATTGGGGAATGCTGGTAAATCGCATATATATATATATATATATATATATATATTTTTTTTTTTTATTTTTTTTTATCGGATTTGTCTCTTGCCAATAAGATTTATCATTATCATATATTGTATGATATATAACTTTCTCTCGTATGAAGAGAACCAGTCAAAAGTAAAATGTTCACAAAGCGATCTAAAGATAATCAATTGATGTAGAAGTTCCGAAATTCCTATTTCAAACTTGGTTTCTGATGTTAAATTGCATGTTAAACTTAGCCCACTTGTTAGTTTTACTAACGTAACTTCCATTTCATTTCATTTTAATTAAGAATTTTAATTTCTTATAGTAATCATTAAATTTATTATTATTATTATTATTAGATATATTTAAAAACGTAAAAGTATGTTTTGGCAGGGAAGGATTAAAAGTAAATCGTAATAAGGGGATCGGAAAAGCGTTTTATCATAGAAGAAAATAATTTTTCCAAATATCACAAAAATAATCTGTTTCGGAACACTTTCCATCTTCGTACTTATTAAAAATTAAATTTATCACAAACATTTGCCAATTTTACAACCACTCACTGACATCCTCATGTCAGGATCATTAATTAATTATCAATGCGTTATCAGTTATCTTTTTGTAAAATTTTCATCGTAATGATAAAAAATTAAAATTAAAAATTATTAAAGATTTTGGATCACCTGAAGATCAGGGCTCCCAGCCTTCGTTAATTAGCCTTATAAGGCTAACTAACGAAAATATCACGAGTTAACCTAACCAGTCGTTAGGTCAACTGTACGCCCTTGACGATTGGTTAGGTTAAGTCGTGATATTTTCGTTAGTTAGCCTTATAAGGCTAACTAAAGAAGGCTGGGGAACCTGATCTTCAGGTGAACCAAGTTTTTATACCTAATAATAATTTTGACCGTCCTATCTAACTTTCCACATTTCTAAACGATATTCACTCGTGCAAGAATGTAGATGGCTTAATATTTTTGTACTTTGTACTAAAGTACGACACTCCCATATTTTCATATTTTTAAAAGGCTATTATTTTTTTAAAACTTTTTACCGTTAAAAGCAATTAATTTATACTATTATTAGTGAGATTATAAATATAAACTATGCAAACAACTTCACTTTTTTCTACGTGAAGGTCAAAATATGATAATAAAAACCCACTCTAATAGACAGAGTTTATTTCCACAACACTTTCGATGCCCACTGGCATCCACTCGAAGAGGATGCCAGTGGGCATCGAAACTGTTGTGGAAATAAACTCTGTCTATTAGAGTGGGTTTTTATTATCATAAATATAAACTCATTTTTTGTTATTAAGCTAAAAGAAATACTTCAAAAACATTGCTGTAACCAAAGGAGCCGTATAAATTAAATCTTCCATAATGAAGTCTCATACTAACTGAATTGAAAAATAAACTCGGTAGCCAACATTAAAGTTAGTTAAATAATTCAGTATTAAATAACCTTTTTTCTACTGCTTAATAGTTTACCATAACGCTTCATCAGGGCAATTCAGTTCTTGTTTACCTTTTGTTTTGGGCAGGGAAGTTAAAGAGCGCTCTCGCCACTTGTTTTGGTTCGGGGGTCTTGGACCCCATGAGGCCCCCGAGGCTTTCATCATCGTAACGGTTTAGAGGAATCGGTGACTTCTGCAGCGGACTGACGAAGAAGAACCGAAGAGGTTCATCAGAAGGGAATCAAAAGAATTGCCCCAAAAAAATAGAATTAAATAATTTCGTTGTTTTTCATTTAGCAAACTGCATTATCACTGAACATTATGAACCAAGTTAATTATTAATTACGTAGATATGACTCCAAAATCAAACTATTTCATTTATAATTGTAGAATAGGAAAGTCTCTCTTATAAAATTAGACAATTTTCTTGCTTAAACATATAAAACAAAGCATAACATGAACAATATTTTCTTTGTTTTCACAACATAGCACGAAACAAAGATTGCAAGTTCTTAATTATATTCCAAATAGCATACAGTTGAATTCCCTATATTTTATATCATTTAACAATTCTCCAATGAAACAATGCGATAAGCTTGAAAAAATAATTCTCCCCCCCCTCATCTAGAACATTAAATAAAATATGATTTTATACTGTAAAAGTTTTCTCAGTCTATTATTACAATGGACAGAGTGTAAATATCCCCCTTTATGAAGTTAAAGGATACAGAAACGATAAAAAGAGTGTAGGTCGTCTATAACAACATTTTCCATGCATTTAGACAAAACTATATAGAAAGAAATAAAGTACAATCCACCATGCTATTAATTAAAAAATGCAAACAATCAAATAAGTTAAAAAAGTCATACTTTCAAAAGTTAATTTAAAAAAAATTTAATTTTAAATAAATGGATCTCAAAATTCAGGTACAATATTATTATTCAGGTACAATATTATCTCAGCGTTAAATAACTGTTTAATAACATTATAATATACTGTAATGACGGTGATGTATTTAATTCTTTTAAACAAATATCTCTTCTGATATGTAGACTGCAAATGGCTTATAACGATCTTCATTTCCGTTCGCTGAATAACAGATCAATTTCCCTTCTTCACTTATGAAATTGTATTTTACGAAGTTATCAAACGAAACGTGTTTTGTTGGTTTTTTCATTTCCTTCAAACGAGGAGGACTTCTCATTCTCTTTATTCGTTTGATATTTTCATCTAATTCAATTTCAAAAGCGTATTTTTCATTTGAATTCTTTCTTCTTCTTCCTCCTCCTCCTCCAGTCTTCTCTAGTAAAGAGAATGTGGAGGCGAAGAGCGTAGAAACAACTTTCAGAGTCGACAGGTACTCATCAGAAACGGTAATGGTCGTTGGCTGTACAGCGAGTTGATCCTCATCCGTGTCATTCTCATAATCGGATACGATTTCGTAATCTGTTGAGGAAGATGAGGGTGATTGTAAATTATTCAGGTCCAACTCGAAGCTTGTGTCGGAATCATACAGAGAAGTATTACCGTCGAAAGAGAGAATTTCATCCGATTCAAAATCAGTGTCGTTTCCTAAGCTTTCTTCATATATACTGTACGTATCGTAACTTTGTTCAAATCCACTATCATTCATTAAAGTAAACTCCGAATGTTCGTGATTAAATTCCAATTCACTATTTTCCTCGAGAATATTAATCTCAGAATCGCTTTTACCTTCAGTGCTCTTCCTGTCGTAAGCGTGAAAATTAAACTCGAAGTCATTTTCGATATTAAAATTTCGATAAATATTTTTGAATGAATTTTCATTTTCAGTAAATGAAAAAGTTTCATCGTCGTCAATGTTACTGTCTTTGGGTTTGTCGGTCTCCTTCACCGATTTGATTGAGTTCTCTTCAGCCAAATTCGGCCTACAAACTTCCATATCTGGAGACAGACACTGATCTATTTGTCTCGTAACAATGTCTGTGTCAAACCTTTCATTAATGGAATCATCATCAAATTCGTTACTAGAACAAGGGGTCAAAATTACCCCATATTCCCTTCTTAGGTTAGGAAATATATCTTCCAGAGTCGTACCAATGAATTCTGAAGTTTGAGTACTTTTAGAAATGCGCGATGACGATGATGATGATGATGATAATGATGATTGACTCGATAATTTTGTTGGCTGTCGTGACTGAGTGTTTTTGAACAGATCATAATTTGTCAATGTTATATACGTCTGCGTCTGAGAATCAGTTAATGGACATTTCTCTCTATTCAACAACTCGTCCGAGAACTTAATCGCCAGAGCACTGTTACAAAAAGCAGCTGGGTGTCTTGACTTTGAGAGTGGGAAAATGGATATTTTATCTTCGTAGGATTCATCATCTTTAAAATTACTTTCATCATCACCAAAAGGATCTTCGCAGTATTTGTACCCGTCTTTCTCTTCGTCTTGAATGATGTTAATGGAAAAGGGCATCGTTTTAATTACCAATTTAGGCATGCTAATCACGTACTCACGAACGTTTAGAAAAGGAATGTGACTTTCGATATGAATATCCACTACTTCTTCCGTCGTTGGTAAATTATCATTATTTACGGCTTCGCTGAATTCATTTTGTTTATTAACTGGGTTTGTGTAAATATTAGCATCAAATTGCGATTCGTAGATTTCCGTAAATTTAGCTCTCGAGTGAGACAAACACGCGTCGCTCATGTAAAACCTTCTCCCATCTTCTTCAAATGTTTTGGCTACTTTCGAATCCAGCTCACTCTCTTTCTTCCAATTTTCGGTCTCCATTTCGCTGTTTGGAATCATTATTTCAAGTTTTTCCGCTTCAGAAGCCGAATTACAAATTTCAGTTTTATTGACTTCACAAGTTTTATCGAAACTCTGTTTTGAAAAACTTTTTTCATTAAACTGAAGTTTGTAAGTTTGTAAATCTTTCTCTGTATTAAGGTTTCTCATTTGGAAAGGACTTTCAAGTATTTTGTTATCAGCCCTTTCTTTCTCAAAACAATTTTCTGTCTGAAGGAATGTTTTAGAACTTAACTTATTCTTTGTCAGACTCTTATCAGAGCATTCAGAATCGCTCATTTTAGAATCTTTTGCAATTTCCCTGTCGTGTTTTTCATCCGTAATATGTAAAAGTTGATGTTTTATGTACTTGAAAATGCCATGTTTATTAGCTATGTAATTTTTAGCATTTTGCTTTGAAAAGCACGATTCGATACTTCTTTCATCATCATCATCATCATAAGTTTCAGTTGAGATATCAGGAGTGTAATAATTGACATCATTTCGATAATCCTCTAAATTTATTAAGGTACTTTCGGAGTTCGTGTTACTATCCTCGAGTGTCGTGGATTTTCCTTCATAAATTTCCAAATATTTGTTTTCATTAATTTCATCAATATAAAATTCATGGGAAGACTCGATAAATGGAATAACATTTTCGCGCGCATCATCCTTTTCCTCCTCTTTTGTACGATCACAAGAATCCAATGGGACTACTGTTAGTTTATTTCCTCTTTCGTTATCAATTATTTGCTCACGAGTTCCCCTCGTATTATCTGAGGATTCTTCCTCAAAGGGGAAAGGAAGGTGTTGAGGGCAGAAGTCTCCGCTGGAAACAGGGCTGAAGTAAGTGATATTAGAAGTACATTATTAAGAAAGGTCTTAAAGAAGTTACAAACGCGATACAAGAAGCGTTACACGGAAAGAGGTTTGTTACTCAAACGTTCAATCAAATTCATTCTATGGCAAATTATGAATTGATAACTATTTACTTATAAAATAAATTTAATTTAACTTTAAATTCAATTCTCATTAATTTAACGACGTACAATTGTAAAAATATAAACTCGAATCTGGAAGTTTTTAATGACCCAAAACGTATTCTCATAAAACGAATTTAAATCGAGAAAGAACAAAATTAATAGAAAATTACCAAGACAAAAATCATGAATTTCCGTCTTACCATTCCCGAGTCCGGAGAAAATAATAGTATTAAGAATTAATGATGTTACCAACAAATTAATTGAACGTCTCTTTTAAAGTCACTCAATTTCCAGATTTTAATTCATAAATTTTCTCGTTTCAAAGAAATTAAAAAAAAACAATAATAATTATGAAATTCAAGAAAGTATCATATTTTGCCATACGCTATTTTATAAGTTTAAAATAGCCATTTGGAAATGATCGTTTATCGCTTTTTCTTTCAAGTACTAATTAATTACCATTTTGGGGAAACTTGAACAAATTCCTTCTGTAAATTTCAATAATTGCGCGTCTATTTTCGGCTTCTGTTTAAATCCACTTTCAAGAAACTGTTTACAAAATAGTTTTTTGGAAAATAACTTTTTTCGTAACTATTTTGTTTTAGGACAAAAGAAAAGAAAAATTTCTGATTTATAATTGAGATTCCCACGAATGAATGCCCTTTATATATATATATATATATATATATATATATATATATATATATATATATATATATATATATACACACTGCGTTTGCACTTATAAAGCAGATTACATTTTCTCCAATGTTTTCAAAAGTTTTCCACGATTTCAATGAAATTTGTAGCAAATAATCACTATATATACCAGCATTGATAGTATTCATTTTGATAAAATATTTTGATAATTAAAATAATTATCTCATTTTATTGAAAAATATGTAAAATATTGTGTTCCGAATTATTAAGCAAGTATTCTATTTACGGATCTAAATGGTGAAAATGGGTAAGAAGAAGGATTTAACATTAACTGAGAAAAGAAAAATAGTCAAGTTACTCGCTGAAAATATAAAATCTATTGAAATTGCGAAGCAGTTTGGCAGAGCTTATCGAACTGTAAACAAGTTTGTAGCGGAGGGTACCAAACTGAGGCAGCGAAGTGATAAAGGAGCTATAAGAAAAGTGACAAGGCGGCAGATATCTGTAATCAAGCGCAAATTGCAAAGCATCCATTGTCCTCAAGTAGAGAGGTTTTTGAGCAGGCTGGCATACATAATGTACCAAGAACATGTCGATGTGGAATCCTCCAAACAATTGGCAAGACGTGTAAACCTACGATTCAGTCACCATTAACACCCAGGTACAAGAAGCAGCGTGTTGAATGGGCGCGTCAGTACGTGAAAACAGATTTTAATACTGTATTGTTCACCGATGAATGAAAAGCAACCCTTGAAGGACTTGATGTTTGGTCAAGAAGATGGACTGCTGAGAGCCAATTTCTACCATCGAGATTAAGACGCCAACAAGGTGGAGGTAGTGTCATGTTTTGGGCAGGATTGATAGGCAATGAAGTAGCTGTCCCATACAGAGTGCCTGATGGTGTAAAAATGAATGCCCAGTCTTACACAAACTTTCTAAAAGAAAACCTCATTCCATGGTAGAGATTGACCAACCATCAGATCCCTCAAGGGTTGCTCTTCATTCATCGGTTAGCAATACAGAATTAAAATCTGTTTTCACGTACTGACGCGCCCATTCAACACGCTGCTTCTTGTACCTGGGTGTTAATGGTGACTGAATCGCAGGTTTACACGTCTTGCCAATTGTTTGGAGGATTCCACATCGAGATGTTATTGGTACGTTATTTATGCCAGCCTGCTCAAAAACCTCTTTACTTGAGGACAATGGATGCTTTGCAATTTGCGCTTGATTACAGATATCTGCCGCCTTGTCACTTTTCTTATAGCTCCTTTATCACTTCGCTGCCTCAGTTTGGTACCCTCCGCTACAAACTTGTTTACAGTTCGATAAGCTCTGCCAAACTGCTTCGCAATTTCAATAGATTTTATATTTTCAGCGAGTAACTTGACTATTTTTCTTTTCTCAGTTAATGTTAAATCCTTTTTCTTACCCATTTTCACCATTTAGATCCGTAAATAGAATACTTGCTTAATAATTCGGAACACAATATTTTACATATTTTTCAATAAAATGAGATAATTATTTTAATTATCAAAATATTTTATCGAAATGAATACCATCAATGCTGCTATATATAGTGATTATTTGCTACAAATTTCATTGAAATCGGGGAAAAACTTTTGAAAACATTGGAGAAAATGTAATTTGCTTAATAAGTGCGAACGCAGTATATATATATATATATATATATATATATATATATATATATATATATTAAAGACTATTTAATAAACGATCATTTCTAATGAAATGGTGAATTAATAAAGTAAATGACCCTCGTATTTTCATGCAATTTCAGATGTTAATATTATGAATTTATTAAATTAAAAGAGTTACAAACTGTTGTTAGTTCTTAAGAAAAACTTGAAACTCAAACCAAATTTAAGAGACGAAACGAAAAAAATTTCCTGTAAAAAGAGAATTTGAAGACTTTCTTGCTTATTATATCCGAAGAACAAACAGGCTATAAAATTTCAATGTTACGCGAAGAATATTCACAAAGACTTTAAAATTTCCGATTCAACGAATTAAGACCGCTGGAAATTAACAATTACTGGACTTCTTTGAGTAATAATTAATATTACGTAATAAATATACCCATAAGGAAAATTTACTATACTATTTTCGGAGTATTTTCAACTCAATATACTCTTAAGGGAATCAACTCCCTTTTTACATCTGAGAGAATTGTTTTAATATTTTCCTTGTCGATACATTTAATAATACTAATTTCTTCTCGTGTTCAAATTTAAATTCATCTTTTCAGTCGACAATGAATTATTGTTTTTATGTCTCGACCAAGTATTTGCTACGGAAATGCAAAACCAATATCGCGGGTAATAATAATAATAAGAAGAAGTTTAAGGGTACTTTTTGGTACCTCTCTAAAGCTAAGCCTTCAGATTCTCCAATACAAAAAAAATTACTAAATAAGAATAAGTAATTTAATAACAGAGAAAGGCGCTTTGAGGTTAAAAATACTTAAAAAATTATTTCCGTAAAAATAAAACATTTCCAAAAACAAGACCAAAAGGATAATTTAATCACATTTACCAAACAACAACGTGCAGTGTTCTATTTTTTTGTAGATTTTCAATTTTTCTAAAAGCATAAAAGAATTTTGTTTTGTATCCGTGAGCGTAATTTTAATTATTCATTTCCATTTTCATGACAACGAAGGTAGGAATTTTAATCTTTATACTATCAGATAGGAAATTGTAAATATGTTAAAATACTCAAACATTAAAAATGAGATGAAGGAGTAGTTATAGGACGCCATTTATGAGCTTAAAACTTAAATATTCAATGTAAATTTTAAATATATGTTCAGTTTTAAAAAGATTTTGATTGATAACGAATCTGAAAGAAGAGTGGAATCGTCGGAAATGTACGAAAGTTCAATTATCATAATTACTTTCATACCATCTGCGAGAGGTTAGTGCTTTTGCGTTATTTCATAGCGTGTACGAAGCCATAAATATAAGAGAAAAATACCATTATAGAGAGCCTTCACGACGAAGTATAATTTGGTTAAATCGTGAAGTGACCCCAAGATGTTAAAAGTTTATAGTAAATACGTTACTCTTTTGTTTATAAAGTTTCAAATAATGAAACGTCATCCTCTTCCATTTCTCTCCTTAGGTTTAAGTTTGAGCTTTAGCCAAACCATCGAAAAGACATTTTATTGATACATGCCCCGTGGGCATCGAGTGAGAATAAGTTTACGAAGATCTCAATAGAACGTCTCGTCGCCGATTTGAGTAAAGCTCTTTGAATCTTGCCTTATAAAGCGTGCGCATGACGGAGAAGAACTTACGTAAAATTGTCCGTATGCCGCCTCCTCTCGATATCCTCAAGCTCCGCTAGGTACTTCTTCCGCCTCTCCTGCTCGTACACTTTCTTCATGTGTTCCTCCTGACGACGGGCCAATTCTTCCTCAGAGAGGCTTTCCTTCTGTTCAAACCGGATCGGAGTCCGATAGTGAATATTTACCTCTGAATCGTTATATTTGTACGGAGAATCTGAAGTAGCGTGAAAGCATGAAAGAAATACGATAAAAAGTGTGAGGAAAGTAAAAGAATAGAAAGACGCAGAAGGAGTGATAAGATGAGAAGACGGATGAGTGTAAGTGGACAGAGAAGGACAAGAGGCAAAAGTAGGAAATTTGTAAAAGAAGAAACGTTTCAAAAATGGAAAACAATCAAAATACTCATTTATAACTAAAAATTTGAGAAAAAGTGTTTCCTAATAATTGAAAATTTTTTAACATTAATTTAAATTTTATTGTTTCACATGCATGTACTATATATATATATATATATACTGTATATATATATATATATATTATATAATTTCATGTACTCTATAAATATTTTCAAAGATACATATAAAAAGAAATCACACACACACATATATATATATATAGGGTGATCCAGAGAAATGGGACCCAAAAGAAACCCCTGTAACTCTTAAAGTATAAGTCCTTTTATAAAATCATACGCATCATTCGAAAGAGGATAGTTACAAGTTTGTACAGGATTGTACAGGTTTTGACAATACAAGACAAGATAAGATACAAAACAAAATAAAAGTGTTAGTTAAAACTAACCCTTCAAGATGACTGCATGGACTGTGGAACAGCTGCGTTTCATAACTGAGCAATATTATGAGCATGGAAGAAGTGTAGTTTCAGCTCAAAGATCTTTCAAGACAAATTTTCAGATGTCAAAATCACCTTCTAAGAGCTGAAACTACACTTCTTCCATGCTCATAATATTGCTCAGTTATGAAACGCAGCTGTTCCACAGTCCATGCAGTCATCTTGAAGGGTTAGTTTAACTAACACTTTTATTTTGTTTTGTATCTTATCTTGTCTTGTATTGTCAAAACCTGTACAATCCTGTACAAACTTGTAACTATCCTCTTTCGAATGATGCGTATGATTTTATAAAAGGACTTATACTTTAAGAGTTACAGGGGTTTCTTTTGGGTCCCATTTCTCTGGATCACCCTTTATATATATATATATATATATATATATATATATATATATAGTGTGTGTGTGTGTTTCAGAAATAGAGATTTTTTATATATATAAAATCTCATAAATCAACTTGAAAAGTCTCCAAAAGTTTTTGAAAGATGAAAAGAATCGAAAATGAAAATAGAAATTGGAAGTGAAACGAATAATAAAATATGAAAATATAACTTTTTTTACTGACCCTTGCAAACAGGATCTTATTACACACACACACACACACACACACACACACACACCACACACACACACACACACTAACAAAATCTCGCTTCCCGATCACAGAAAACGAAGACTTCCCGCAACCTTCTTACACAGAAATATTATCTTCTCTTGTCTCAAATCACTCAAAAAAGAAGTTTTGAAGATCATCTCTTCTATTTAAAGAAGTTATATACCATTAAAAGAAGTTACTATACAGGGTGTCCCAAAAAAAACTATATACTCTCTATAGTTTTTTTGGGACACCCTGTATAATCTGACAAGAAGCTTCGTTAAAAGAAGGAAAAACTTCCCCTAGAGTTAGTGCACTCTCAAAAAGAAGTTTTAAGTTCTAAATTTAGAAGGTTGTATTTTGAGTGCGGATTGGAGTGAGAAGAGGCAGAAACAGCTCGGATGAGAAAGACGGAAGAAGGTAGTGAAGAAGAGAAAAGGTAGAGACTAAAGAAAACGCGTCCTTTCGCACACGCATCCTGGTGGACCAGCTCCCCTACCCCCCACCCAGGTGGCTATTCTACACCAAAGTGACTCTTCATATGCCATGCGTGGTGTCGTTTCAGGATTTGTCAGGAATAAAAAGAGGCAGAGCCCCTACTTCTAACAAACCTCTTCCATTCCAACCTATTTTCAGCCATATTTCGTGTATCACCCACATTAAGTGTACGCTTACTCAAGCAGTCATTCACCATCTTTACGCATCTTCTCAGCCTTTCTCTCCTTCTTCCACCTTCGCAGACACTCTCTTATACACTCTTTTTCACAATTCTGTCATCTTCTATTTTTTCCGCGTGTCCAAATCGCCTAAGCATATTTTCCTCAATTTTCAATTCTAATGACTCTTGACCATCACATCTTTCGAGAACCATACGATTTTTTACTCTCAGTCGGACACACACACCACATACTGTACACTCATATTATCCATTTCAACTGCACTTACCGTTTTTTTTTCCCTTTCGTGCCATGCTAACTTTTCACACCCATACAAAAGTGTCAGTACTGACACACTTTCATGTAAACATCTCGCAGAATCTCGATCCAGTCCCCACTTTCTCACAACCGCTTTCTTCCTTCATTCATTCTATTATTAACTTCATCCGCAATCGTACCTCTTTTGTTCACTACGCATCCCAGATACTTAAAAGACTCTACCACCTCTAGCGTTTTACCATTTACCATCACGTGAGAATCCAAATTTCCCTCTCTCCACAATCAATAACTTGCTCTTACCCATGTTCATTGTCAACGATTTTCTCTAACACTGTCACAAAACTCTTAACGACCTATTGCGTATCACACTCACTCTGGGTATCCGCATACAACGGATTCGACAGGCCCCCACCTAATCCCATCACATACCAGATTCACTCCCCTTTCTAGCAATCGCATTTTCACGTCTCTCACGAGTCCATCCATAGACAGATTGAACACCCACGTAACACATCCGTGAAACATACCAACACTTATATCAAACCACTCTCTTAGTTCTTTATTTACTCTCACACACACACACACACTCTTCTTCCATCATAAAAACTGTTCACCACATTCATGAGTCCACCACCAATCTTATAAATACTGAAGACCTGGCACAGTGCTGCTCCTTTTTTCACTCTATCATACGCTTTTATTAAGATCCTTAAATGTCATTAATCGTGATTTTTATTTCTATTTTATATAAAACAATTCATGATTCATAAAACCTTTAATGATCTTTATCATTTCCCGAAGATAAAAGCTGTAAAATAAGATAAGGTGAAAGAGTGTTATCAATTAAGATATTCTGATTTACCTGTGTATGAGGAGTCCCCATAATGCCTTTGGTAAGTTGGGTATGGCACCGTGCCAATCACTGGTTCTGGTATAAGGAAACGGGATAAAATATAACCAAAAAGCAGAAGCTCAATCAGAAGAGAAGAAATTTAGGAACTAATCGACAGACGAAATAAGAAATATAAATGAAACAACTGATGTTTGATTTGAAGATTAAAAACAAATTAAATCACAAACTAAGTTGATGTTGTTGTTGTTGTTGTTAAAGCGCAAAACAGGAATGCAAAACCAAAGATTTTTAATTAAAAATTAAACTGGCTTTAGATACGGTTTCTTTCGCGGTTTGAAATGAAACATTAGGACATCGGCCATTTTTGCAAATACGTTATTTTGTAGAAAACAAATTAATATACATCTAAAATTATAACTTCAGTAAATCACATCTAACCTAACCTACCCTGGGGCAAACTAGAATAATTTTAACCGGGTGACTCTTGAAAGGAAGCCTTGTCCCTTTCGAACCCCCATTAAGAAATGTTTTGCCAACGATTTTGCTGTCCATGATTTTACGTATCTATCAAACTACAGTTTTCATTTAAAAAAAAAAATACTGTAAATCATCATAGATTTTGTAACCCTATTTCCAACAGAAGCATAAAATGAAATGAGCAAATATGAAATGAGCAAACTTTACTTAAAATAATCTCAAATCATTAAAAAGAAAAGTTGGATTGACTGATACAAAACTTTTTTCATTATGAAAGAATCTTCGGGATCTAGCTTGAATTATTCTTAAATTAAAATTTTGTAAAATAACTTCTTCGCATTCTAATATTCCATATAATATATATATATATATATATATATATATATATATATATATATATATATATATATATATATATACACTAAAATATTTACGTATATACGTTTTTTTTTTTTTTTTTTTTTTTTAATATTTCATAAAAAATTATTTTTAATGCACCTTTCCAAGTGACAGATTTTGAAGATGTTTCTCGAGTTACGTTCATATTTCGAGGAGCAACTGTTCCATGGAAATCTCTCGACGAATATCTGGTTTTTAAATCTTGTAATTCATAACTAGTAGGTTTAGAGCTGGATACCCCTCTTAGTGGGTATGTGTTATAATAATAATAATAATTTGGGTAACTGTTGACGCTGGATTGAATATTCTTTGAGCTTTCGTATTTCGTAATTGTCTGAGCTACTTTGTTTGGCGACAGTGAATAAGATGAGATTCTGTCTTTCATCTCCCTGAAGGCGGTTTGAGCCTTCTCCAATGATTCCTTGTGAGACGAAGGAAGTGGCGGCGGGGATCGCAAGCGAGATCGTCCCGATTGATAGGAGACTGTTGATGCTACGGATAGCCTGCTTTGAGGAGAGGTTTCCCTGTATTGGCGTGACCCTGATGCAAAAGATTTTGGAGGAATGTAACTTTGGGAGGAGGGCTGGGAACAGGAGGAGGTTGAGGAGGATAAAAGGCGTGAGAGTATCGTTTTCGACCTGGCATATCTAAATTTTTCCCATAACCATATGAATACGAAGGTTGTTGCTGTGGGGGAGATATCGATCGCGAGAGACCATATTTGAGACTCGATGGACCACGAGGAGGAGGCGAAAAGCTGTGCGTCCTCCTTGGCACCTGTCCTCCTTTGCTAGACATAGCTTTTGCTAATCTCCTCGGCCTTTCTAAAGACTGTGTCCATTTCGTAGCTCCGTATGAGTCTGCGGGAGTGTAACGAAACTTTGGTATATGGGCAGCGGCATCGTAAGGAGTTGAAGAGGCAAATTTAAATGGTTTCAATTGATCGGAGACAGAGGGATAAGGATGTTTCTCACTTCTCGGATAATTACACGATATACTTCTCTCCAAGCCCTGTTGAGGAGATGAAGCTGGTGTGGATGTTTTCATCGGACGCGGAGGACTAGGAGTTTTAGGCAAACGTCGTGGAGAATAACTCGATGATCTTAAAGGCTTCTGTGGAGGAGCGCTTGGCAATGGTGGCCTAGGAGGAACCAAGGGGGACAGTCGCGCTAACTCGGGAATCGATGGGGCGGAAGTAAACATTTGTCCAACTAACGATACATCTTCATCCTTTCCACTTTCAAATTTATCGACAACTGTTTCTACAACACCTGTAGAAATTCTTTTCAGGAGTGATTTTTCAACACTGTCTCTTCTAGATATTCGTTCCATTGTATAAGGTTCATTAAAATATGGAGAACGAGAAGCGAGAGTGGAAAGTGTGGTAGCAATTTTACTTTTCGGCAAATATTCGTCCTTTGGTAGATGCCATCGGTCACTGCTTTGGGGTTCACGAGGCTTTTCGTACTTTGTTCTAGTGTATTTTACATCACCCACTTCGTGTCCTCGAATTACCGTACGATCGGTGGGTGTAATACGAGATGACAGAGTACCGCCAATTTCGGGAAGAGATCTTGAACGTTTTCGTTGATCTTCGGAAGTTTCATAACGTTCTTTAATTTTACCAACGTCCCCTGTTTTAACGTGTAACAAGTAAGATCGCGAGTAGGAAGTATCGAAAGAGTCATCCTTTTCAGAAGTGCCATTTCCTATGTTGCTACTATAGTAGTGAGGTTTATAATGATCATCATAAAGACTCGCATGTCGATTCAGAGTCACGGAAGAAGCAGATCGAACGGGAAGATAATCTGATTGGAATATATCATTTTTCTGTTGACGACTTTTGTGTCTTAAAGGCAACGTAGCATAATGCGGAACTTCCAAAGAATCAATGTTCAAATTACTTCCTCTCGAAGATTGCTTGTCCAGTGAACTAGAATTTCTTCGAGCTTTCTTCTCGAAGAACTTAACTTTCTTCGCAACATCTTTGTGAATAACGGTTCTTACAGATGCATCGGAATCGGAGCTTTCTCCTTCACTCCCTTGGTCATTCGGTAGACTGCTGCTTCTCTTCGGTTTTCTTACTACAAGCAGAAACTGATCTCCGAGGTTGGAAGTTAAAGATGTAGGTTCTGAAGAGTCTGATATATCAAGAGAATAACAAGTACGCGGAGAAGAACGAGAGAGAGATTCAGGACTAACTGAACATGGGCGATCTGTAGGAGAAACAAACAGTTTCTCTTGATAATTCCTTTGCTCGGCTACTTTTTCTTGAAGTTCGATCGAAAGCTGTTTTGACAATCGTTTTCTCTGCTCCTCCACTTTGTCTACTGATTTAACAGTTTGTTTGATTTCCTTCGAATTTTGATAGTTGAATTCATCAAGAGTACTTTTTGAAAGCGGCCTTTGTTGAAAACTTGCTATCGTATCCGTTATTGCTTTGCCCGCCTCTATAAAGTTTGTACGGGATTCGTCAGGGTAAATGTTTAGTTTAGAATTTTTATCTACACTTCTTGAACGACTCCCAGTAATATGGTCCTCCCTTTTGCCTAAAGAATCAAGTTCCCGAAGTTTTTCCCGTTTCTGACGCCACGATCGAATGCTTTGCATGGAACCATATATTTCGGTCAACTGCTCTCGAAGAGCATTGATTTGTTCTAAACTTAAACTTGTCCATAAACCTTGAGGTCTGAATGCGGAGTCTTCTCTCGTAAGACTAAGACTAGAGCCTCTTTTAGAGCGACCTCGATTACTGCTACCAATAGTCTTACTCAAATCTTTTACGGAGGATCCTCTCCACAGTCCTCTGTAAGTGTCCTTTTCAGATTCGATTTTCTCACGCCGAGATTTGTCTAAACGAGATGGGTTCTCTATAAAAGAGTCAAACTCATCTTTCAGCTGTGTTACATATTTTTCTCGACCACGCAGACGGCAGTCACCAGACCATTTTCTTTGTGGACTGACGTCGTAAACAAATTCCCGTTCTTTCTTAGCATCATCTAGTTGTCTTACTAATATATGATATTCCAAAGCTTTTTTTTCATGCTCGCGTAAGTTCTTCCAAGTTTCAAAATCAATTACATCACAACTTCGTTTATCCGAAGCTGAAAGTTCGGCAGTACTCACAGATCGTTCTAGTTTGTGTATCTTTTCTAAAGAGTCAAAAAGTTGACGAAGTTGAGATATACGAGCACTTTTTGGAACTGCATTTTTAAGTTCTAAAATATATTCCTTATAATGTCTTGGGTGAGAATGGGGAGAAAGACTCAAAGCCTCTAAACTCATACTACGAATCATTGGCATTTCCGTCAATCTTACTTCCTTTGGAATGTTCTTAAAACTACTACTAACTTTTTTCACAAGCTCCAATGAGCGAAGAGGGGAGTTACTCCTGGATGAGCTACGAGAAGCTGGTCTTTCTGAGGTTTCTCCTTTTGTCAATAATTGCCACTTTTCCAGTCGCTCGTTGAAAAAGGCAGTAGATCTGGTTCTCAGTCCAGGTGCAGAGTGCGCTCTTGGTTCAGATCGTCTTGGTAAAGTTGAAGGCAGACTTTCAATTTTCTTGTCTTTATACGGATCATTAATACGACATGTTTCACGTATGCCTTCTTTACGTCTAGAAAAAGATGTAGGTTTTTGATCTGCAATGGGCGATGGAGATAAATCTAACATACTACAATATCCTGTCTCATTGCTGTGAGTTGTATCAAAACTTTCACTTTGCTCCAAACCTTTTTTATTTTCTCTATTTCTGTTGGCAGATTTTTCACTCTGAAAATTTATTTCTCGTTTGTTGGTTGACGACTTTTTTAAAGGCAATGTTGCATTAGGTTTTGGAGCCAAGCAACTGGCATGCCGAAGAGTTTTGATCCCTTCGTCCGCGCTGCGGCTTCGAGGTTTAACATGAAGATGACAAGGTTCCTGAGTGCTCCGAATTTTATTTAAACTACTTAGAGTGTGTTTAACTAAACCACCACGTCCTTCGCTAAAGGAGGACCATTTTTGAGTATCTACTGATCTTGCAGGTGAGGTACCAGCGCTTCGTGAAGTCGGTAATTTTCCAGTTGAAACCTTTGGTGGTCTCTCTAGGGAGCTAAATAGTCTCTTTGTAGATATAGGTGGTTTTTCTTTTGAAGCGAATGACCTCTCGGGGGAGAGCAGTTGTTCTTTAGTTCCTGTAGTGACAGAATCCTTTTTAACGAGAGCATCTTTACTTTCTTTGGATGTAGGACGTTTAATTGGATAATCACGTAGTCTACCTTCAGCTGAAGTTGACCGGAAGCTTGCTGATTTTACCGTTTGTTTTGTCCTTCTATCTTGTAATGTAAATCGAGATTCAGAAACTGCGCGTCTATCGAGTAGAAAACTTTTCCTCGTCTCATCAATCTCTTTCTTCTTCTTAGCTTCTGCAGCAGTTTGTGTTCGAAATGGAGGGCTGACAAGTTTTTCCTTTGATTTAGCTACCATTTCTCTGTGCCAGGAAGAGTAAAAAGCTCTCGTTTCTCTGACGCGTTCCGCAGAAGTGGAACGAGGAGCTGGATGGGGAGGCCTTTCTACCTGGCTCGACTTTATGAGTGAGGGATGCCATTTGGATGATAGTCTCCGAGGGGGAGATGGCACTATATTGACTTTTGAAGGGACAGTACGCTTTTTCTCTCCAAAAGTTGTTGAAGCGGATGAAGATGGACGAGTTGAAGGAGGAGACATAGTTCCTGATGACGAAGACCCAACACTTAAATCGTAAAGATCGGAATGACTGATAGCGATGTCTAAATCAGAATACACGACGTAAAAATCGTCTGCAAGTTTAGGAAGAAAATGAAACATTACTATTACATGAATACAATCCCAAGCTGAGTGATTAAGGTATCCACTGTGCAACCGCATTATGCCAACGATATGTTTCGCCTTCATTCTTCAGTCTTGATGGCAGTGCGTGAAGCATCCCAATTTCTTCCATTCACCGTCTCATCATTGCGATTTAAAGCGGATTATTGAGTAGTACTTGAGAGTTGAAAGAAAATCGCTCTTGGCAAAAGCAGTATTCGCAGTATAGGTTGGAAACAAATAGTGGTGCAGAAAAAAAAAAAAAGTGCAAATCCTGTACATATTTCCATTTGGGTTGTGCGTTTGAAGGATAACTCGTAACAGTGAAAAAAAAAAATTGCCACAGAAAACCGAGACAGAAAAAGTAGGTTGAGTCTCGAAGACAGAAGAAATTAACTGGTAAAAATGTTCGAGAAATCCACCACCTTTAATTGTGCTTCCAAGAAAACCGTATCTAAAACCAAAACTAAGTTTAAAAGTGCGTTTAGCATTTCAAAAAACAAAAATAAAAAAACGTGCGTGTGAATAAAGTGCAAATAAACTAAAACAAAATTCTATAAACACAAAAGTAAATAAAAAATTAATAAATATTAATATGGCAAATTAATTTTAAGAATGCTCAAAATAATTCCAATATAAATGAAACAAACTTAAAAAAAAAAAAAAAAAACGGCTCCCACGGATTATAGGTCAAAATTGACTTTACCTTTCGGTTTGGAAGGAGCGGGTTTTTGTAGACCGGAAAGAGGGATTTCGCCTCCTTGTTGTATCTGTAAAATGAAACCATTAAAGAGTATTAAAAAAGTACACTTATTTTTAAAATATAAACGAACACTCGATATAGGCCATTTTCTCGTAAATACCGAGTGTTTAATCTGAAACTTCAGTGACTACGCATAGATCAGAAACATCCAAGGGTATACAAATCATCTCGAACGCGGAGGACGACGATCACCCATCCAACTATTGAATGAACCCAACGTCGCTTAACCTCGCCGATCTAACGGGAAGCGGTGTTGCCACGTGGCCATTACGCCGGTGTGAGAAAGAGATGGAGTACATATCACCGAATTTAAGGACATGTAAACGGATTACGACACAACAGTAAAAGCTATAAGAAATTATTTATTTACTATTCTCTGCGAAACTCATTTAGTAAAAGATTCTAAACCTATCAGTATTATTATTATAATAATAATAATAATAATAATAATAATAACTGCCTACTCATACATTTATTTACTGATTTGAGGCAACATTTTTTCATTCTCCAAGAAAAAACTTGATCAAAACGACTCTCAATGGATAAAGGAAAAGTTTTGGGGGTAAAAATGCTTTTGGAGGGGAAAAATATCTTGATGTTAAAATCGATATGTTTTCCCCCTTTCCTTTCTTTAGTTTTTTTTTTTTGTCTTTTTACTTTTTTTATAAAAGTCAGCCTAAAAAAAGGAACATTTTTGATCAGGCATAAGAGCCAAATGCTATCTTCCATTAGATATGTTTCTATTCATGTGTGTGTGTGTGTGTGTGTGTTGTTTTATATGCTCCTAACGTTCATAGCATAATACAGTTTATTATAAAAAAAACATGGAAACGTGACGATAAAGCAGCATCGCCAATGAAGACAACTTGGTTATATACATTTGGAATATTTCTAATTACAAATTTCATATAAAACGTGTAAAAATACATAAAATACGTACGAAAAAAATCAAGATAAATGAACAAAAGAATTCCTTTAATGAAGATAAATAAATTAAATAAAAAAATTGTGAATCCAAAAAAGATAAAAAAAAATCAGTCATAAAAATTTGGCTAAAAAATGTGAAATGTTTGAAAAAATTTCGCTTCTATCAAAACTTGATTAACGCCGCCAAAACATTTGTTTTCAGAGTCTAATTTTAAAAAATTAACTTCGAAACGAAATCACTTTATCTGAACGATTTCGTAAAGTGATTTATGGACATATTCGAACGCCGTTTTAAAGTTATATATATTAGTGGTGGACCGGATATCCGCATCCGCATCATTTTTAATATCCGCATCCGCATTTATGACTGCGGATGTTACCTCTAATAAATTACGCAATTTACAATTAAATTAGCTTATAAAGTAGCTTATTAGGCCCAGTCATGCACATTTCATGTAAAGTATTAATTAATGAACAAACAAATAAATAAACCTCAAAATATAAATAGGTGGTAACACAGAAAATTGAATGAAACTTGTTTCATTGAATTTTCTGTGGCTCAAAATCTTGAGAAAGTTATTATTTTTATCATAATGAAAACATTAATATTAATTTTAATTCTTATGCATTGCCTGCCATAATAGTAATATCATGAAATTTAAAAAATTATGTCATATATTCATAATTCTATATTATATTGATAGATTAACTAAATATCCGCATCCGCGGATAATGAAATTAAAGATCCGCATCCGCAGATGTTGAAAAACTGACATCCGGTTCACCACTAATATATATATAAAATAGTTCTCAATGTCAGATTTGTAGATGATTTTATTCAGATATATATATATATATATATTATATATATATATATATATATATATATATATATATATCTAAATACGAAACGACGTCATGAGATGGATATGTTGACGGCTGAAGGCGTTAATGCGAAAGTACTGCACTTTTTTATCTATGATTCCGCATACCTTCCCAAACAAACGTAACTATTTACCTGTCTGTAAATAACACTCGTGTTTGGTTTTGGGCTAACAACTGCGGCGTGCGGTCCTCCCGTTTCCTGAACACGAGGGTACTGTCACTTTCGTAGCCTGATTCTTTCAGGGCACTAGCGAAGGAAAGAGAAATAATTGAATGCAAATTTAATTAACAACAAGCTCGTTAATGAATGGACTGTGCACGATCATTGCATATTATTTATATATATATATATATATATCTATATATATATATATATATATATATATATATATATACATTTTAACTGCAAACACGCAGTATAATTAACGTAAAGAACGACGCTTGTATAGGAGAATATTCCGCGCAAGATGAGGAGAGAGAACGAAACAATGAAAAAATGAGGTAACCACCCGGGAATCGAACCCGGGATCTTCCGATTGCCGGTCAGATATGATAACCATTACACCATGGGCCTCACTCTATCAAATGCCGTAATTCTCCTACATACTCGCAGAAACGAATGCCCCAAGGGGGCACCTCTTGCGCGGAATATTCTCCTATACAAGCGTCGTTCTTTACGTTAATTATACTGCGTGTTTGCAGTTAAAATGTATATAATGTACGGCATGCGGGAGGTGCCCCCTTGGGGCATTCGTTTCTGCGAGTATGTAGGAGAATTACGGCATTTGATAGAGTGAGGCCCATGGTGTAATGGTTATCATATCTGACCGGCAATCGGAAGATCCCGGGTTCGATTCCCGGGTGGTTACCTCATTTTTTCATTTGTTTCGTTCTCCCTCCTCATCTTGCGCGGAATATTCTCCTATACAAGCGTCGTTCTTTACGTTATATATATATATATATATATATATATATATATATATATATATAACGAAATAGTATTGGATTTAAGATGTACTAATGTTTTCCTTCCTCTGATTGGTCAGCTTGTGGAAAAAATGAAACATGGTCCATAACTGGACAATACACATTAGGGAAAGATGTACGGGCCCCGCCTCCGTAAGCGAAGATTTCTGTAAAAGTGACAAACAATTTCAGAAGTGATTCCATTACGGTGTTCATTCTGACGTGCATAATAAAAAAAAATATTTTTTTTTTTTTCATTTAAACTACTTAAATTACGATGGATTTTGGGGCCAATTTATCAAAATAAAAAAAAATCATAGAATGACCAAAGCATCGAAACTTAATCACTCTGACTTAACTAACCTAAGAGGTTAATTTAAGTTAAATTAAGTTTTGAAGATGCGATCTTTCGACAATTTCGTACGTTGATCGGCTTTCAATGAGAGGAATGGCAAAACCCTTATTCACAATTTTCTTAAACAATAAACAGAATAAGACAAAGTGTATCGAAGGCGAAAATAAAGGATTTGAAACCTAAAACCTAAAAAAAAAACTACCTTTAAAACAAGCAAATGCACAGGGTGATGCAAAATTAAAAACCTTTCAATTGTAGCAATTTTTAGGTTAGAAAGATTAAAATGAATGTTACATATTATTGTACAGTGTAATGCAATTGTCCTCATCCACCCAAAATTACAGCGTTTCCAGTGTTTTAGATGTGTTCTGTAGGAGGTCAGTGATTGGTGAGCGCACGATGCAACTGACCAATAAGTGTGTGTGTGTGTGTGTGTGTGTGTGTGTGTGTGTGTGTCCGAAACTGGAAACGCTGTATTTTTAGGTGGGCAAGGGCAATTGCAATATACTGTACACTTAAACTTTATAAATACAGTGAACTTCCTTTGAAGTGTAAATATCCACTAATGTCAAATTTATGTCAGTAATTTTCAAATTAACTGGTAGTATTAAAAGTTATACTTTTTGTGCGACCCTGTAGTCGTTTCCTAGAATTTTTAATTTCATTTTCTTCTTAACTTTAAGAAAAGAAACTAATTAATAATTATTAAACTATTACTACAACATTACAGTCAACAAGAGAGGGTTAATAACACGAATGATCTCCGCTTCTTTTGGCATAAATACTCTACATTTCCCAACTATTTATGCACAGGATGTCCCATAAATCAATGAAGGATTAAAGGAAATCCTATACTCACTTTTGGGACACACTGTAGTTAAATAAGCTTTAATATATACATTCACTGGATTAGATTATAAGCAATTATTATAGCATTATATATATATATATATATATAATGTGTGTGTGTGTGTATAAAACCTGTCTGTGGGTAGAGAAGCCTATCATTTTGGAACTTACTGGCTCATTTGCATGCGACTGCTCCCGTGTCTGTGATTGGTCGGGGCAGGAGGAGGTTCCCTCGTCTTGATCTAATGGGCCAAACACATTCATAGATTTATAATAAAAGTAGAAAATGGCTTTAGATAATCATACTTAAACGTAAGTGTCGATACTTTACTTTAAATAAATTATCTGAATTTTTCTTTCCTTTTAAAATCCAAAAATTAATTAAAATTAATTGATTTTCCTCAAAAATTAATTAAATTTATATTAAAACGGAATTTTTCTTAATACTTTTAAAAAATACTTTTGTGGATATTCGTTTAAAGTTAAGAAAAATCAATTTTCCGCTAAATGATTAACGGATATCGCACCAATGGATCGCGGAGACCCAAAAACGTTCCTCCACTTACTTCGAACTTAACATCGGCTTCAGGATTCTGTAAAATACAAAAGACATTCCAAAATCAGGTCATCAACGGGTCAAAAGAGGTCAAAGGTAAAAATATTTAATACGAACGAGAAAGAAGGTGGAAAAGGTAGGTAGGTAGGTAGGTAGGTAGGTAGATAGGTAGGTAGGTAGGTTCGGGCGAGTTAAAAGCTTCATTTAGTTAATTATTTTAATGATCAGATTGCTAGGGGCAACGACATTCTCTCTTCTTCTTTAAACGATCGTAAAAGAAAATTTCTATTTTGAAAGTGGAAATCGAAATTCTTGAGAAAGAAAAAATGAAAAACTCGCCAAACATTTTCGTTCTTTAACTCGTAAATGCATTAAATACGAGTAAATCTCTGCGAGTAAATCTCAAACAAGATCTCAGTAAAGGGAATCATCAAGACGGAGAAATTTAAACGGAAACTCGACTAATTTGGGGATTCTGTAAACTGGATCACATCGTAATATAATTGCGAAAAATCAAATTATTTTAAGGGTTTTGTAAACAAACGTATTTTGTAAACAAACGTATTTTGTAAACTCAGTTTGGTTTAAAGTGTAAATTATCCACTGAATACGTAAGTCGATATATTAAGTTAGCGAATTTCTAGTCACTATTTTCAAACAAAATCTTATATTACATATACAGGGTGTCCCAAAAAAAACTATATACTCTTTATAGCATCATATATTTTATAATTTAAAAAAAACCAAACAATATATTGTTATAGCAATTGCCAATGAAAGGTAAATTAGTAATCTAAGTGATCAAAATGTTATAGCGAGTTGTTTGCATATAAAATTTAATTAACTACGCCAAGTGCTCAAAATGTTCTCCGGCGGCATGAATGCACTTTTGAATGCGTCGACTAACTGATTCGCAGACATGAACTAATGTGGATGCTGTGATGGTCCCGCACTTTTCCCTAATTGCATCCTTAAGGTGTGGATAAACATGTTAATTTACCAGGATTAACAGCATGGTGTGGGTTATCATCCAGGGGTTTGGTTGGACCATTTTTCTTTAATGGGACAGTTACCGGTGCCGCATATCTCGACATGCTGCGGACAGAAATTATACCTGCAGTTCGGAAGTTGTTTGGAAACGACAACTTTTACTTTCAACAAAATGGAGCCCCCCCACCTCATTATCATTGTGATGTCAGAAGGTACCTCGATGAAACGTTGCCTAACCGTTGGATAGGACGAAGAGGAAGCGTTGAGTATCCTCCACGTTCACCGGACTTGACTCCACTTGATTTTTACTTGTGGGACTAGCTGAAGGATGCAGTTTATGGTACAAGACCCGCAACACTCGAACACCTTAAGGATGCAATTAGGGAAAAGTGCGGGACCATCACAGCATCCACATTAGTCCATGTCTGCGAATCAGTTAGTCGACGCATTCAAAAGTGCATTCATGCCGCCGGAGAACATTTTGAGCACTTGGCGTAGTTAATTAAATTTTATATGCAAACAACTCGCTATAACAGTTTGATCACTTAGATTACTAATTTACCTTTCATTGGCAATTGCTCTAACAATATATTGTTTGGGTTTTTTTAAATTATAAAATATATGATGCTATAAAGAGTATATAGTTTTTTTTGGGACACCCTATATGTATATAAGGGGTGTTGCAAATATTCGCATCCACATCAACAATTTGTTCACACCCGCATGAAATAATTTTCATATACAGTATATATATATATATATATATATATATATATATATATACACAGTATCTATTATGCTTTTTTTCATCTAAAGATTAAAAATTAAAAATCCCAGAATATAAGTTAAAAATAAAAGGTATCTGAAGCTAAAGGGGAAGTATTAAAACGAGCTAAAATCAAGGCAAAGCCATTTTACTAAATTATATACAGTGCATTTTACATTTGAAATAATGCATATGAGAGAATTATGAGGTTTGTGAATTTTTGCCAACCAATAGAACTTAGAAGTGTGGTAAAGCGAGCGTGTATACAGAAAAATTCCTTCGTAAGGCCACGGCAATCCTTTAGTAATATCTTAAAATACCACTGTTTCGCGCACGCATATAAGGACACAAACCAACCTGAATGTTGGTCGTAACACAAAGGATAAAAAAACTCATGGGTCATAATTAGCGAAACTTAAATTGTAATGGATTTCAACTCTTTTTTTTTTTTAACTTTGACATTTTTTAAAATAACCTTCTATTAAAGACATCTTCAGGTCATAAATTAATAGGTAAAGTTGAGGGTAATATTACTTAGGGATCTTTTCAGTTTGACGGCCTGTAATATTTTTTAACATTACTCGTTTTTTATTGTCCAGTTTTAATCGAGGATTTCAAAAATAACATTCATGTTTTAGAGAAACAAATAGTGAGGCAGTTACACATTTTAGTTTAGAGAATATCATATACATTTTAAGATTCCAAAATCCCTGAAAGTTTTAGGTCAACTGTACTCATGACGATTGGTTAGGTTAAGTCATGATATTTTCGTTTGTTTCGACAGTAAACTAACGAACATATCATGACTTAACCTAACCAATCGTCGTACAGTTGACCTAACCGGGCATCCTGTTAACCTAACCGGGCATTCTGTTAACCTAACTGGGCATTCAGTTAACCTAACCAGTTGGCAGAGTCTAGAATTTGACGGTCCCGTAGCCATGACTCATTTGTTATCGCCGGCCATCAAACCAAAAAGATCCTCACTTCGATTTAGTGACCATGCGCGTGTCACCATTCCTTTTATTTTTGCCTTCACGTTTTCTCTATTTCATTTCCTAATCACAAAAGAAGAAGAAGAAGAAGAGAGGATGATTCATCCCTCGAAAAGCTTACCTTTGATTTAATTCTGTTTAGGGTCTACCTTTCATTTTAATCAATATTTGGGAATTTCTTATTTTATATTTATATATAGACTATATAATATATACAGGGTGTCCCATAAGTCCGATCTCATGGTAAAATTTATTTTAAATTAAATTTAAAAAAGTAATACATTGAGTTACACTCGTGAGGAAAAGGCCTTTTTCTCACGAGCGTAACTCGCTTCCATATTAGCCATTGCTGTTATTCTACCCGCAACGGAAAAAGGGTCCCGAAACAAGACATCAATTTGAAAATTTGTTTTACTTCTAATGTATTACTTTTGTAAATTTAATTTAAAATACCCCCCCCCCCCCATGAGACCGGACTTATGGGACACCCTGTATATATTAAGTGATTGTTAGCGTCATTGATGGTGGTTATTCCTCAGTCAAAAACGTTCGAAACAGCGTATTCGTTGGTAGCTAAATTGGTGAAATATGGTATTAAGAATGTTACAGCTATGAATTATCAAAATTCTTAATTCCATACTTAACTAATTTAGCCACGAAGAGAGAGAGAGAGAGAGAGAGAGAGAGAGAGAGAGAGAGAGAGAGAGAGAGTTCATTGATGAAGACATTAATGATTTCATTGATAGGTACATTAGCGTACAAAGATTCTATAGTACAGGGCTATTCAAAATAATTCATCCGATTTCAACTGAGAATACTTTCGTACCTATCAACCGTGCATCAACTGGGCATACACCACATGAAAGAGGAAATCTCCGAGTTTTACAAGATCACCGCGAGAGTGCTCCAAAGTCACGCCGTGGCCTAGCCTAGCAACAAACAGTCAGTGTGAAAATGGCGTCCGCACAGCAGAAGGCGTTTTGTGTGTTGCAGTTTTCGAGCTGTAAATCGGTAGTCACAGTGCAGCGTCAGTTTCGTCGACGTTACAGAACAGATGGGGGTACGTTAAGGATACTGTGTACGTGCCACCGTTGCCCACATCTTTGGATGAGCTCCGAACTCGCATTGTTACTGCCGTAGAGTCAGTGACAACGGACATGATGGAGCGAGTATGGGAGGAATTCGACTATCGTGTCGACGTTGCTCGTGTAACTAGGGGAAGTCACATAGAGCATTTATGAGGTGAGAGACAAAATTTGGACAGTTTTTCTTTTGGTTGATGTATCACAAATCACTCTCTATTTGTAACATTAAAAAATATTCTCATTTGAAATCAGGTGAATCAGTTTGAATAGCCCTGTACAGTATATCAAAATTAGTGATGAAGCATTTGTTGAAATATTGATAATGGTTATTTATTTAGTAAAGTAAAACTGTTCGTAAAAACGAACAGTTTTACTTTACTAAAGAAATAACCATTATCAATATTTCAACAAATGCTTCATCACTAATTTTGATATACTATAGAATCTCTGTACGCTAATGTACCTATCAATGAAATCATTAATGTCTTCATCAATGAACTCTCTCTCTCTCTCTCTCTCTCTCTCTCTCTCTCTCTCTCTCTCTCTCTCTCTCTCTCTCTCTCTCTCTCTCTCTCTCTCTCTCTGGCGACATTCTTAGGGAACCGAAGTCTAATAAGGAATAAAAAGACCAAGACGATGGCTCCAAACATTTATTACAAACGTTTCGACCCTGAGTAAGGATTATCATCATTGAAAAAGTGAATAAGACGTTAAAAGTTAACAAACAAGGATATAAAGTAAAACAGTAAAATACCAAACAATTAAAAGACAAAAACAATGATATAAAAATACACATATATATATATATACAGTACATAAAATAAGGGCTTACCCAAAGTGGACACGATCACGGATCAAAGGCACTCGATGGAATGACAGGAAAATTAACAACAGAAAACTGCTTTCTGCCCACCCACCCTGTTCTGTTGCTGCTAATTTTTCTGGTCATTCCATCCAATGCCTTTGAACTGTGATCATGTCCACTTTGAGTAAGTAAGCTCTTATTTTATGTAATGTATATATCTGTATATTTTTATATTATTGTTTTTGTCTTTTAACTGTTTTGTATTTTACTTTATATCCTTGTTTGTTAAGTTAATTTTTAACTTTTAACGTCTTATTCACTTTTTCACTGATGATGATCCTCACTGGGAGTCGAAACGTTTGTAAAAAATGTTTGGAGCCATTGTCTTGCATTATCTTGGTCTTCTTATTCCTTATATAAGGAATAAGAAAGTTATATATATATATATATATATATATATATATATATATATATATATAATATATATATATATAATATATATAATAATAAAAAAATAAATAAAGATATTAAAAAGGTTTCTGTATATTACTAAACTAAATTACAAAATAAATTTTTGTTCGAAATAAGTGTAAATAAAAGTAATAATGAATAAAATCCTTACGTCTCGCAATTCTTTTTCAGAAAGAGAAGAAAATCCTGGAATGTAGTTTTCGATTCTTCCAGGTTGATGGACGTATCTTTTAGTGTTCCTGGAACGAACAAAACAATTATTTGATAGTAAAGAGCGGGATAAACCCGGGATTCGTTTTTATAAACAATGAATTGGTACAATTTGATTAGTTCCAAAGAACTATGCGCGTGCGCCTTTCACCCGCAAAGAATTTAAATGTTGGAGAGAGAGGTTCCTTTCGACGTTTGATTCCATGTACAGCACGCTGCTTTTGGTTTTCTTTTACCGGAAACGAATGCGCAGCATATTGTAAGAGGTTCCAATGAGAATATTACGAAACTGGAAGCCAAATAAACCTTAAAATGGGCGAAGAGAGAGTGAGTCTTCTAATCTATCCATCAATTTAAGACAGACTTCATTAGACTTGGATACTCAGGAGAAATGACTCTGAAAGAAAATATATATACTCGTACCAAAAGCGTAAAAACTCATTCATTATTTGATGTAGCGTTTCATCATCCTTCTCTTAAAAAGAAGGATTCCCAATTTATGTGTATCATTTTTTTAATGTAAAATTTTAGCATTTTTCGAGATATATTTATTAATTAATTTAAACGCGGTCCAAGAAAACTTTGAATATAAATTTTAACACCTCAGTTGTCTTCAAGTTTTAAAGAGTTTTTAATGTTTCATAAGAAAGCAAAACTTAATTCATTATATATTTAATCATTTTGCCTTCTGCGCTTTAGTATGAACGCGAGACGTTGTGTGTGAAAAAGGCCTTTATTGTAAATGTTTCCGGAGCACTGTTCCTCATTTTCATAAGTTATGTCCATCTATTTTCTCCAATTCTCTTCTTTCCCGTTTCTTCGGTGACGTCAGACAATATGGAAGGACCACACCTTAACAATTAATTACCTTTTGACCTGCATTCACTTTTCATATTTCTAATAAAATGCCTTCAAACTATTCTATTGCAAATGCTGCATAACTCGCGATTTTCTTTCTATTTTCTATAACTCGGTTATATATATATTATATATATTTTGGATTTCGTGTTTCTTTTTCCTTTTTCCCTGTGGTTGTTTGCTTATTATATATATATATATGATGCAAACCCACAAGGAAAAAGAAAAATGATTCCAAGGTCTTTCGTGTATTCAGAAGTACACCTCGTCAGGGAATGAAGGGAGGAGGCGAGATGACGAAAATATATACATATGTAGAACGGAACAGAGAAATAAAAAATTAACAAGAGTTGATTAAAGGCGAAAGACATTTTAACAGGATATTGTTAATTTTATGCATTCCCACACTGTTATTGAAAATATTTTTAAAATGGATGAATGCACATTCTAGAATATTCCTTTCAATTATATCTGTTTTTTTAACGAGCGCTTTAGAACTATCCCACTTGATACTATGATTACATCTGCACATATGGTTAAATAATGCATTAGAATTATTTGCTGTTCTACACGCATATTTATGCTGTTTTACCCTGATATCGAAGGTTTTTCCCGTTTGACCTATACATGTTACAGTCAAAGTGTGTAACCAGCAATTTCGCGTAATGGCTGAAACTTTTAGTCATTCCGCGAAATGACTAAAATCTTCAGCCATGACGCGAAATGGCTGAAATTCCACCTTGGTCATTTCGTACAAGATCATTTGCCCGGTTCGGTCAACTTTATGCCCGGTTAAGTCAACTGTATGCCCGATTAGGTCAACTGTATGCCCTTGACAATTGGTTAAGTTGAGTTATTTTCGTTAGTTTTAACGAAAATAACACGACTTAACCTAACCAATTGTCAAGGGCATACAGTTGACCTAACCGGGCCTTCAATGGCGGACATCGGAATAACATTGAAGGCCCGGTTAATATTTGAAAACCTCTATATTGAAAATTCAAATGTGTTCAAATGTGTATTTGAAGTGTTTCTCACTTATTTGAACAGACCTGTGGATGTATGAGTGTTTTAGCAGATTTAGTTAGTTAAATAAAGGTTTCCAATTTTATTGTGATGTTTGTTATTTCTATGAATTCATGACAAAAGTCACTCTAGCCATTTCACGAAATGTCCAAGGTGGAATTTCAGCCATTTCGCGTAATGGCTGAAGATTTTAGTCATTTCGCGAAATGACCAAGTGAAACAGCCATTTCGCGAAATTACTAAAAGTTTCGGTATCCGGAAAAATCATCGCCCACAATTCACCGTCCACAATTCATCGCTCAGGATAATTCATCGCTCAGGATAATTCATCGCCCACAATTCATCGCCCAGAAGAACAGATCGCTGCCCATCATCCAAATATTTGGAAATTTCTGGAGTGCCTTAAGAAAGAACAAACTTTAAGTGAAATCAGAATTGAACGGTACATAGGTGGCCACGAACCTCAAAAGAAAAAAAGAAAATATCGCAATTGTGCGATTCAGAGCATTGTATTGTCGAATATACTGTATAATAGGGATAGCTCATAATATTTCATGTTAGAATGTGTTTTAGACAAAATAAAACGGAAAATGCACGGTTAGGTCAACTGAATGCCCGGTTAGGTTAATTGAATGCCCGGTTAGGTCAACTGTACGCCCTTGATGATTGGTTAGGTTAAGTTGTGATATTTTCGTTAGTTTAAACGAAAATGACGAGAGCAAAAATACATAATAAACAGTTTGGTAGTTCCGATAATACGTAAGTACCAAAATCAACTTTTTTGTAAACAAATGTTCGTTAAAAGATCGAGAGAGATAGGCTTAGACCTAAATACCTTTGAAAAAAGTAACCACGATAATAGACATAATTTTCGCAAATACTTTTTATTGAGTATCGTTTTAATAAATAAATATTTGACACATTTCATTATTGGGGTTTTAGTAAATAAATATTGTTTCAAACATTTTCTTATTCATTCTTATTTCGTTGGGGTGAACATATATATATATATATATATATATATATATATATATATATATTATATATATATTTGGTGAATTGTATGAGCTATAAATTGTGGGCGGTGAATTGTGGGCGATTAACTTTCCTAGACCCAAAGTTTCAGCCATTACGCGAAATGGCTGGTTACACACTTTGATTGCATATATACTGAGTTACATTGTGTACATCCGATCGAATACACACAGCCAACCGCATTATCCGGCCTATTCTTTATTAGACGTGATACCAATTGCTTTAAGTAAAGTCGGAAGATATTTAAAATTAACATGGTAAGGTAGGCTAATTATATTTTTACGCTCAAATTCCTTTACAGTTACACTATTATAATACCTATTCTTAGCTTTCCTAAGGCAGTTATCTAAAAATGAAATAGGAATCATTTTTCTTTGTCCTTGTGGGTTTGCATCATTCATTTATTTCACGTGTTTAATTGTGAAATTCATTCCATATATATATATATATATATACTGTATATATATATATATATATATATATAATATATATATATATATATATATATATATATATATATATATATATATATATTCGCTTTCCAGTAAGAAACCTTTGAAATAAAAGATGAAAGAGGAAGCAAAGAAATCGAAACTTTTACTGGAACAGTGAAACGACCACTTCCGCAAGCTTAGATAACAATACTGCACAAAACCTGCTTTTTAATCTTTGACGAGGACATCCGTGAGGCTGAAACGGAAAGGACTGCACCAACCGATGATATACAAATAACAAAGCTTTATTTTTTCACTCATTTGAAGGAAATGAAATTTAAATAAACATGAGTACACTGCAAAATACTCACCGGAAAATGAGTTTACTCACCTGGTGGACACGTTTAGTTAAAAATCATAAAAATGAGCAAAATGAAACCAAATTAAAGAAAAACAAAAAGCTCTTTTTAATTTATAAATAAGAATCAAAGCGTTTTGAATAAGAAAAATTCAAGAATATTCAAGAACTACGCGTAAAAAATCAATCCTGAACCGATCCTAAAATATTAAGTTTACAAAAAGTAAATAAATCCGACTAAAAGCTAAAAATATTTAGGAGTAAACCATAAAGTTAATTTTTATGGGTTTTTTATCTATCTTTTGTTTAGTAAATATTTTAAGTATCCTCTTTATCCGCATCTACTTTATTTAATAGATTTTCTCTCGAGCGGCAATAAAACAAAAAAGAATATAAATTTTTATTTTTTTGCGCTTCACACAACATATCGGTTTCCAATCTGCAAATTCAAATATTTACATACCATAGTTTTATATTCAGACTAGCTTTGTGTTTCTCCATATATATATATATATATATATATGGCTATTCAAAATGATTCATCCGATTTCAACTGAGAATACTTACGTACCTATCAACCGTGCATCAACTGGACATACACCACATGAAAGAGGAAATCTCCGAATTTTACAAGATCACCGCGAGAGGGCTCCAAAGTCACGCCGTGGCCTAGCCTAGCAACAAACAGTCAGTGTGAAAATGGCGTCCGCACAGCAGAAGGCGTTTTGTGTGTTGCACAGCTGGCCCCCTAGGTCGCCGGATCTTACACCGTGCGACTTCTTCCTTTGGGGGTACGTTAAGGATACTGTGTACGTGCCACCGTTGCCCACATCTTTGGATGAGCTCCGAACTCGCATTGTTACTGCCGTAGAGTCAGTGACAACGGACATGCTGGAGCGAGTATGGGAGGAATTCGACTATCGTGTCGACGTTGCTCGTGTAACTAGGGGAAGTCACAGAGCATTTATGAGGTGAGAGACAAAATTTGGACAGTTTTTCTTTTGGTTGATGTATCACAAATCACTCTGTATTTGTAACATTAAAAAATATTCTCATTTGAAATCAGGTTTACCTTGGTTTTGCTTCCGCCCGAATTGTTCATTCTGACGAAGGTCAAGCTTGTCACTCCACCTTAACGTGGAATCCGAACTACGCCCCACCAGCATCCCAGCGTTTTAGCCACTAGGCTACCCATTCATCTACCAACCAATTTTTTTTTTATTGTGTGGAAGGATGAACAGCTGGGTTTGCTGCGCGCCGCCTGCCATCACCGGGTCTCGATTTCGGGGCCGATGGATTTGTAGTCAGTGACGTTAACCATACTACACCATAACTATACAGTATACACCCTACACCATAACTACACCACCATATATATATATATATTCGAACTCACACTGTGGGTCTGGAATTAAGTTTAAATACTCTCGTACTGAAATTAGATCCTACGTAAGAGAAGCCTAAGAACCGGCTAAGAAACTGTTAGATTATGTTATGGTGGGTTAGGTCAAGTCAGATTACGCTAGTAACAGCGTCGAACCGGCAACTAAATCTAACTGGTCATACTGGAATTAGGTCAGATTTATTGGAATTAAGTCGAACCTAATTCCATGCAGTTCAACAAAATTCATGTAAATTTACACACACACACACACACACACTTATATATACAGTATCCCAAAAAAGTCCCTATTTTTATTTCCCGTTATTTTATAATAGATGTATATTTCATTATTGGGGTTTCTTTTTCAGAAAGGTAACAAATTGGAGTTTTTATTTCCCCATATACCTATACATTTCTAATCTTTTATTATTTAATAACTAATAAATATTGTATATTAAAACCGTTCTTTCACCATTTCATACTTAAAGCAATAACTTTTTCTAGTTTTAATGAAATTAGAAAAAGACGATACCGCTACCAATAGACTATAGCCTAGTAAGGCCATAGAAGGCATTACAGGTTATAGTCTTTAAGGAAAACTAATTCTTTAGTTTTCAGCAGAATGGAGCACCTCCACACACTGCTTGTGAAACTCGCAACTGTTTGAGGAAGCATTTTTTCGGGCGACTAATCTCCCTTCACGAGCCAGTGGAATGGCCCCCATACTCACCTGACCTTACATACCCCGACTTTTTTTGTGGGGTTACGTAAGAGACAGGATCTATTCTACCAAGCCTAAGACAATTGAAGACCTAAAGACCAAAGTCTATGAGATAATCAACAACATCCCAGCTGAGTTTTTCCAAAAAAATATGTCAAATATTTGTATAAGGTTGAATATTTTGTCAGAAACAAAATGGTAATTAGACTGAACGTGTTCTTTAATTAAGATTAATAAACTCTTATGTTTTACGTATCTTTTTCTTTTTTTCAGTTTAGAACATTTATTTAGAAATAGGGACATTTTTGGGGGACAAATGGAAGATAGATAGATAGATAGATAGATAGTTTCATTGTTAATGGTCTTGACTTGAGAGAGAAAAAATCGTGTGAATTTTGTGTATAGAAAGAGAAAAGAGAAGGAAGAGATCGTTGACATCTTTACGAGACAGAGGTACGAAATGGCTGAGAGGTGAAATAAAGTTTAAAAAGAAGAACGAGGATTCAAGTGGGCGGTGAGGCCACGGTTGGGGATGGGGAAAGAGGAACCTCAGCCCCTTAAATTGGGAAGTGCATCTTCCATTATGTAGAAGAAAGGTCATAAATAGGTAGGAAAATAAGAGTATATAGTTCTACCTTGATTAACCTTGGTTTTGCTTCCGCCCGAATTGTTCATTCTGACGAATGTTAACCTTGTTGCTCCACGTTAGACCTAGCTAGAGCTTAACGTGGAATCCGAATCACGACCCAACACGGATGATCAGAAATTACAGAGTCCTTGCTCGGACGCGATCTCACGAGCCCCCGATCAGCAGCCCAGCATCTTAACCACAGGCTACCCAGGATACCCATTTATCTACCAACCAATTTTTATTGTATTTTTAACTGGGTCTGCTGCGTGCCGCTTGCCGTCACCGGGAATCGAACCCTGGGCCGCTAGATTCGTAGTCAGCGATGCTAACCATTACACCAATGAAAGGCATGAATTTCGCGTAATTAAAAATGAAAATCGTTTCAATGCGATTGAAAACATTTTAGAGAAGAGTCTATCCGCACCCGCGTACAATTCCTTCGTGGAAATTGAGTTTCATTTTAATCTTATGCATTGTACTCCCTTCTTCCTAAACCTTGACTCGGGTTCTCATTAAATTCAGAGCTATCGAGGAGACACGAAGGGGCCGCAGTATATTTTTGGGGTCTCACTCACTGATAGGAATTTAGATCTCTCATTAATCCTCATTTAAAGTAAGTTTCGAAATCATTTGAATGTGAAAAAGCAGGTAAAGAAAAGAGGAATTATTTAGAAGATAATCACATTCACTATTTAAAATCACGTTTTAAATTTTACCATCCTTCGTATCAGTACATTAAAGTCTATCACACGAGCAAACTCCAAAATATTTTAAGAATTATTCTATCATTATATAATACGCTTGGCTACAAAAATAAAGATTAAGTTTCAATGAAGTTCAATTTTTGACTGACTCAAAAAGCGAAATACAAACTAACAATTCAGCCAGTTCGCCTTTTTGTATAACTAACTTCAAATGCCAAATGTCGGATGTAAGACCAATTTCAAATATACACTAATTAATAGGGTAAACAGAACAGCAACAGATTTCTGAGTCAATAAGCACGAATTTAATATGCGAATCCTGAACACAGCCACGAAAATTAATTAGGAAACCAATATATATATATATATATATATATATATACACACAGTATATATATAAAATCAAGTCGTCTATTCGGTTCAATTCTCTCGTAGTTGGCTCACAGGCATAATATTCATTTGTATATTGTCTCTCTCTCTCTCTCTCTCTCTCTCTCTCTCTCGCAGGGGGTATAAAGGTTATGCACGTTCCTTCTGGGTGTAGTAAACTTTATACTTGGGGTGTGACAGCCCTCCGGTCCCGAGTCGTGGGATTCTAGAGAAATTGGCTGCCAATTCCTTTAGGTTCTCTCTCTTTTGGGAGGGCGGGTGAAGTCTGTTGTACAAACCTGTCCCGTGGGTTACTAGGACCCCTTCCCATCCCACTCTGTCCTTTTAGCTTAGGTTAGGGATGTTCTCCTCTGACTGCAGAAAGAAGGAAAAACTTTTAGTATTGTCTTTTTCTCTACTGTTACGATTAGGACGCTACTGCTATCTCATGCGTGGGAAGAGAGGCTTGGAACCTCTATAAATAACACCATTTAACTTCAGTTGTAGGTAAATATTTAGAGGGGATAATAGCGAGTAGGATTGTTGACCATTTGGATTCTTACAAGCTACTTGGGGACTCCAACATGGGTTTAGATGGCATAGGTCGTGTCTCACCATCATGCTCGAGTTTTTCTACGTCATGTTGAGTGAGTATGATAAGAGTAGGGCGATTGATTAGAAGGCCTTTGATAAGGTACCTCACCGCCGGCTAATGGCCGAAGTGCGCGCGCTGGGTATTGGTGGGGAAGTAGGTAGGTGGATTGGAAACTGGCGAAAAATGCCACAAAGTTAATTCCTTTCGTTAGGCATATGGGCTACAATCGACGCTTACGTGACGCGGGTTCAAAGATGTCGATTTTAGAAGCATGTTTAGTTCAAATGATAACCCAACTCGCAACAATGGTTAGAAGTTGGATTTGAAACGATTTAGGACTAGTATATGTGGGAATTACTTTAACACGTTGATAGTTTAAGATTAAAACATAAGAAAACTCTGCAGGAGTTCGCTTGCACGGTGTCTCTGTGAGCAAGGTAAATATAGAGCTATTTATATACTTTTCTATCCAGTTTTCTACTACTGCCAGCATAGTTGAAAGACAAAATTTTCCCTGGCACCCGTTGCCATTGGTACCTCCTCGGTATGGGCCGCAAGGCCTTTTGAGGTACTTCTTTTCCTTGTAACTCTCTTGAAAGTTACGCAGGCTGATCTTGAAGGGGTAAATTGATCAATACAGAGGAAAACTACTTCTGGTCTTGGTCTATTGTAAAAGGGGCACAGTCTCATTTTTCATGAGGTTTACTTTATTCTCACGCAATCTTCCAATTCAATAAAGAGGTAAAGAGCGTAACTTTCGCTGACCACATTCTACGTCATAATAAACAATTGCCAGCAATATAAATAACCTAAAATTATAGTAACAATAAAAAAAAAAACGTTCAAGAAGGTTAGTTAAACTCTTTTAGGTTGTGTTTATGGGAAGTTAGTAATTTCAATTCGGTACTTGTAGGTTATCTCTCCCCCGCCACCAATTTTGACAGAATATTTTCGTTAAAACTAACGAAAATATCACGACTTAACCTAACCAATTATCAAGGGCGTACAGTTGATCTATTAGTAAATAGTAAATACTATTCCAGAAACAAACAATGTTATAATTAATAATAGATCAACTGTACGCACTTGATAATTGGTTAGGTTAAGTCGTGATATTTTCGTTAGTTTTAACGAAAATATTCTGTCAAAATTGGTCGGGGGGAGGGGGAGATAACCTACAAGTACCTTCAATTCATCTTTTATGAGTGAATTTTTACGTACAAATTTATTAAAAGTATTTATTGTTATAGAGGACGTATCGTAAGTCGCTTTATCCCCTTTATCCTCACCCTATTCTAGTAAAGGAATGCTCAGGAATAAAGAGACTTGTGGGATACTATGTACAATTATACTACAACCTTTTTAGTGTTAAATTTAAGGTCCTAAGACCTTTTTTTAAATAAGACTTTGAATTTGGAATACTTTATTATACGGAAGCAACAAATAACAATAAAAAAATAAGATCAACATTGGTCCTACTGTTCTTTTTTCACATAATTCTTGAAAGAGTTTAACATCAAATCAAGAAAAATGCCCAAGCGAATGATTAAGATCAAGAGCCGCCTTCATAATATTTTGATACCCGATGATATCGAAATATCTTGCATGTGGCTTATCATTTACAAACTGAATAACGTGTAAACACACAGTAAATAAGCGAATATGCAAATAAACGGGCAAAGGAAATGCTTTAGGCACTGTATCACGCTTCAAGGGAGAGGTGCAGTCTACTTCCAAATACAATAAACTCGCTTAGTTTAGGCAGATATCGCCTTTGGGAAGATAAAACGCGTTGTTTGATCAACCAATTTGATAATGAGTGTGTGTCTTTGTTACGAACTATGAAATACGGGCTTCCCATATACAGTTCATGACCTTAATTGCGTACGGAGGAGAGTATTGTATCTTTGTGGACACAATGACTTTCGATCAACTGTTTTTTCAAAATGCTCATCAAAAGCTAAATTTAGATACATTCTCTCATCACTGCGGTTCCATTTTAACTACAGCATTTAGTTTAATAAGGTATTCGGAGATTACTGTTCAGAGTGCAACGGATGAAAGAATTTCTATTAGGGTGTAATTACTGTGCAACTAAAATAATTGTTTGCTTTTCGTTAAGAGAATTTTCGAGCTTCGAAAGGCGGCCATGTTTAGTTCAGTATTTGTGACAGAAAACACTGACTGTGTACATTCTTTAATTTTAAATAAGGTTTAATTTTTTTAATTATGTTCAACGGTAAAAGCAGGTAATTCAAATTTACATGATATGAAGTTTTTACATTAGTGACTACTGTATAGTTATCATTTTAATAGAAATAATAATTTTTCGTACGCTTTTTATCATTAAGTGATCCAACTGTACATAAATTTTGGACTTGAAACTAAAAATAAATAAATAAATATATATATATATATTATATATACACTTCCTAAACTCCTTAACAAAATTTAACATTTATTTAAGGTTGTTTCTTTGTATGTTAGCATTTGTAAAAAATATTGTCTTCCGTCTGAACTCAAAGCTAATTCCAAATAAATAAATAAACAAATAAATAAAAAATCGTATCAATATCATCATTTGAGCTTCATCAAAGTTTTGGTTTTCTTTCTCAGACCAAAATGTCGTGATACGAATTCCCAAACTAAAGATGGTGATGAAAGGTTTTCGACAGATAACAGTTTCGAATTCTGGTTTTTCTCTCATCTCTGTACTATTTATTTATTTATTTATTTATTTTCATGTACGATGTATTTATTTTCTTAAATGAATATATATATTATATATATATATATATATATATATATATATATATATATATATATATGGAGTTCATTAAATCTCTTTACCGCCTTTACCTTCACCCTATTCTAGTAAGAAAAGATTCATCGGTAAAGGGATTTATGGAACACCCTGTACACTGAGGCAATGATAAAATGAGTATGTAAAAATTATATAAAAAATTATTCTTTACCTTCCGGTTTTTTTTTTCATATGGAAAAAATAATGAGGGATTGAAAGTATATAAATATGAAAAGAAAAACTTACCCACAGCAGCAGAGTGCCACAAATCGCCATTTTCCAACCCTAATGACACGGACTACTCCTAATTTAAAGCTTTTCATTTCGCTTATTTCCTTCAACTTTGAATTTAGTTTGTTTGTTCCTTCTTTCCCCTCAAATTGTTCCTCATTTAAAGGGGACGAAACCCAATTACCTTCGTTTCTTTTCCCTCTTTTCTGGGTATGTTTCGTCCACATTTTGCATTTGTTACCTTTTGAATAATCGATACGAACTTCGACGTTAAATTCCCTCCTTTCGTCGTTTTCCTCGAAATCGACAATGTCTTCGTAGGAAGAATTGCGACCTTGGACGATTCCATCAGAAGACATTTCCTTCCGATCTTCGTTGGAAGATTGAGATGGGACACTCTGGTTTTCGTTTTCCTTTTCGATGGAAGACGGCGCAGAGGTCTCCAGTTCTTTTGTCAAATTCTTTGGAGGCGACCTTTCGTCACCGTTTTGGGGATCGATCTTTTTGACGTCACATTTCGATTTCTTTGGTTTAATAACTTTGCTATAAATTGGAATGTTCCTCTGAAAAGGATTACGATCGGTTTTGGTCGTCAAAGTATTTACCTCGTTTTTGACACTCAATTTCTCCGAACCATCTGGAAATTTGACTGGAAGTCTCGGAGATGGGCTCAAACTTGAGATTAATATTTCTTTGGAATCGGCATAAACTTTTACTGGACTAGATTTAGAATTATGATTATGATGACACGAAGGTGGGTTTCTCTCGTAATGAACGGGAAACACTTTTGTTCGATGTGAATGCTGCGGTGAAATTCCAGATTGAAATTTTCTTGTAGCGCAATTTGGTTGATGTGTGGGAACATGAGCAAGAAGGACAAATTTCGAAAAGAACTTTTCATTTTGGGAACTCTCAATCCCGGGTACGGAGGAGGTCCGCCATGAGGAAAACATTCAGAATCAGAACTCCCGTTATGCGTGCGCGGAATCACCTTTTCGACTGATTTTGGGGTCTCCGAATTATTTTTTTCGGTTCCCTTTAAAGAATCTGCTTTCGTTTTCGGAGTTCCATTAGTTATTGGTCCAACATTCTGAAACTTTGGATTACCTAAGTGATCGGTGGGTACTTTATTACCTTGTTTATTATTTGTGGTGGATCCACACACTATTTTTGGCACTGGAACTAATGCTAATCGAGAGATCTCGCTTGGATATTTGAAAGAACCCGTAAAGTTAAATCGTTTCTGATTTGCGATGGTGTTATTGACAGGGATACCAACAGTATTCAAGTATGTTAGAGAATGAGGACATCTTAAACTATTATGTATACTTATCGGCATCGCATGAGCATTTTGGGTAAAAGATCTTTGGCTGTTTGGGACCGGTGTAAGCTTTGAATCTGAAGATATCTCAAATCCTATTGTCACTTCTTTCTTGTAATCTTTGGTTGAGTGATCTTGTACTTTAGGAATAGTTTCGTAAGAATGAGTTTCTTCTTTGGTATTTTTACTCCTATTTAATTTAGATGGAAGCTCCTTATCTTTTTCCTCTTCGGTGTTTCTCCTTTTCTGGTTCTCCCTGTTGGGAATTAAATTATGAGAGACCAAATACTCTTCGGTGCACTCGAACGCTCTGTTCGTATGACACAAGGGCGATTCCTTTTCGAAGTATTCAATTGGGTATGGGGGTACGGTAGGAACGGGCAAAGACGCCACGGTCTCTTTTTTATCTGGCGTCAAGAAACTCGGGAAACGTCTCTTTTTGATACTTGAATTTCTCAAATGTTTGTCATAAGGTGACGTTTTGCCTTTGGTTGAACCGCTTTTGGGGCTCTCAAATTTGAGCATGTTGCTCCGCCAAATTGGTTCCGGGCTTAAGTTTAACACCACCATAAGGAGAGACGAAGTTAAATGCTTTCATAAAGGACTTCGCAATTCAAAGGCATTTGTAAAATAAATTAATAGAATGACACAGTTATAACAAATATTTACATAAGCACGTAAAATGTAATGTAAAAATTAGAATTCATCACTAATGTCAAGTTTATTTCTATAATTAAAAATTCCTGCAAAAAAAAAAAAATTTGGTAACACATATAATCCAAACACACGCAAAACACGTAAATAAATCCTAATAAACAAAATAACAAATAAATAAACCCTTATTCCTGGTCTTCAGTATTTGACAAAACTTAATAATAATAAAATAGATAAATAAAGTTAATTTAATAATGATCAGATAGTATGTCTAATTCCAGTTATTACTCAATGAACATTCCAAGTTTCCCCACATTTCGATAAGGTTTTATCATCTCCCAAAATCTCATTATAATTCCAGCTACGACCAAATGGAAGACAAAAGCGGAATGCTCCTAAATATCGCGGTGGAGCAAATCCATACGACGTGTTTTGGATGGAAACTATCGATGTCGTTCACACGAGTAAAAATGAACCACAATAACTAATTAACTAAAGACTCTAATACACTCTTTTGATACGTAGTTATTAGAGAATAGGAAATACTGCGAACGCAGAACGGTACATCAAAAGGAAATATTTAAGAGTTTTTCTTTCAATGATGGATGAACATAAAATGTAAAATAAAATTAAGCAGAAAAGCTTATATTAAAATAAGAGAGAGAAAACATTTTAATACAGTTACGTTATTTATCATAACGCGCGCGAGAAATTATTTACTAATAAAGGAACCTTAGAAAAATTAAACAACATTCGCGCCGCTATAAACCAAATTCAATGATCCGCAGCGCCGTAACTGCCACTTTCTGCGATATATATATATAACATGGCGGGGCTAATGTCAGTTTTTCCCATAGTTAAACACTGCGAGTTCAAAGGTCTAAAACCTCCTGGAAGTGGTGTTCCCGTATCGCCTGGGGTCAGAGACGCTCACGGAACATTGAAGTCAAGTTCAAATGAACATTTAATAAGTTTACCGCGCCACTTATTACTTCGAGAAGGAATTTCAACACTGTATAAATAACTTCTGATTCTCATATAAAACGTTCACCTAATAACACAATTCCGTTGAAAAAAGTTAAACAAGTTCACGGTCGTATGAACGAAACGCGAAGAACGCAAATTGTTCAATGAAAATCAATTGGTTAAAAAAGAAAGAAAATCCACTTAATAAGAAAATGCATCAAAACGAAGAGAAGAAAAGAGATACAAAGAATAGAAAAAGAAATCTAATAAAGAAAAAGACAAAATAAATGAATGACCTTCAAAAGGACTCGCTCATATTATAACGAACTAATAAATGCAGGTCTGTTGCTTTAACTAAATTGAATGGAGCACGAAAGCACGTTATCACGGTATCTTATATATATATATATATATATATATATATATATATATATATATATATATATATATATATATATATGAGAGAGAGAGAGAGAGAGAGAGATTTAAGAAGAATCACATATGTGACTGTAACTATTTTTCTATAGGAATTTCTCCTTTATAATAAGTCTGGTTATCTCTCTTCGCCCCTCCATTTGCTCTTTCTCTTCCCATAACTTCTTTCTTTATTTAAGATTAATGGAGGAGCTAAATTCTGTGGAAGCAAAATGCTTTTCAAAAGTCAAAAACAACTCGGCGAAAATAAGTAGTCGTGCAACGTTTTTGCGAGAGATTAACTTTTAAGAGTTGAGGAAACGTACATGAAATGGATTTCGAGGTTTTCGTAATAAAAAGTCATTGTAAATTGGTCCCTTTAATAAGATCTAATTTTAACTAAATTTTAAATAATATTCCGAGCGAAATATATTTTTATTTTAGTAAACAAATTTTAAGCAGTATATATATATATATATATATATATATATATATATATTATATGTATGTTCCATAAATACCTTTTACCACATAATGAAATGCATGAATCTGAGATTACACGTTTAGAAATTCTTTTCCAGCTAAATTTAAAAACCACAGTTTTTTTTTTTTTTCCCAGATACGCGAAGGTTTTAGTTTTACGATGGTATTGTTTTTTAAATTTTATTTGTACATTAATAAAAGCGGTTTATTCTGGAGAAAGAAAGTGGGAAAATCTTCCCGATGGGAGATTTCGGCAGAACAAATTAACAAATTTTCAAATACTGTAACAAAGTAAACTAATAAAACGTCACCTTTTGGGGGCCTTAAAAATGCTCGGCAGGCAATTAAAATTTACGCTTTATATTTGTTGCTTCAAGTTTGCTCTCAAAATGAGTTCGCCGAGTTTCAGTCTGTTTTTCCCGTGTTAAAACGTAAGAAGCCGATACGTGAGGAACCAACCAACCAACCAACCAACTCAATATAAAATGGTTTATATATAGTATACTAAGCATCTGAACGATAACTTCTTATGCACTAAAGAACTAGTTATATCTGTTTTAACATTCATATGGTATGGAGCAATTTGGTCAAGTGACGTTCGTTCAGCCTGAAGTTTCAACAGTGGTGTAAGTTTGGTAGGATCTTTACATACATCTACTACATACAATTTATTAATCTTACTTTCTTATTTTAACGTTTATACGAGGTCAGATATGCTATAAACCAGTGATGCACAAACCCTGGCCCGCGGGCCAAATGTGGCCCCCACGGGTCTTTTCAATTCAATGAAAAAGTTAGAAAAATCTGAAATATTACCCCTGGTTATAAAAATGCATATTTATAAAAAATAGAATATCTATATATCTGGCCCCTACATATAAAACAGATGGTTGGTTTGACCCTCACATCAAAAAAGTTTGTGCACCACTGCTATAAACGGTAATAAAACACCAACCGACTTACGGCCGTCTTATCTTTTTCACATCTGGGAAGGTGTCTGACAATCTACTGCACCCGAAGTGAAAAGAATATTAATACACGGATTAAGTCTAAATAGTCTCTCCATAAAGAAGGTAACAAGCGAGAGAAATTGCAATGGCGTTCAAAATATCCAAAGTAATAATTTAAAGAATGCGGGGAAATGGCAGTTCAACTCGTAGCAGATAACATCGATCTAGAATAAATACTGCATAATGTAGGATCGTGTTATTCAAACTCTCCCCTAAGTACGTCACTTTAAGACAGCTTCAGAAATATGTGCGGCCATTCAGGAGGAATTGCTGTACGCTTAGCACATCTATACTTCAAGAACGTGCACACATACACGAGCTGCGAGGAAAGTTGCTGTAAGTTGTAAAACTCTTGGAAATAAGAAAAGAAGGCTTGAGTTTGCAAAAGAAAATCAAAATTGTCTTCATGAATGGAAAACGGTTCTGTGGAATGATGAAGCTAAAGTGAACTTTTTGGAAATGAAAGGCGTAGCTTTGTCAGAGGACCACGACTGTAAATGTTTTATTGAAATAACCAGCACCTTTACAACTACTGTTTTCAAAACCAGTGATGAAGGGAAAATGGTTCTTTCCGAACCGTATGGTTTCTTCAGTAAAGCATGTTTAGAGCCTCTGTGTACACACACACACACACACACACATACATAATATATATATATATATATATATAAAGGGTGATCCAGAGAAATGGGACCCAAAAGAAACCCCTGTAACTCTTAAAGTATAAGTCCTTTTAGAAAATCATACGCATCATTCGAAAGAGGATAGTTACAAGTTTGTACAGGATTGTATAGGTTTTGACAATACAAGACAAGATAAGATACAAAACAAAATAAAAGTGTTAGTTAAAACTAACCCTTCAAGATGACTGCATGGACTGTGGAACAGCTGCGTTTCATAACTGAGCAATATTATGAGCATGGAAGAAGTGTAGTTTCAGCTCAAAGATCTTTCAGACAAATTTTCAGATGTCAAAATCACCTTCTAAGAGCTGAAACTACACTTCTTCCATGATCATAATATTGCTCAGTTATGAAACGCAGCTGTTCCACAGTCCATGCAGTCATCTTGAAGGGTTAGTTTTAACTAACACTTTTATTTTGTTTTGTATCTTATCTTGTCTTGTATTGTCAAAACCTATACAATCCTGCACAAACTTGTAACTATCCTCTTTCGAATGATGCGTATGATTTTATAAAAGGACTTATACTTTAAGAGTTACAGGGGTTTCTTTTGGGTCCCATTTCTCTGGATCACCCTTTTTTGCTTATTAATAAGGTCACGTGTTATTTTGTGATTCTAGTGCATATATATATATATATATATATTAATTTTAAACGGTAATAATTAATGATGTTTAAAGTATAAAGTTAAACATTAAAGTGGACAGAAACATTTACTCTTTCATGAAAATAAGAAATTCCCCTTATAATTTGGTTATCTGAATATGTGTTCCAATTTCATTCAAAAAAATCCCCTCGAAAATTAACTCTCAATATTTACTATATATGAACTTATTAAAATAAATTTATTTGAAATGCAATTAGATAAGTAATTTTGTTATATTCAATGGAAGGAAATGTTATTTTTGTTATTTAAAATAATTAAATTTACTTCGAATTTCAATACAGTTTATTTATTAATAATTTGATAAAGTAATGGTTTGAGTTCTTTATTAAAAATACGACGCGAGACTTTAAAGTAAAGCGAAAACGAGGACAGTTCAAATTTGGGTTAGAAATTACATTTGACGTTAACATGATAATGAAATATGTAAATGGTTTCCTGCGCGTGGTTTGGTGATTACGGAGAAAGTTCGAAACAAAGCGGTCCACGGTTCGAATCCTGTCGCCTCCTCGGGGTAAGATGGGTTAACCGCGCTTTTCTTCAGGGTAGGGAAACGGGAGGCTAGGAAGTTTAAATTATGCAAACAAGTATTCTCTCTCTCTCTCTCTCTCTCTCTCTCTCTCTTCTCTCTCTCTCTCTCTCTCTCTTCTCTCTCTCTCTCTCTCTCTCTCTCTCCTCTCTCTCTCTCTCCAAAAAAAAGGTATTTACAAATTACTCTCTACCAACGTTACGACTGGAGCATGAAGAAGGAGGTATGGAGCGGAGGGGCAGGGGATTAATTCCTGATCAGGAGGACCCACAAAGAATTTGGAGCTCAATTTCGCGGTTCCTCAAACGAAAATGGAGAAAGAAAGAAAAACGCGGCAGGTATACGACAAGCACGCCAGGTATACGGAACCTACGATGAAAATATGAAAGAGGAAATACGGTTAACTGCCCCATAAAACTCCTAAAGTCATTCATGTTTGAGTTTCGGTGTTGGACAACGAACCTTCCGAAAGAATCCTTAACAAACGGTTATTTGAGGGGCCACCATGCAAAAGTGGCTTTCTACGAAATCCATTTACGTACACGCTTATACGACTAAAAGGAAGGTATAGTGTACATATATGTACGCACGCGCGTATGTATAGAAAGTAAACGACTGAGTTCAATGCGTTTATACGATACTTTTAGTTTAGATTAAAGAAAATCTAACCTAACACGTAAAATGGAAACAATTCAATTTATTCAAATGATAATTTTTAAATAAAATTAACATAGAATGAATGACGATCCAAATACTCGAAATGGAACACGAGAGCAACAATATGGAACACGAGAGCAACATTAAGAAAAGGAAAGACAATAAAACCACAAAAGAATTCTTAATAATTTCCGAGGACGAATAAATGCATGGAGGGGAAAAAAAAAAAAGGGGGAAAAACAAACAAGAAATTAAAAGGCTCAAATTTATATAATTACGAAGAATAAATCGACAAAAAGAAAATTAATTAAGAGCCAAACAGAGAAATCTTTCGCGCACGAAAAAGACTCATTCCTTAATACCATTCGAAAAACACAAAAAATAACAAAGAAAGGAAGTTGTACACAAAAACACTATAAGTCAAGGTACCGTGTGTACACACACACACACACACACACACACACATCATATATATATATATTATATATATAATATATATATATATATTATATATATATACAGGGCGTCCCAAAAAAATGTATACACACTTTAACAGCTGATAGCTCAATTGATGTTTCTTTCTTTCCAAGTTAAACCCATTAGAATTAATAATGGCAGTCAGACTAAGCTTTGAACAAAGGAAATTCATTCTAAAATGCTACTGGAAGTGTGAAAACGCAGTTGAAGTGCAAAGACAGTTTAGGAGGGAGTTTCAAACAGATCCACCAACGCGACTTACCATCACTCGAATTAGAGATAAGTTTGAAGCCGATGGAACTGTTCAGAATGTCCACAAGAAGCGTTCCGGAAGACCACGGACATCGACAAGCCCCACAAAGCAAGAAAGAGTACTGGAAACGTATCACCAAAGTCCAAGAAAATCTGTGCGGCAAGCGAGTCGTGAGGTAGGAATTTCAGAATCGTCTGTCCAACGCATTTTGAAGCGCTGTCAATGGAAAAGTTACATTCCAAGATTAGTCCATGCTTTTTAATGAAGATGATGATGATCCGGACCGAAGAGTGGAGTATTGCGAGTGGTACTTGGCACGATGTGGATGTGGATTGGACGAAGGGTTTCGTAGAATACCCTCCGCGTTCACCAGACCTCACACCACGAGACTTTTTTTTATGGGGATACTTAAAAGACAAAGTCTACGCTATAAAACCTGCAACAGTCGCTGAATTGAGAGCAGCCATTGAACGAGAATGCACACAAATACCAAACGAAATGTTTCGTGATGTTTGCGATTCCATTGCTTCGCGTTATCAGCAGTGCCTGGACCAGAACGGACGTCAGTTTGAAAACAGGCGTTGACAAAACAATTAAATAATGTCTGTAGATTCTATTACATTTTGAAAATGAAATGTATTTTAATAAACACTGCCTTTATAATTATTTAAAGTGTGTATACATTTTTTTGGGACGCCCTGTATATATATATATATATATATATATATATATTATATATATATATATATATATATCCTTTTTGGATCACTTTAACATATTGCTTCCCAAAGCATTCGGGAAGCAATATATTAAGTGCTCCCTCCTGGGAAGCAATATGTTAAAAAGAGAAAGGTTGGTTGGTTAGAAAGAGGTTGGTAATCTAGGCTAACTAACGAAATATCACGAACTAACCTAACCAATCGTCAAGGGCGTACAGATGACCTAACGATTGGTTAGGTTAGGTCGTGATATTTTCGTTAGTTAGCTTTATAAGACTAACTAAAGAAGGCTGGGGGCCCTGATCTTCAGGTGATCCAAATATTTTACATTCACAAAAAATGGCAAAGCATAATAAGTTAAGTTGTCCATAAATTTACATTTTCTCGACTAGCTAATCTCTAAATATTATAAACTATTGTAATGTAATTGTAATTGGTTGTGTAATGTCTATTTTTGGGAAGCAATATGTTAAAGTGATATACACTGGGAAGCAACATGTTAAAGAGAGGTTCCTGGGAAGCAATATGTTAAAGTGATCCTATTTTTTTTTATTGGGGTTGTTTAACCTCCTTCGCAACATCTAAGGTCATATGACGAAGGGGACCTACAGCTTTACGTGGGATCCGAACCACGGGTCGCTACATAATCTGGGCGCGGAGGACGGTCTCCCATCCAACTACTACCCAGACCCAATGTCGCATTAACTTCGCTGATCTCCGGGAAGCGATGTTACGATATATATATATATATATATAATATATATGATGAATTTCACAATTAAACGCGTGAAATGAATGAAGGATGCAAACCCACAAGGAAAAAAGAAAAATTATTCCAAGGCCTTTTGTGTACTCAGAAGTACACCTCGTCATTCCCTGACGAGATAGACTTCTGAATACACGAAAGGCCTTGGAATCATTTTTCTTTTTCCTTGTGGATTTGCATTTTAATATATATATAATGCCATGAGTATTAGAAAATGATGAAAGAACAAATGGGAGAGAGAGAGAGAGAGAGAGAGAGAGAGAGAGAGAGAGAGAGAGAGAGAGAGAGAGAGAGAGAGAGAGGTGGAAAACAGTTATATTTTAATTAACTTACTGTAGACTGGATAGTTTCTCATGCCAAGGCCATAAAAATTTTAATTCCTGAAAACTAACTCGTGCAGTTTTCCCATTTTAATATATACAGGGTGGCTCAAAAGTCTGTTGCCCCGACGCATTATAAACTTTTTTCGGGACAACAGACTTTTGGACCACCCTGTATATATATATATATATATATATATATATATATTAATATATATATATATATATCCCTCCAGCTAACTTAAAAATACGTTACAAACAGAACGATTAAGCTGTTATTAAATTAAATATAATTTGTAGTTCTTCATCCATCTTTTAGGCATGAATTGATAATTTGGGTAGAAGCTGAGTCATTTTCAAATATATTTCATAGTGAATTCAAACGCCTTCTGGAGTTTGGTAATGAACGATTTATAGCACTGGCACACGAGATGAATCAGTGCAATTTACCTTTAAATGACATATTTATCATTCTGCCAAGATGCCAAATCTCCATTGGGTACCAGAGAAGCAGTGTTTCCATTAACGATATATATATATATATATATATATATATATATATATAGATATATATATATATACACACACACACACTTTGCTGTTTTCGAACAACTCCTGCGAATCAATTTTCTTTCAACGGTTGTACATATAAATGTATATGAAATATCACGCAATGATCAGGCGCAATTTTGCAAAATGCAAAATTTATTCCACCAGTATTCGAACCTAAGTTCTCATGATTAACGGTTGTGGACGCCGCAGCTGAGCTACGCCAGGATAAAAGTTAATGCATCCTGGCGAGTGTTTCATCGCCCGAGGAAACACTTAACGCTTTCGAGCCCGGAGATTTTTACATATTAATCTTCCTTTGTCAAAATCGCGCGTGATCATTGCGTAATATTCCATTTCTGGGACCTTAGTGTAATTCAAGATAGATTTGAATTAAATACTGCATTGGCTCTAGTGCAGGAGGGTTAATAATATATGCAAAACACCTCTAGGACGAAAAGTGTTGCGTTTCCTCGGGCGTTGAAATAATCTCTAGGTTGTATGAACTTCTATCCTGTGTCCTACCTATCCTACCTATCCTGTGTCCTACCTACTACTATATATATATAATACTACCTACTACCTACAAGAAAAAGACTTATACAACCCAAATCAACATGGCTTCAGGGCGGGTAGATCATGCCTGTCACAGATACTAGACCACCAGGAGAAAATATTAGGAACATTGTGTCGAGGACAAAACATTGATGTAATATATACTGACTTTGCTAAAGCCTTCGATAAATGTGACCATGGAATCATAGCACACAAACTTAAGGATACAGGTATTACTGGAAAGCTAGGAAGGTGGATATTTAATTTCTTGACGCAAAGAACGCAAAGCGTGGTGGTAAACGGAGTTAAATCGGAAGTCTCGGAAGTCGTGAGCTCTGTCCCACAAGGGACAGTAGTAGCTCCCTTGCTGTTCATAATAATGATTACAGATATTGATGCAGATATTAAAGACAGTATTGTATCATGCTTCGCAGATGACACAAAGATATGTAAGGAAATATTGAACAAAGATGACATAAGAAAACTACAAAATGACATTAGAAAACTACAAAATGACATTGAAACATTATTCCAGTGGGCAGAAGACAACAATATGAAGTTCAATGAAGAAAAATTCCAACTTCTAAGATATGGTAATAACAAAGAGCTACAGAAAAAAAGAGTACAAAACTCTGCAAGCCAAACAGATAACACCAAATCCACAAGTAAGGGATCTTGGAGTAATAATGTCATCCGATGTAGAATTCAGAGAGCACTATAAAATCAAAATCACAATGGCTAGAAAAATAATGGGAATCATCTGGAGGAGCTTCCGCAGCAGAAAAGTAAACATCATGCTCAAATTATGGAAGAGTCTAGTCCTACCAATAACTGAGTATTGCTCAGTACTCACAAGCCCACACAGAAAAAAAGACATTGCGAGCATTGAAGCTATACAAAGGACTTTTACGTCTAAGATAGAGGAAATGGAAGGTGAAGACTACTGGTCTTGACTACAATCTCTGGAACTCTTACTCTCTTGAAAGAAGGCGCGAGCGGTACACAATAATATACATATGGAAAATACTTGAGGGCTCTGTCCATAACCTCAGAAATGAAATAGAAACAAACTAGAATGAGAGAAGAGGCAGATTTTGTACAGTCCCAGCTGTGGTGGGACAAGGAGCCATGAAAACGAGGATGGAAAGTACCCTCAGAATACAGGGCCCAAAGCTTTTCAATGTCCTTCCAAAAGAAGTGAGGAATCTCCAGCACACCAACCTGAATAACTTCAAGAACCAAATGGACAGATTCTTGTGCAAAGTCCCTGGCCAGCCATGCGTGGCTGGCTACGAGGGCAGGAGGAGATCAGAGAGCAATTCCCTTCTTCACCAAGTCCCGCAAATGAGGCGGGATGCTGCAGAGGGGTCGACCGCAAGTCGATCCTGAACCGTCGTTCAAACTCAACAAAAGTAAGTATATATATATGAAAACAAGAATGGAAAGTACCCTGAGAATACGAGGCCCAAAACTCTTCAATATCCTGCCCAGAGAACTGAGGAACCTCCGGCACGTCAAACTGAATAATTTCAAGAACCAACTGGGCAGGTTCTTGTGCAAATTGCGTGGTCAGCCATGAGTGGCTGGCTACGAGGTCAGGAAGAGAACGGAAACCAATTCCCTCAGGCACCAAATCCCGCAAATGAGGGGATGCTGCAGAGGTGTCGACCGCAGGTCGATCCTGAACCGTCGTTTGAAAGTATATATATTATATATATATATATATATTATATATATATATATATTATTTATTTATTTATTTATTTATATATATACAGGGTGGGAGAAAGTCTTTAAGGATTTTATACATACAAATAACTTGTTAATAAAAACAAATTCCAATAATATCACTGCAGTGTATGCGATACTTTCCAAAGCAACTATACAAGGCCAGAAATGACCCTCGGCTAGAACAGGAAGACTCTAGAGTCTAGACCCTAGCCCCAGTCAGCGCCATGTCAGTATACAGCAATGAAGAAAAAATGTCTCTTGTATCGTGGGCTATTTCTTATAGAAAGTGAAAAAAGTTTGTGTTTATTTCAACAAAAATATAATAAACCACCACCAAACTCAAACTTTTGGAAACAGGGAGCCTGGTAAAAGATCGTCCAAGAAGCGGAAGGCCAGTAACGGCGACAGGAGACAACAACAAAGAAAATGTCCCCGCCACATTTCAAGTCGATCCAGCAACTTCAACGAGAAAAGTCGCACAGGAATTGGATATTTCCAAATTTTCAGTTGCAAAAATGTTGAAATCACAGGGGTAGCACGATTACAAACCCATTTACTCTCAGCTCATACACGACGATGATTCTGATAGACGGTTGCTGTTTGCTGAAACAATGAGACAAAAGTTCAACAGTGATCCAGATTTCCTTCGAAAGATCAAATTTTCAAATGAATGTGTCTTTGGTTTAACGAGTAAAGGAAACAAACACGACGTTCACTACTGGGCGGAAAAAAAAAATCCCAAAATACGATTGGGTAAACCCGTTAAAACGGCTACACTAACAGTTTGGGTGTGCAATGATTATTCAGGACTCGTTTCCTGTGACATATCGAGAGATACGATGGATCGAAAACGCTATTGCTATTGCGGGAGAAAGTTTTGCCACAGTTTACTAATGGCGTTGGCAAGAATTGGCTTTATCAACATGATGGAGCGCCGCCGCATTACTCTGGAGCTGCCTGTTAGAGTTGCTGGATACGAACCTTGAAGGAAGACGGCTTGGGCGGCGAGGCCCCATCGAGTGGCCAGCCAGATCACCCGATTTAACCTAATGCGATTTCTGGCTTTGGGTTTATTTGCGTGACAAACTCTACACTCCTGGTTTCATCTATCGAAATGTGAATGCCCTTTGCCGCAGAATAGATGAACAACTGAAAAGGATCCCACTCGATATGTTCAGAGGAACAATGAAGAGCGTTTCACAGAATCCACAAACGTATATCATAGCAGATGGAGAACTATTTGAAGATTAAATTACAATTAACAAAATATTTGTATGAATAAAATTCTTATAGAATTTTTGTTTGATTTGTTTCATCATTTGTTGTTAACTAAATGGTCGTACGTATAAAATCCTTAAAATCTTTTCTCCCACCCTTTATATATATATATATATATATATATATATATATATATATATAATATATATATATATATACACACTGTATTCGACCATCCCTCATCGAAAAAAAAATACGAAAAAATGAAAACCGAAAAAGGACTTCGAACAGAAGGGAAGATTCTCATCTGAAAATAACTTTTTATGTTCTGTAAAAAAAAAAAAAAAAATTCAATTTCGTTGACCAAAAAATAATGCAATTATAATAAGAGAAAGTGACAGACAGACTCTTATCGGGGAGGCACCTCTGAAAACAAATTCTACGTAAATTAAATTTTTTTTTTAAAAAGAAAAAAAAATATTATTTTGTCATTTTCGGAGTTTTTCAAACTTTAATTTTTCGGTGAATTTTTTTCCGCCATTAAAACAAAAGGTACAGATGTTGGGAGACAGACATTGGGGCCGGAAGATAAGTGTGGTGCAGTTACTGATGCGATGTGTTTTTTTTTGTTTTGTTTTGTTTCTTTTTAAAGAGAGAGGGAGAGGGGGGGGTTCGTTTTTTGTTTTTAAAAACCACGTTTTAGTCCCCCACCCCAACCCCAACCCACCCGTCTTCGAAAAAATATCAACCTTCTCAAAACCTTTTTTCTTTAACGTTACTCAAAAGTAATTTTATTTAAGATACAGGGTGAGCGAAAAGTCCCTGCGCACCTGCAAGAAGTGTAGTGAACCTGTACCTGAACTGTGTTGGAAGTGGGCGGGTGCGCAGGGACTTTCAGCTCACCCTGTATAAACCTAAACGTGATCAAACAATACAAAAACCTTCTTTTGTCATATCTCACAATCACGCTAATTGTTATTACTGAATACTAAGATTAATTTATTATTTTTTTATATACCTCTAAAATTATATTCACCCTACCTCTATTTATACCTCTAAAATTATATTCAAATGCGACTTAATTAAACACCAAATAAAATACCAACCTCAAACAAATCAAATAACGCGGAAAACCTCCTGCGGTCATATCCTCGACCATATTAACTCGAGTTCATGATTATTAAGAATAAATTCTTAGTTTAATTTCTAACATTAATTATATATCAATAAGTAATTTAACCCTTTACCGCACTGTGCGTCGAATACGTAACGTTTCAAATACACGCATTTAGACTCAACCCTACGCAAAAAGTTCGGCCATGAAGGGTTAATATAACCTTTCTTCGTATAGTTGGGATTATGGATATGGCACACTTTCCTGTCCCTCATTGCTCCTAACTGTTAAAAATGTAGAAGAGGGTTGAAAATATTAAATATATTCTGAGGCACGGGTCACCAATAGGCGGGCCGCGGTCTGGATCCGGACCGTCGATTTATTTTATACGGACTGCTGCAAATAAACTCGTACTCTGATTGTAGGATTTACTTTAACCCTTTAATGCCGTATGGACGCAAATGAGACCATCAAAGTTTATGAGATTTTAGTCATTCTGGAGATATAACACGAGTGTTTTTTTATGGCATGAAAAGTAAACGAAAATCAGGTATGAAAGGCTTAAAATATGGGCAAACGTTGACATTTCGCAAGAATCAAAATTAAACTTTAACTATTTTTTTTTTTGTAAATTTTAAATTTCGTTTTCATCCTGGAAATTAAAAAGGTAATTTTAAGTTGATTTCGACGAAATAATGTTGGCTACATTCCGAAAATAATCCGAGAAAAAACAGACAAGCGAACCTTATAAGAATTATAGAAAGGGTATCAATAGCTTTTGCCCCAAATTGCGTTCGCTTTTCATCGTCTTGTTTTGGCTAAACCTAACCTTTCCAGCGTGGTAAGCGCTTTAGGCTCTATAAATCTACCTGAGAGTCCAACTAACTTAACCTAACCCTTACGAATATAGAACTAAAAGGATGTCTGTTTCATTTGGTCCAAACGAAAGGATATAAAATGAAAACATTTTGGTTCATAAGTTAAAATTTGGCCCGAACGCATAACCTGACAGAAAACATACACGGACCATTAATAATGGTGGCCGCTTCTCTACGGCTTAGATCTAAAATTAATTAAAATAAAAAATTATAATTTTTACACGCATGCTGCATATTTTTATTTGCTTTAATAGCATTTAGAAAGCATTTTACTGGCTATATATATGTCTATATATTTGATTGCAAATATAAAAGAAGCTGAAAATAATTACTAAGCTTATATTGCATCCTGTTTTGGTCTACATTTAATTAAGAGAAAATATACTTTATGTATTTATACATACACAATATTCTTTTGATTTAACAATATACAACAAATATATATGTTACACACAGACCATGCATAGAACAAGGAACTGTTCTGGGATATTAAAAACACCATTCTCAGTTGTAGCATATATATATATATATATATATATATATATATATATATATATATGTCACGTACGCCAAAAAAGAATTTTCAGTCCTCATGGGTGGTCTCCTACAAGTGAACATCCGAAACGTGTGTATACAACATTTATTAACACACTGTGTCTCAAAAGTTAGTTAAGCTCGTCTTAATTATAAGTTTCTGAATATTAGTTCTATAGCAAATGATTAAACCTTATTTTAAAGCTTGAGCGTTTTGTTTTTTTCTTCCGAGTGGTTTACACGATATTTCACAACACTCTGATATGTCTTACTTAGCAAATAATCACGACAAGGTCGGTATCGAAATCTGTGAAATGTTTGCAAGACACGATATTCTGCTTACCGTAAACTTTTGTGTGGCACACGCCTTGAAGTGCCCAATCTGACAACCTTGAGGCACGTGCCATTTGTCAAGGTCATGGACCACTGCCTATCCCTACGACTCTTGCCTTTTCTATTACATTACAAATTGTTTTTCAGTCAAGATAAACGGCTGTAGGGGAGTTCTATACCACATTTTATGATATAATTTTGCAAAATATCAGTTTTCAGTCAGCTAATTATAGATAGGCTTAACAAAACTAATGTAGTAGTAATTGACTTATTATTAGGCCTGACCTAAACTATACATTATTTAAACAAGTTACAAAATTATCTTTCATTCATGAAAGGGTCCAACTGTGTCTTAAAATTATCTAAGGAGTTATGACAAGCCATTTCAAAACTTTTTACTAACGAGTATAATTAAAAAGTAGTTTTGTATGTCCAATCAACATGTCCGTTTTCTAACTTTCTTATTATGCGCTCGACTTTTTCTGTCAAATTCTAATAAGAAAACGTCATTTATATCTAAATTGTCTAAAATTGAAAGTATTTTGAACATCTGTATTATATCTCCTCTTAAACAATGTTGCTCTGTCTATGGTGAGGTAACTAAGCTTGATTATAATATTCTACGTGAGACTTAACATGATGTAGGGCAAGAGATTCTTAGGCGTGTGAGGGGTGAATGGTGCACTCACTTTCTCGCTCTCCTCCTACATACCGGGGTTTCTAAGCTTCGTCATTGTGATCCCATATTTTAAAGTGTGGTAAAATACCGTGTATACCACTCGAAATAGGAAAGTTTAAGCTTTAAAATAAGGTCTAGTCAGTTATTAAAGGACTAATATTGATGAAGTTACGTAAATATTTTAATGTACATGTCCATAAATTTTGTTGTGACATACAGTATTTTTACATACACACAAACATTTATATATATATATATATGTGTGTGTGTGTGTGTGTGTGTGTGTGTGTGTGTGTGTGTGTGTGTGTGTGTGTGTGTGTGTGTAACTAAAAACCAATGACAGCGGACATTACCCTTCCTAAATTAATTTTAGGCATAAAAAAATACATTAAAAATGGAGACAATTTCTCCTGCTTTTATTTGCTGAATCAACAATATTCACCGAAGGGCATCAGAAGTGTAGAGAAAACAATACCATCAAAAATGGCACTGGCTCGCTAAAATTAAATAAAATGTTCTCTCTCTCTCTCTCTCTCTCTCTCTCTCTCTCTCTCTCTCTCTCTCTCTCTCTCTCTCTCTCTCTCTCTCTCTCTCTCTCTCGTGTCTTTACTAATTCCCTGTAGTTCGGAGCATATAGATAAAAAAAAGGTAGGTCATTTCGCACCACAAACATCAAATTTAATTTTTGTAACAGAAAGTTCCAGTATCTGTCTGTGATTAGCGAAATAAGACTCAAAGTATCACCGCACTGACCTTTAAACTGTACACATATTAATTATTAAACAGCACTGAAATAATAAGGGTTATCACTGTATTTGAAACTCAACGAATAAAGATTCTAGATTTCACTGAACCTGATAAATTTACAATTACTGATAATGATAATGACACAATGATAATGATAAGCTCTATTGGCAGGATATATAAATCCCATGAAATAAGCATCATGCCAATTACGGTTTTAACTCAAGATCCAGATCGCAGTGAAAAGAACCGACTTCATCCCTGGATCATTTTATTTCTCTGTCATTAACGACTTATTCCGAATCGGTGTACTATCACCGTATCTCTTTGAACCACCCGTACCAAGGTACTTTCTTCGCCTTGCGTGCGGCGGCAGCGCGACCGAAACGAAAGAAGTCCTACTACCAACTGAGGTTCCTCACTTCGAGATAGTATACTGAGGCTGGTGGTACATTTTCTCAGGTATGTATACGTACCTTTTTAATTAAGTGGGGGATCTGGTACCTACTTAATATACGAAATGTAATTAAAATAGTATTTAGTAAGGAGATTAAAATGTTCCAGCAGCCTTCAGTCTTAATTTGAGCGAAGGAATTTCTGCTTCATAGACCTCGTCTGAATTTAGGGTCGGGGTATAAATTAATCAAGGTATTTTTCCCACGTTAAATAAAAATATGCATAATTTCATTTTATTAATTTTATTTTTTAATAAATGTTAGTGATTCTAAACATTTTGGATACCTATAAATACCTATAACATGTATGTTTAATTTTTAATCTCTCTCTCTCAATTTATTTTATCCATCTAACAATCTATCTATCAGATTTATGTCCAAAATCAATCACGCAAAAAGGCTTCGTCATAACTACCGGCGGATACCTCATCATAGCACGGTAGTTAAATAATTGCCAACTCCACAAACTATAACTGGTCTCAAGCAAACAACCTTAAAAGGTATCCAATAAATTAGTTTTACACGTGCAATTAATTCTACAAGTGTTAATTAATTCTCAAGTAATTATTAATATGACTGTAACGTAGAAAGGCGTGAAGGCGTTGCTAAGATTCATGTCTGTGTTTATGAAAGCGATAATGAAAAGGAAGGTTTCTATGCCGTAAAATGGAAAGTGATTAAGAATTATGTAAGACGCCATATTTCACTTCTCAAAGATTCCCTTTAATCTTTTATTAAACGTTTTAATTAAGGAATTCGGGTGAAATATGCAAAAAGAACGCTCTTTAATTTCATAATGGAAGTCCCGGGTTTGAATCTTGGTGGAGGCACTTTTGTTTCATACAAAAAACACGCGTGCTCATGCGTGTTACTCCTTCCATATATATATATATATATATATATATACACACAGGGTGTCCGAGAATTATCTGTACAATTTTTGGCTGTTACTAAAAGTCAACCATGAAGTGTAGAAATTCCAGTGTTGTCCCATTTTACAGAGAATCTCATTAAGTTTTTTCTGATACCAAGTTGTGACAAGTTTTTTAGAAATTCCAGTGTGTCCGAACATTATCTGTACAATTTCATCTTTTAATAAAATTCTTGATAACACACGTAAAATTCTTAAACAAGATTATTAGAATCTGTATTTTCAAAAGTTTCTTTTATTAAAGTAACGTTGTTACAAACATTCGATATGTGCACCATTAGTGATTCGCAAAACATCCAATCGATACTCCAAATGTTGTCATGTACGCTGCAGCATATCCACATCAATTCGCTCAATCGCAGCTGTGATTCTTGCTTTTAAATCATCAATGTCTGTCACCCGCGTACATTTTCTAAAAAACTTGTCAAACGTGGTATCAGAAAAAACTTAATGAGATTCTCTGTAAAATGGACAACACTGGAATTTCTACACTTCATGGTTGACTTTTAATAACAGCCAAAAATTGTACAGATAATTCTCGGACACCCGGTATACACACTACAAGGATATTATATTATTTGTTTTTTAGTGAAGAGCTGAAGTTAATTTGTGTAATTATTATCATTATAAAAACGGGTTGAAAAAAGGCGGGAATTGCATATCTTATTATCTGTTTTCGTTTAAATAACAAAAGACATAAAAAATGAAACGAATCATCAATTAATGTTTGCCCCTCAACATTCAAACCTGAGGATGGCGTTGAAAAGCCCCAGAAATGCTTCGAACAAGCATCGAATTCCTTATTATATCCGATAATGATATCTATGAAAATTCTATAGTATATGTTGCCATTTCAAGTACCATATATACTGTATATATATATATATATATATATATGTCTGTGTGTGTGTGTGTGTGTGTGTGTGTGTGCGCAATACTGCTTCCCGCCGATCAACGAGTTAAGCGACACTGGGTGTGGGTTATAGCTGAATGGATGTCTGTCCTCTGCATCCAGATTATGAAGCGACCCGTGGTTCGGATCCCACATAAGCTGCATGGGTCTCCTTCGTTATATGATTTTTGCTGCTAAGAAGGAAGTTAAAGAACCTCCCAAAACACACACACCACACACACACACACACACACACACATATATATATATATATATATATATATATATATATATATATATATATATTATATATATATATATATATATACTGCGGAAATAAATTTGCCAAACACAAAAAACAAATAAAAAATTACTAATTAGCAATTTAATTTTAAATGCATTTCGCAGCTGCACATGAGACTCATATCAAAACATACGAGAAGGATACAAGACGTCTCATATATATATATATATATATATATATATATATATATATATATATATATATAATATATATATATATATATATATATATATATATATATGAACATTAAGTACATTTAAAAGTTAAAATTCATGTCTTTTTCAGGAGACAAAAGTTGTTATCAGAGTATCAATAACTGATTTCGCGCAAACGAAAAAAGAATAAGGCGGACCATGCTCTGAAGTTGAGATGTTTCGTCTAAAATCCCCAAAGTGACCTTGAAAATGTTTTACTTGAGGAAATTGAAGAGATAAATTAAGTGACGTTCTCAAAGTTCGGATTTTGTCATTCTCATGTTTGAAATTCTTTTGATTCTTTTGTCAACGGCGAACCAAAGTCGAATTCTCTCAAATCTCATACACAGATTATTCACATTTTAACAAGAGTCTAAACATTTCAATAATGCATTTAAATATGGGAACTAAAAGATTATATATATATATATATATATATATATATATATATATTATATATATATGTTTTATTTTTGAAGTTGATTCAACTGTAGGAAAACAGCTTATCGGTTTATTTAGGTTTGTTTCACCGGTCGTGGTAAAGTGAATGCAAAGGAATCGAGTTTCCAATTTAACCTTAACTTTAACTCTTAACTTTCTTTTAAAAAGAATTTCAAGTGAAAGAATTCGCTCATTATTTTAAATTTTACAATGAAAATGGGAAAAAAAACAAAAAAAACCGGGAACGCAATAAATTATATTGCATAAAATTACATATATTATATATATATCTATATCTATATATATATATATATATATATATATATATATATATACATTCGGCGATAGGGGGAAGGGCTAATGGTAGATAATAATAAAATATACGCGATCATCATCTACCTACATATAAATGCGATGATTTACAACATTTCAAGCGTGCCAGAGACGATTAACGTCTTTGAAAATAAATACGGCATAATTTTAAAAAAAGATTTGCCCTATTTTACGACTAATGAAATGAATTGTTATTCTCAATTTGCTAAAATTGTGAAAAGCAATCCGTCTAAACACCAAAGCACAGTTTATGAAGGAAATGCGTTATTTATCACTATTATTAATTCGCGTCTCTTTCATGCAAGCAAAACTATAAAATTTGCTTACCTGCTAAGAACGTTAATTAAGGTAAAAGACTAAAAGATATTTAAATTTAAAAGAGTTATACGGCATTAATATATGATAAATAATTGGCTTTTTGTTTCTTCGACCAAATGCCATTCACACACTGAATTAATAATTTTCGTTGTATTTTAATACATTATTTGTATTTAATTTAATACAAATAATTTAATATTTGTATTTAATTTAATTAAATACAATTAATTTGTATTTATTTTAATACAATTAATTTGCACTTAATTTAATACAAATTTAATTTTAGCGACGTCCGTATTTCGAGTTGGTTTTGATGTTATTTACGGGTCAAGCGGAAATCAGGATAATATTCTCGACTGAAATCATACAATATTTTAGCGAATCTAATATTAGCGATTTTAAGTAGTACGCAAGAAGGTTTTTAATACGCAACCTGCTAATTTATAGTTACTTTTCAAAAGTAAAATTACTAATTAGATAATTGTAGATAGTTGTAGATAATCTAATAGTTGTAGATAAGTAACCCGCTAATTTCCAACTGCAGGGTTTGCACGATATCCAATTTGCCGTCCAAGTACAGTTCAAATTATTTAGCAAGGCTAAAATAATTTTTTTTTATTCAGTACAAATGTCAATGAATAACATTGGAATTAACGTCACTTTTTTACGTGAGGTTCAAAACTCGAATTGAACACCACAGTTCCCTCTTTACGGTTTTGGTTAAGAGGTACCACCTTCCTTTCTTTCTTCCTTAATGGTGGTACTTAGAAAAGTATGGTGGCAAACAAATGCTCTTCCACCTAAAAAAGTTTGGAACACTCGCACTATATAATGCAATTCATTTTGTCTACACCCGTTTTCCCGTATAGGCATGTACATATACGGAAAGAAATATATAACCACAGTATATAACCACCTCAAATTCCATTTGGAATTACGCTTTTCAGTAACATCTTCGATGCTTATTAATTTAAAACAATTATTTAATCAAATAATTACAAATTATAAGTGGACGAACACAAAATAATTGAAGACATTCTTATAAGTGTGACGTGACGAGAAGTAATTACATCAATTAAATGTTCACTTTCCACTTTTTGCACGTCTGCACCTCGAAAATAAATACTCTCTCTCTCTCTCTCTCTCTCTCTCTCTCTCTCTCTCTCTCTCTCTCTCTCTCTCTCTCTCTCTCTCTCCAGTTATGTTAATAGTAGAAAGCCCATTAGAACCATGATAAAGGAAGCGGCGTTCTGAAGGACCTCCGACGCGGACATCGCCAATGTGCTTAATGAGTACTTTGCGGGAGTGTTCACCACAGGGAGGACACCCGCATCATCCCCGAGCCAGGCGTCAGGCACGAAGGTGCTGGCCTGGATAGTGTTCGATGTACCGCGACAGTCGTTGCCGATAGAATAGACAAACTGAGCGCGTTTAAGGCTCCTGGGCCAGACCAGTTTCTCCCCAGAGTGTTGCGGGAGGTGCGCGACCAGGTGGCTCCCCACCTGGCTACAGTCTTCAACAAATCGCTGGAGACGGGCCAGGTACCTGGTGACTGGAGGGAAGCCAACGTGACCCCTATCTTTAAGAAAGGGGATCACGAAAGTCCAGGGAACTATCGTCCCATTAGTCTCACTTCAGTTGTAGGTAAATTATTAGAGGGGATAATAGCGGATAGGATCGTTGACCATTTGGATTCCTACAAGCTGCTTGGGGACTCCCAACGTGGGTTTAGACGGCATAGGTCGTGTCTCACCAACTTGCTCGAGTTTTTCCACGTCATGTTGAGTGAGTATGATAAGAGTAGGGCGATTGATATACTTTATCTTGACTTTCAGAAAGCCTTTGATAAGGTACCTCACCGCCGGCTAATGGCGAAAGTGCGCGCGCTGGGTATCGGTGGGGAAGTAGGTAGGTGGATTGAAAACTGGCTGAAGAATAGGCGTCAGAGGGTTGTAATTAAAGGGGCTAGCTCGGGTTGGGCCTCGGTCACTAGCGGGGTTCCTCAGGGTTCCGTTTTGGGGCCGCTGTTGTTTATCATTTACATAAATGATATAGACGGTGGCATCGTCAGTAGGATCGCCAAATTCGCTGATGACACCAAGCTTGGGGCCAATGTTGGGACGCCGGGAGCGATCGAGCAACTGCGTGCGGACCTAGGTAGGATAGGAGAGTGGTCCGAAAAATGGCAAATGCCGTTTAACTTGGGTAAATGCAAGGTCATGCACATTGGCTACGCCAATCCCAAGTCGGACTACTCGATGTTGGGGAGTAATATCGAGGCGACTGATTTGGGAAAGGACTTGGGTGTGCTAATTAGCAGCGACCTTAAGTTTACCAAACAGTGCGTAGAGGTGGAAAAGAAAGCCCAGAAGCTGTTGGGTTATATCAGGAGGCAATTTCAGTTTCGGAACAAGGAGATTGTGCTCTCTCTGTACAATTCCCTGGTTCGGCCGCACCTGGAGTATGCTGTGCAGTTCTGGTCGCTCACCCTCAGGAAAGATATTGAGAGGCTGGAGCGAGTGCAGGCGAGGGCCACAAAGTTAATCCCTTCCGTTAGGCATATGGGCTACAATCGACGGTTACGCACCCTGAACTTGTTTTCGCTGGAAACTCGGAGGCTGCGCGGTCAACTGATCGAGGTTTTCAAGCTTTACGCGGGTCAACGATGTCGATTTTAGAAGCATGTTTAGTTTAAATGATAAACCAACTCGCAACAATGGTTGGAAGTTGGATTTGAAACGGTTTAGGACTAGTTGTGTGTGGAATTACTTTACGTATAAGATCTGTGACACGTGGAACAGGTTACCTTCAAAGTTGTGAACAGTTCCTCTGTGGATCAGTTCAAGAAAAGGTTAGACCAAATCTTGCACACTATTTGAGGGTGTAGAAAATTTTCCCTAGCACCCGTTGCCATTGGTACCTCCTCGGTATGGGCCGCAAGGCCTTTTGAGGTACTTCTTTTCCTTGTAACTCCTCTCTCTGTGGTGTGTGTGTGTGTGTGTGTGTGTGTGTGTGTGTGTTTCAAAGAATTCAAACTATCTACTAAAAAGGTAAAAAAGTCAAATACATTGAAATGAATGAGACGAAAACAGCTAAAAAAAAAAATGAAGAGCAAAAAAATGAACAATCATTTTCTTTAAAAAAAAATAAAAAATAAAGGTGAGACCTTTTTTCAGATTTTAAACTCCGATTTCAAAACTTTAAAAGCTTAAAAGTTGACCTTGACGTTATAGTGAGACGGGTCAAAGATCACGATGCTCTGTCCTGGGGCACAAGAGATGATGAAAAGGATGCGTCTAAGTGTGGTGTGAGAGAGAGAGAGAGAGAGAGAGAGAGAGAGAGAGAGAGAGGAGGAGGGGAAATCCAAAATAATTTTCCCAATTAGAAATAAAATGTGTATAAAGAAATGTTGATGAATACATAAATAATTGTTCATTGTTTTTTGGTCTCACTTCACCATTCATTCATTTCGGCTTTAATTAAACTTAAAATTGGTACTCACCACAAGAACGCTTCAATTACAACACAAATGAAATACAATGTCACTCACCTGAAAAGAAACCAATACATAAGTACATTCAAAATTACATCAAATTATACTTAAAAGAAGCAAGCGGCATATATATATATATATATATATATATATATATGTGTGTGTGTGTGTGTGTGTGTGTAATAATATCAGGAATAAACACGCACGATTTTGCATAATGTAAAAATTGCCCCCACTAGGGTTCGAAACCATCGCCTCTTGAATGGAAGGTCGTAGTGTAGCGGCTAGCGCCCTCACCTATTCTAGAAACGGTGCGTCAAAGTTCTGTGTATATATTTATATATATATAAACCATACCTAAAAAAAAAATTTAAAATGTTGAAAATAAACAACTGTGCAAAGACTTTTCAGGACAAGTATAAAAAAAAGTGTATTATCTTTGAGATAAATTTTAAAAAACATTCTTCGAATTTTAGCGACAGAGAATGTCATTACTCTGATATTACTCCACCTTTAGAAAAAAAATTCTTCGTTTTTAACTTTTAATATCATCATTTACGATTAACGAAATGAATTTGGTAACGAATTTGTAATTTTGTGGCGCGTTATGATGACCCAAATAACACATTATGGGTCGTTTCCCTAATTTTTACGATGGATATAATATATATATAAAATTCAACTTAAATTGCTCACCTTCCTGTAACTAAAAAAGAAGGCAAATATTAAATAAAAATAAGTGATATTGTTTACCTAGTTTAATGAACGTACACAAATCTACGGACGTTATCTACCTAACATCGTTGAATGTTGAAGGTATTTTTCTGTTTTCTACGTACGTCATACGCGCGGAACCTAAAATGGCCACATAAAATATTTCACCATATTTTTAACGAACAACAAATCAGTAAAAGGATGTCCCAAAAGACAAAACATTTCTGATAAGCGAACAAAGTTATTGTAAAGCCCAGATATTTAAATTAAAAGCCTGAAAATGAAGTATAAAATCAACGTAAAAAGACACGAGTAAATTTGATTCAATTCAAGTTCCATTTGTAACGTATCTCCAAATGAGTAGGTTTCCATTCACATTTAAATTAAAGTAATTCATTTATTATTATTACTTTATATATATATATATATATATATATATTTTTTTACCTGGGAAGAAAGGTTCCGGAACTCTGCTATAAATTTCCTACAATCTTTGTCATTTGTTATCCCCATCCCACGCCGTGACCATCCTAATCCAAAGGAAAAAAAAAAGCGTCCTTCCTATTCCTAAAATGTTGTCATGGTAACCACAAAAAAATAAAATAAAATGCAATAAAAAAAAATTGAAATGAGAATAAAAACATGAAATGTTCTTTTTCATGTTGAAAATAAAAGGTACCGGAACGCCGTTTCGGCGCGTTCCGCCAGAAACCCCCTCCCCTGTGTGTGTGTGTGTGTGTGTGTGTGTGTGTGTGTGTGTGTGTGTGTGTGTGTGTGTGTGGATTTGATCTGACAGTTTTAACTTGTGCATTTGTATTAATTTGTTCAAATTCTTCGAAGGGTTGAAAAATGTTAGCAATTCTGCATTAAAAAACAAATAAAAAAGTTCCAAATAAAACTCTAATAAACGATTAAAATTACTAAAGAAAATCTTAACAAATATATATATTTTTTTAATTAATATCTTATTCCAAAACTTATTTGAAAATATGAAACTGAATTCGCTTGGAAACAACCAACCGGAATTTGCCTATCAGGATTTACTGATTTTAAAAGAGGACAAATTATTTCACGTGTAAGAATATTCAAATTAATACAAATAGATAGATAGATAGATAGATAGATAGATAGATAGATAGATATTAAACATCTCTTTTACTATAAAAGTTAAGAGTATGTTAATCTTTTTAAGTGATAAATAACAAACACATCGTGTGTTCTAATCTCTAAGAAGAAAAACACCGTATTTAGAAACATCATTTAAAACGTTACAAGAGGAACTACTTGACATTTCCATCATCATATTCAGTAGAGAGAAATGAAGCTTTGAAGGTACGTCTCTTTCATAACGAGTGTCACATTTATGATAGGCAAAGATAAAAGTGATAACCGTGTCTATGGAACGACAGACAACGAAGAGTGTAATGCCTTCCCGCCATCACACTGAACCAACAAACTTCAATTTAAAAACGTGTAAAGAATTCAGGAATCAGAGGTTCGAATCACGGAAGTACAAAACCTTTTCCGTGTATCGTTTTTTCGTCGTAAGTTTATATGCCAAACATTGTCGGTTTATATGCCAACCAATTCGTAAGCATTACGTTAACTTGCAGTATCGCCAAGATCAGGTTTTCATTTAGTTAACTATTCATACGAGAGAACTGGAGAAAACCACATTAATGGCTATGGTGTTCTACTCGCCGATCAGACCATGTACTCTCTTATATTGCTACGTCGAGACACACAGTCGGGTTTAAGAGTTTTAAAACACTAATCACTTCCGGTGAAATCGACCTCGTGGGTATCATTAGGATAGTATGGTTACAACATATCGGGTACTCTCTCATCTCTCTCTCTCTCTCTCTCTCTCTCTATATATATATATATATATATATATATATATATATATATATATATATATAGAGAGAGAGAGAGAGAGAGAGAGAGAGAGAGAGAGAGATGAGGACCAAGGAGATTGCATAAACCATTTATTTACAGATACATTAGTGAAAAGATATTCTACATCAAAATTAACATTAACATTACCCTGTTAAAATAAATTAACCTTAAACTGTAACATTATATCTGATAATCTGTTCTCAAATAATGTTAATACTTTTGGCCTGAATAAGTCTAATTTCTCGCGTTTTTTACATTTCGCAGTTGTCGATACTATTTTTAAATTTAAAGATGTACTGTACAAACAAGTACAGGGTGAGCGAAAAGTCCCTGCGCACCCGCAAGAAGTGTGGTGAACTTGTCTGTACCTGTACTATGTTGGAAGTGGACAGGTGCACAGGGACTTTTCGCTCACCCTGTAGATGAGGTGACTATGGGTTCTCCCCTGGGTCCATATTTTGCTAATAGTTTTTTGCGTCATTACGAACAAATTAATTATCAACAGATCTACAGAAGCTAAGGCTAACAAAGACCCTAAGATCCACTCTAAGGTTAGCCCGAGAGAAAGGAAAGAGTAGGGGGTTAAGAGAAGAGAATAAGGGGTTAAGTAAGGAGGAACACCTATCACTCGTGGGTTAACATTCATTCAGAAAAAGAGAAAAAAGACTCACCATCATCATCCGCCGGCCACTGCCGACAAGTCAGAAAAATAGTCGGAGAGAATAGGAGAGGGGTGAAAGATGAAAAGAAGTAAAATAAGAACGCTTACAAACCATGCAAACACAGTCTTAACTCACAGTCATACCATGCAAACTACAAACATGCAAGAAAAGAGAGTTACAGACATGCAAAGTAAAAAAAGTAGGTAAAGTTAAACAAAAAGTGGGTTAGTTTACGCAACGAGCTACATCTACGTTCGTGTTAGTCTAATTTTTTTTTTTTTTTTTAATAATTTTATTGCTGGCATCACACGCTGGCATGTCACAAGCTGGCATTCATCGTCAACAGACTCATCCTCATGTGGATAATTGTTTTATAGTAACAATTTTTTTTCTTGATTGCATCAACTCTCGTTATAAGAATATTAGATTCACCATGGAAACTGAGTCGAATGGTAAATTACCATTTCTCAACGCTTTGGTTACTCGCGATACGTCCTCCGATTGGTTGCCTTTTCACGTGGAATTGGAATATCTTAGATAATTTTTTTTTCTCTTTAATCTTTATCCATCGAATTTGATTGATAAGCGTATTCATGAGTTCTTGAACGATGTTTATCATCAACCTATACAATTGTTTCCCTTATGTTAAGTTACCTTTTGGGGGGAGCGGGGGAGGAGGTCTTCTAAATTAGTTAATATGTTTAAGAAATTAATGATTCGATCTTTTCCTGATTGCCAATTTGTTTTTCTTAGTTTAAATAATGTTAGTTTCTTCACATTTTTTTAATTATAAAGAGAGACCCCCCCCCCCACCGCGTTAATTTGAGATCCTCTGTTGTTTACTTGTTTTCGTATACGTGAGTTGCGATACTCGCTACGTTGGTCAAACATACTTACAATTGCGACGGAGGGTTGACGAGCATCGGGGGTCTCTCTCATAGAACTGGTCGACCCGTGTCTAATCCAAAAGTTTCGTCTATACGTAATCATTCAGTTAGTTATGATCAGCCATTTAATATTAAATATTTTTTGTATTTTCTCACCTTCCGCTAATGCAGTTGATCTGAGAATATTGGAGTCTACGTTTACCAAACAACTCCATCTGTCCCTTAATGATTTGGCTGCTCCCATAAGACTTAATACTGTTTAAACCAATCAACTTTTACTTTTTGTCTATAATTAACTTTTTGCATTCTAGTTTTGTCTCCTGTGCCAAATAGTGAGTTCCGTTCCGTCAGTGACATTCATGTTTTATAACTTCGTTTTGCTTTCATAACTTCGCTATGCTTTTGTGTATTTGTTCGTGCTCTCGTTTTAGATTGGCTGAAGATGATTTCAGTCGAGATTCGAACCGTCCTGTTGTAGAATAAATGTTTTATGCAATCGCCTTGGTCGTCATCTTCCTGTGTAAACACAGATTTCCTAGAAACCGGTCCATAGCTGATATATATATATATAGTACGCGCAACCGAGACCCTTACAATCATAAATCTCACCTCATACATCTCCCCATAAAACCTAAAATTTTAGGTGAAAATTCCCCGGAGCAGAATTGCCCACATATCATTTTTCCTTTTAATCATCATCTTGCATCGATTTCCTCATCCATTTCAGAGCTTCACGATACCAAGGAAGAAACAGATGCTTAATAAAACCTTACAACCAATATTTAGATGCTTCTCCAAAAATAATCATTTTCTACTCAAAATTTTCTCTAAACTTTTATAAAAAATATTTTTAAAAAGATTATTTTTCAACGTTTTCTGTTTTTTGAAGCCCAACATTCAATCTTTATGAAGACCGGGGAAATATTTTAGGTATTTTAAATACATATATATATATATATATTAATATATAGAGAGAGAGAGAGAGAGAGATGAGAGAGAGAATGTCTGGTTTTGGGACCTTTTTTTCGTGAGTTTTTTTTCTGTTAGTGATTTACACTAGTGAGGAAAAGACCTCCGGAGACCTTTTCCTCACCAGTGTAACTCACTTCCATATTAGCCATTGTGTGTTATTCTACCTGCAACAAAAGAAAAACAAAGGTTCCAAAACAAGACATCAATCTGAACATTTGTTTTAGTGCTAATGTATTACTTTTGTTAATTTAATTTAAAATATATTTTCCTATGACACTGGAATTATGGGATACCCTATATCAGTGGTATTTAAATGGGGTACGCACGTTATTTCCTCAAGGTACGCATCACCACATCTCAAAGTCAACCAAAGTTTTTGCATCCAAAAAAATTATTTCAGTAGGCCTACTTCATTTTTATAAGTTTATCTGCAATATTTCTTTTATTATTGGATTCTCAGCATTAACATCTATAAAAACAAAAGAGAGAAATCGTCTTAATCCAGAAACATGCCTCATCCTTGCACTCACCAACTCATCCTCGCACTCACTCCACGAACAGAAAAACTTGTTAATGAAAAAAGGTCTCACATATCGCATTGACCAGTTTACGGTATGTAGTAACTAAACTATAAAATTGATGATATACTTTTGTATTTTGCATAGATTTGAGATGAAGTATGTAACAATAATTGTCTACATACAAAAAAGGTGTGATTTTTGTATTAGTATAAGTTTTGTACAGGACATTTAATTACCTTTGAAATAGAGAAGGGTACGTGATTCATTTATAATGTTTCAAGGGGTACGCCAATGAAAAAATTGGAATACCACTGCCCTATATTATATATATATATATATATATATATATTATATATATATATATATATATATATGTTTACTATTTAATTTGGGGACCATATATACTATACGAGTATGACATTTCATTAAACACAGAGTACGCAGTACGGGTGACTAAATTAAATAATTAAACAATAAAGAAATAAAAAAATCCTTTAAAAATAAAATTAAAATGATTTAACCGAAAAATTGGAACCGAAAAACGGCAAATTAGCGTCAAGAAGCAGATTTCTCTGATGTTCTTCGACCATCCTTTCCTCCCTTTGATTCGTGGGACCCACCTCGCTCGCTACCTACCTCAGAAGGGTGAAACATACTTCACAGCCTCACCCATCGCGATGGGTGGCCGCCCCAAGTATCACCGCCTCAGGGAGAAGCCAAATCATACACCAATTTAAGGATACTCTCTCTCTCTCTCTCTCTCTCTCTCTCTCTCTCTCTCTCTCTCTCTCTCTCTCTCTCTCTCTCTCTCTCTCTATATATATATATATATATATATATATATATGAAATTATGTAAGGTTGAAATTAAATATTTGTAGAATCCAGAACTAGATTTTTGATGGTGATAGACAAGCTGTATTCGTTATAACAAAAACTAATTCCAACATCAGTTATATAAAATTTTTGCTTTTAATGGAACTAAAGTTATATATACTGTATATACACACACGAGGAGGGGTGACAAGCTTGACCTTCGCGAAATGAGGAATCATCGCGCGGAACCTTTGTAAGGTATATATATATATATATATAATATATATATATATATATACACAGAAAGAGAGAATGTGTTACAAGGACAAGAGGAAGCCTCAGACCTTTCAGTTCACTCCGGGAGGTTCCTCTTATTAAACTGGTTCATTTTTAACCTATTTTAGCTGGATAGAAAAGCATAAGGCTCTCTCTCCACCCTCCCCGCCAGCGGGTACGGAAAAAGGTTGAAAAAATATCTTGACCCTGAAAAAGTAGCCAAGGAAATTTTACAGGAAAGAGGAGAATATATAAGCTAGCTATACAATTACGCCATGCACACATAGAGATCGTACACTAGATAGCACCGCTGTGTAAACTAACCAATAATATACTTAGACCTTAGACGTATAGTGTCTTAACCACTAGGCCACCTAGGGTACCCATTTATCTACCAACCACTTTCTTCATTGTGTGGAAGGATGAACAGCTGGGTTTTGCTGCGCGCCGGGTGCCGTCGGGTCTCGAACCGAACCCGGGGCCGATGGTTTCGTAGTCAGCGACGCTAACCACTACACCACCGAGGAGCCATATGGTTTTGATTTCATACAAAATATTCACAGTTCCATTTACCGGGATATCGGTCCAACAAAGACCCCATGACCCACTTCAGGCTAGTCCCAAAAAGATTAAGAGAGAGAGATAAAGGTTAAATGCTCCATGTCTACACCCATGTACACGCACAGTCATCGCGCCGGCTGGCATTGATGAAATGCTTCTACAGGAAAGAGGTGGAAACAAGAGTTAAGAACAGAAATCACATTTTCCACACCATGCCATCACCCAATATATATATATATATATATATATATATATATATATATATATATATGAAAGAGACGTATTATGTCCAAGGCAACTTCGATAAACAAACCAACTTTATTTTTCAGTATTTATTGGTTTCATCTTCTGCAGTAACTAAAGCAGTAAAATGTTGTCTCTGTTATGTATAAAAAGCGCATAATCTGCCTTTGCTTTACTTGGCACCAACGAAATACGAAATGTGTCCCATAAATACAGCATAAATACTATAACAAACTGAAAGAACGTCATTGTAAGAAATAAACAAGTTTCCCTTTTAAAATGACCATGCGCCTCCGTTTTCTTTAACAGCAACCAACCCTCGCTACATGGGATGCTATAGTATAATGGTCTACCTTTTACAAATTAATGAAACCTCGTGGGTGGGTCTATTATATTCAGATTTTCTTGAAGAACAGGTAAACTCTTTTCCATTAAGCTCGGATCAAATTCCCTTTTAGCTGAGGCATACTTGGAGGACCTAATCAAGGGATTAAACTTCGGATCAAACGGAGCTTAGACTGAGATTCAAATAATAAACTTAAGATTATATATATAATATATATATATATTACAGTCAGTGTCTAAAATCAGGCAATTTGTAAATTGACTGAAATTTTAGGCAATGTATCAAATTGTGATACACACAAAACCTAACCTAACCTAATTAATTATTAGGCAGTATATTGGGAAATACCAGTGGGCATGCATATGCAGCATTACCAGAAAGGTTAGGTTAGGTTAGGTTAGGTTTTGTTTATATCACAATTTTACACAGTGCCTAAAATTTTAGTCAATTTACAAATTGCCTGATTTTAGATATTGACTGTAATTATATATATATATATATATATATATATGGGATGAATTTCACAATTAAACACGTGAAATGCATGAATGATACAAACCCACAAGAAAAAAGAAAAATTATTCCAAGGCCTTCAGAAGTACACCTCGTCATTCCCTGACGAGGTGTACTTCTGAATACACGAAAGACCTTGGATTCATTTTTCTTTTTCCTTGTGGATTTGCACTACATATATATATATATATATATATATATATATATATATATATATATATAGAGAGAGAGAGAGAGAGAGAGAGAGAGAGAGAGAGAGAGAGAGGAGAGAGAGAGAGGGTCTTTATCTTTTACAACTGTACGCAATCAGTACCTCTTTGAACCTTAGTTTGACCACACGTAATATATTAAACTTTGTTGTTCATTGTAATCAATAAACTTTATACCTTATAGAGAATTAATAATATACTCGTAATTAATGACATTGAATTGGTCGAGTTTTCTCGAAAATTGAGTTCAGCGGACGAGTAGGTATATCACACTGCAAATCTTTGCGCGTCTTGGAGATGCAATAAACATTCCGCCCACAGTTATACGTATAATAATAATAATATAATAATAATAATAATAATAATAATTAGTGTTCATTTTATAGTAATTATACAAAGCAAACACTTTCCCGTAATGCTTCGTCGAACGAAAATATGACAACTTTCAAAGCCAGATATTTTGTTCCGCTGAAATATATTAAAAAAAATAATATATATATATATAGTTTCGTTGAAGTTCTAATCGGTGTTCGTGGTATTTATAAATAAAAAAAAATGAAGGTTAAACCTGAACCACGTACATATATGTACTGAATGCATCTCGCGTGTCATTTATACATAATACATTTGCTGAATTTATTATACGATGTATCTGGACGTATTATAAAGGATGCATTTAGATTTACCAGAAGCAATTAGTCTTGTTCGGGTTTACACGCTGTGATTCTAATAATTATGGAAAAAGTGTTCTTTTTTTTCATACAGTTACGCGTAAATTTAGTATTTTTCATTATTTTTTGGTTGTAAAAATTTATCATTTTCTTTTCGTAGATATTTATAAAATCGTGCAATATTTATATTTAAATGGATAATCACGCGTTTTCCATCCAATATATTTAAGGAACGTTTTATGATATACAGGGTGTCCCATAAGTCCGGTCTTGTAGGAAAATTTATTTTAAATTAAATTTACAAAAGTAATGCATCAGAACTAAATCAAATGGTCAAATTGATGTCTTGTTTTGGGACCTTTGTTTTATTGTTGCCGGTAGAATAGCACGCAATGGCTCCTGAGGAAAAGGCCTCCGGAGGCCTTTTCCTCACCAGTGTAACTCCATTCCATATTAGCCACTGGGTGTCATTCTACCTGGAACAGAAAGAAGGTCTCAAAACAAGACATCAAGTTGAACATTTGTTTTATTTCTAAAGTATTACTTTTGTAAATTTAATTTCAAATACATTTTTCTATGAGGCCGAACTTACGGGACACCCTGTACATCCTCCGCTATTCAAATTTATTAAGTTTAGTATGTAGCGTATATTTTACACGCAAATTAAAGGCTCGTTTCGAATAATTATCGCATGCAGAATGAGTCAGAAAATTACAGGTACACGGTCTATATGTCGATTTTTTGAAGTACATAATATTTTGCATTAATAAAAACTAACCGTGCAAACTGATTATGGAGAATAATCAATTCAAGATTTTAATGAATTTTGATGAATTATCGTTTATCGCGTGTGTGGAAGTTCTTCTAACGAAAATGAATGTATACCTACAAGTAGACATTATTTTTTTAAAATCTCATTTCTAGTGTTTTATATTCCTAGACATGAATTGCTTCCTTTATATTGTAATATATTATAGGCTTAAATACTGTAGACTGAATTCTTGGTCAGTGATTCCAAATTTTTTTTCGGATGTTTTCAAAATAATCATGAGATAAAAATATTTTCATCTGATTACAAAAGAGAGATTAATTCCTAATTATTTTCATTCCTATTCCTCTCCGCGGTCTGCACGTAGGAATGTTCCAAGCGCAAATTCCAGATTCGGTTCGGGAAAAGGCAAAACGGGAGTCTGACACCGAGGGGTATTTTCTCTGAAAAAAATCCAACAAATCGGGAAGGTCTACAATAGGTTAGGGAATGAATCAATTTGAGAATCGCCTCTTTTGAGAATTTACCTCGAGAATTTCTCACTCATGGATGAACAATGAAACAGAAATAATCTCGGGTGGGAAGAGATCCAGAAAAGAAAAGAGATCGACTCTGTATACCGTCAATATGACAGTTCAAAACCTAAACCACCCCACTGCGTATCATCATCCCCGATAAAAATAAAAAATTCATCATGGTCGAATGTGACGAAAAAGTTTTCTTTGACCAAGAACTTTCCGTTTTGTCATTTTATATTTAAATTCATCTTTTATATTATAAAGTAATCATTCAATTTACTCTTTTTCTCGTGTACAGATTCAATGAATGAATGAATGAGATGAAAAAAAAAGAAAGTTGATGAATTATCATTTTTGGTGTCGAACTCGTAAATTTAATTAACTTATTAATCAGATAAGTTTCTCATTTGGGGCTCGAACGTGACGCGTCAAAAAGATAATAAAAAACGCATCACCAACCAAAGTTAAAAAAAACCCACAATAATGGGTGGTTTCTTAATTATTTCTATCTGAAGCTCTGTGAAAACAATCTTTTTCTATTGGCATAACAGGACAAACGCCCAAATTAGGTGAGGTGTTTATCATATCCTTAATTTATATATATATATATATATATATATATATAATATATAATATATATATATATATATATAAAATTCTTTAAATAAGTTGTATTCAGCATACACAAATGTACACTTTAAAAAGTGTCCTTTATGTATTTTTTCCAAATACTACTACTACTGTAGGAACATTACGAAAAGTAGGTGGAAAGTACAATAGTCACTTATGGAAAGTGCATGTGGGACTTTGTTTCAGGCACAGTTTGAATATCGAAGTATCCCGAAAGTACAGCAATGAATTCTTGATTCGGAACAGACACGTGAGCTGACAGCGTATTTGGCAAGGAGACCGAAAGTACATTTTTTTTTAATATATATATATATATATATATATAATATATATATATATATATATATACCGATGAAGTAATTCTTAATAAGTGACTGAAAATTTTGTAATAGTTTTGAACGTGACGTAACATCCCGCCTCATCTATTTTATGTTAACAATTTACATTTAAACTTTTTTCATTTTTAATATGATGGATATTTTTCTTCAGTTTCTGGAAATTTATGGCAATTTTCTCTGGTTACGCGAAAGCGCGAAGAAAATTTGCACATGCGCAATGCAAACATAATTTTAAAAACAAAAATGAAGGCTCAAAATAGGCCTTATTTTAAGACCTTAGGCTATTTTTCCTAAATACCTTAAACTCTAGTAAATATATTCAATATAAAATGAACCCCTACGTTGTTTTATCTCAATACGTTATTTATGAAGAAAAAATATCACACAACAGATGAGCTGAAACAAGCAGTCAATGATGCGTTTCGCATAATCACTTCATCCATGTTAAGGAAAATGTCGCACTGAACATGGCAATGGATTATTCTCTGCCATGAGAATGACGGTGGTGATTACACCAATCCTCTCGACACGTAAATGTGTAGATATGCTAAACCTACTCACTTGTGAAAAAATAAGTAAATAAGAGATAACTGTACACATCATTATTTCGCATATCTCAAATGCAGGTTAGTACAGTGAGATAAAAAAAGTAGGAATAACAGAACATTATGAACATCCTGTAGATAGATAAAACTGTATCATATCCATTCTTTATAGTATGTTATACAATATTCGGAACGTGTTTTACGGATGAGCTTCATAAAACAAAAAGGCGAATAAAGGCACCGTTATGAAAAAGAAGAAGAAGAAAAAAGAGATCTTTCATTAACCGAGATTGTGAACATATTGAAAAGGGAAAAAATATCTCTTTTCAAGAAACGAACAATCGAATGTTACAATAAAGAACAGTTTCAATCAAGCACTTTATGCCCAAGTAATGTCACGATATTAAACCCTAATATATATATACACCTTTCAACCTTTCAAATATTGCGTGCGTTGATTCCTCATTTCACGAAGGTCAAGTTTGTCGCCCCTCCTCTCGAGTTTGCCTGGTGAAGTAGTGAGTTGGTTTCTCGTACTCTCCACCTCACATAGCCAGGTACGCCCGGCTCATCGGGGATTGTTCTGAGCCAGGCGTCTAATCTTCTTTTGAAGATGTCTACCGCAACACTACTCGTGTTCCTTAGGTTTTTAGGCAGCTGACTAAACAGTTTTGGTCCTCTTACAACAAAACTATTTTCTTTCAGGGTTAAGGATATTCCCTGTCTAGCCTTTAATTTGGGAACACGACACAGTCTTCCTTTTCTACTTTCCACCGTTGTTTGGGGAGTTACAGGTTCAGAGTAAGATTAGGGCCTAGTTTCTCCATTATTTTCCCAGTGTAAATAATGGTGTATCTCTCTCTCCTCCTTTCCAGTGAATATAGGTTTAAATCGCGTAACCTTTCCCAGTAGTTTAGTTCTTTGCACCCCTTGATCTTGGCTGTGAAGCTTCTCCGAATCCCTTCTAGTTGTCTAATTTCTTCTTTTTTATATGGGCATGTTAGGACCGACCAGTATTCCAATTTGGGTATGATGAGTGTTTTCAGTAGAGGAATCATTATATTCCTATCTCTTCGTTCAAAGGTTCTCAGTATCTGTCCAGTTATTCTCTTTGCTCTGTTTACTGCTATCTTATTTTGTGTTTCAAATTTCGCATCATCAGTCATTACAACCCCTAAATCTTTTGCTTTGGAATATATATATATATTATATACACTTTATATATAAAATGTATTGTACGTATCAATCGGCTTATCTGTATGATCTCTCATGCGTAAGTCGCGTATCAATTTTCTTTCAAAGTGAAAAAGTAAATAATTAACTTTCACTTACGAGTATTATTGAAACAAAATTTTAATTGAATGAAATGTTAAAAATATATTTAGCAAAATTGATCCCAAAAGTGAATTGAATTAAAACATATTAACTATTTGTCGCACTTTCCCGTCCAACAATTTTATTATGGACGTTCTCAATTCAGTTATTAATTAAGAACTTGGTGAAGAAAATTAAATTTGAAATTCAGAGAGTGACGAAGTTAATTTGAAAAACCTATTTTGAGAAATTTAAATATTGTGTAAGATTCATTTACGTTCAAATGGGATGAGAAAATTCCAGTAATTCTCTCTCTCTCTCTCTCTCTCTCTCTCTCTCTCTCTCTCTCTCTCTCTCTTCTCTCTCTCTCTCTCTCTCTCTTCTCTCTCTCTCTCTCTCTCTCTCTCTCTCTCTCTCTCTCTCTCTCTCTCTCTCTCTCTCTCTCTCTCTCTCTCTCTCTCTCCGTGGAAGTTGTGAACAGTTCCTCTGTGGATCAGTTCAAGAAAAGGTTAGACCAAATTTTGCACACTATTTGAGTGTGTAGAAAATTTTCCGTGGCACCCGTTGCCATTGGTACCTCCTCGGTATGGGCCGCAAGGCCTTTTGAGGTACTTCTTTTCCTTGTAACTCCTTGTAACTCTCTCTCTCTCTCTCTCTCTTCTCTCTCTCTAGAGAGAAGGGTGGGAAGGGATCGATAGAGAAGGGTGGGCAGGGGCCAATGAAGAAAAAGGGTGGGAAGGGGCCTGCTGATGGCCCAAAGAAACCGAAGGATGTAGCTACCTGTCGGGGTGGGTCGGGTGGTGTAACTGCGTGTATGGGTGGCGACGGGTTTCGAAAGGTCTCGGGCAAGAAGGCTGCGTAGCCGAAGCCTGAGACCCCAGTTGCCCCTGTCAAGACCTCTAACCGCTTTAGTCTCCTGTGCTCGAAGGAGGAAGACACCGTTTTGATTGGGGACTCGCAGATCAGGGGCCACGAGAAGTACTTTGCTTCAGCAAACTGGGATGGGAGGAAGGTAAGGTGCTTACCTGGGCGGGGAACGGCGCACTTAAGGAAGGAGGTAGAGAAGGTGCGCGTGGCTAGTCGGAGGACTGCGATCGTTCTCCACGCTGGTGGCAATGACCTGTTCCTCAAAGGCGGTGGGGTAGGTCTTACTGAAGGGATCATCACCGAGATCATGTCTCTTGCGGATGATCTAAAACTGAAGACAGACAGGGGAATGTTAATGGGTATTTTACCGCGAATGAATGTCAGTGACCACGCGCTCAGTAAGGTCATTGGCATCAACGAGAGGGTACAAGACTTGTGCGTTCCGCTGGGCGTGAAGTTTATTGATCCCTTCGATGCATTTTCGGGTAGGTGGGACCTTTACCAGAGGGATGGTGTCCACCTCAATAACAAGGGTAAAGGTGTGCTAGGCGCGCTGCTCGACCGGCACCTATACAGAATGGTGAGGTCGAGTCCGGGGAGAGATGATGGGCCCCCACCGGGGAGAGATGAGGATGAGCCGGTGGCGGACATACCTTCAACTGAAGGGTGCGTCGAAGTACAGGTGGGTGACCCTCCTCCTACGTTGGAGGGGGCTCAGTCTCCTGCGGAAGTTGCCCCCTCATTAGTGAGGGGCTCTTCAACTCCCGACAGCCCTGGCTGTTCGGGAAACGGGTCGTGCTAGGGGGCGGTCAGAATAGGGAAGGCTCCCTCCGTGCAATGCTTTTTAATGCTAGGTCAATTAGGAACAAGTTTTGCGAGCTACGGGCGCTCTTAGCATCAGAATACCAGGATATCGTTGCTATCACCGAGTCCTGGATTCATACTGATCGTAGGGACTACGTTGGGGAGTTCGAAATTCCCGGGTATAGAATGTTTCGCAAAGACCGCACCCGTGGGGGGGGGTGGGGTACTAATATACGTCAGAGACACGTTAAGTCCGGTTGACTGCCAGTTCCGGTCGGAACGGGAGCTGCTTGGCGTCGATCTGAACGTGGGAGGGACGAACTATAGGTTAATCTTGGTGTACAGACCTCCGCATCTCCTCCTCGAGGACGATACAGCCCTGTACACCGAACTCAGTAGCCTGCTAGGGGATAGTGTGTGTGTAGTTTTAGGAGACTTCAACTGTCGCGGCATAAAGTGGGAAAAGAGGACTGCCGATGCTGAAGGGAGGAGGCTAGTTGACTTTGCTGATGAGAACTTCCTCACTCAGTGGGTCAACGAGCCTACACGAGGCGAAAGCGTTCTAGACTTAGTATTCACGACCGAAGACAACCTCGTCACTGGCCTCACCGTTGACGAATCGTGGGCGGGAGTGATCACGGTCTTATTAGGTTCCGTGTGTGCGTCCCTCGGGTGAAGCGTAGTAACTCGAGAGGCAGTAAGCTCGATCTCCGGCGGGCGAACTTTGTTAGCCTCAGGGATAGCGTAGCAGAGATGGGGGTTAGAGGTTGGCGGCGATGTTGAGGGAGTGTGGAGTGCATTCCGGGATGAGTTTATGGTGCTGCAGTCTGCTGCCATACCCTCAAAACCGGTCACCCCTGCTTCAACGCAGCCTAAGTGGTTCAATCGTGGCATCGCTTCGGCTATCCGAAATAGGAAAGTAGCGTATAGGAGGGCGAAGGCCAATCGTTCCCACGAGAACACTGAAGCGTATGTCCGCCTGTGTAGGGAAGTGAAGGCGAAGGTTAGGCTAGCGAAACGTAACGAAGAACTACGGGTGGCAAGCCTCTGCAAGGGGAACCCTAAGGAGTTCTTCAGTTATGTTAATAGTAGAAAGCCCATTAGAAGCATGATAGGTCCTTTAAAGGACGGAAGCGGCGTTTCGCGGACCTCCGACGCGGACATCGCTAATGTGCTTAATGAGTACTTTGCGGGAGTGTTCACCAGGGAGGATACCCGCGTCATCCCGAGCCAGCTGTGAGGCACGAAGGTGCTGGCCTGGATAGTGTTAGATGTACCGCGACAGTCGTTGCTCATAGAATAGACAAACTGAGCGCGTTTAAGGCTCCTGGGCCAGACCAGTTTCTCCCCAGTGTTTTGCGAGAAGTGCGCGACCAGGTGGCTCCCCACCTGGCTACAGTCTTCAACAAATCGTTGGTGATGGGCCAGGTGCCTGGTGACTGGAGGGAGGCCAACGTGACCCCTATCTTTAAGAAAGGGGATCACGAAAGTCCAGGGAACTATCGTCCTATTAGTCTCACTTCAGTTGTAGGTAAATTATTAGAAAGGATAATAGCTGATAGAATCGTTGACCATTTGGATTCCTACAAGTTGCTTGGGGACTCCCAACATGGGTTTAGACGGCATAGGTCGTGTCTCACCAACTTGCTCGAGTTTTTCCACGTCATGTTGAGTGAGTACGATAAGAGTAGGGCGATTGATATACTTTATCTCGACTTTCAGAAAGCCTTTGATAAGGTACCTCACCGCCGGCTAATGGCGAAAGTGCGCGCGCTGGGTATCGGTGGGGAAATAGGTAGGTGGATTGAAACTGGCTGAGGAATAGGCGGCAGAGGGTGGTAATTAAAGGGGCTAGTTCGGGTTGGGCCTCGGTCACTAGTGGGGTTCCTCAGGGTTCCGTTTTGGGGCCACTGTTGTTTACCATTTACATAAATGATATCGACGGTGGCATCGTCAGTCGGATCGCCAAATTCGCTGATGACACCAAGCTTGGGGCCAATGTTGGGACCCCGAAGCGATCGAGGAACTGCGTGCGGACCTAGGTAGGATAGGAGAGTGGTCCGAAAAATGGCAAATGCCGTTTAACTTGGGTAAATGCAAAGTGATGCACATTGGCTACGCCAATCCCAAGTCGGACTACTCGATGTTGGGCAGTAATATCGAGGTGACTGATTTAGAAAAGGACTTGGGTGTGCTAATTAGCAGCGACCTTAAGTTTACGAAACAAAGTGTAGAGGTGGAAAAGAAAGCCCAGAAACTATTGGGTTATATCAGGAGGCAATTTCAGTTTCGGAACAAGGAGATTGTGCTCTCACTGTACAATTCCCTTGTTCGGCCGTACCTGGAGTATGCTGTGCAGTTCTGGTCGCCCACCCTCAGGAAAGATATTGAGAGGCTGGATCGAGTGCAGGCGAGGGCCACAAAGTTAATCCCTTCCGTTAGGCATATGGGCTACAATCGACGGTTACGCGCCCTGAACTTGTTTTCGCTGGAAACTCGGAGGCTGCGCGGTCAACTGATCGAGGTTTTCAAGCTCTTACGAGGGTTCAACGATGTCGATTTTAGAAGTATGTTTAGTTTAAATGATAACCCAACTCGCAACAATGGTTGGAAGTTCGATTTGAAAAGGTTTAGGACTAGTGTGTGTGGGAATTACTTTACGTATAAGATCTGTGACACATGGAACAGGTTACCTTCGGAAGTTGTGAACAGTTCCTCTGTGGATCAGTTCAAGAAAAGGTTAGACGAAATCTTGCACACTATTTGAGTGTGTAAAGACATTTAGGACCTCAGTCTGCGGAAATTTCTTTTCCTATAAAATAGTTAATATCTGGAACCAACTTCCCTCAGAGGTTGTTTCCAGTCAAAGTGTAAATCTGTTTAAAAATAAGCTAGACAAAGTACTAAACACACTCATAGTTTAAGATTAAAACCTCAGAAAACTCTGCAGGAGTTTGCTTGCTCGGTGTCTCTGTGAGCAAGCTAAATATAGAGCTATTTATATATTCTCCACTTTCCTGTAAAATTTCCTTGGCTACTTTTCCAGGGTCAAGGTATTTTCTTCAACCTTTTTCCGTACCTGCCTCTGGCAGGGAGGGAGCGGAGGGTGGGGAGAGAGCCTTCTACTTTTCTATCCAGTTTTCTACTACTGCTAGGATAGTTGAAAGAAAAATAAACTTTCACAAAATTTTCCCTGGCACCCGTTGCCATTGGTACCTCCTCGGTATGGGCCGCAAGGCCTTTTGAGGTACTTCTTTTCCTTGTAACTCCTTGTAACTCTCTCTCTCTCTCTCTCTCATGTGAAAGAAACAATAAAAATGTAAATAAAGTTATAAAATAGAGAAAAAGATAGAGAAATTGAGAGAGAAAATAAAGAAAAGATAAAGTAAGAGATAACATTGAAAAAGTCGAGAGAAGAACGAAGTCATCCAACAATGATCCGACTGTAATCCGACGAGAGTCATCCGAGAGTAGGAGTGTGTCTTCAAACTTTTTTAATCCTTCATTTTTTTTTTTTTTTATATAAATGCATTTACCAATGGATTAAAATTTCAAAATTTTACAATATTTTCGAGTAAATTTTATATTTACGTCATATTTTAATATATACCTTGGTTAACTTTAGTTTCGCTTCCACCCAAATTGTTCATTCTGACGAAGGTCAAACTTGATGCTCTACTTTGGACCTACGGCTTAACGTGGAATCCAAACTACGACCCAACACGGGTGGTCAGAAATTAAAAAGTCCGCTCCCGGACTCGATCTCACGACCTTTCGATCAGCAACCAAGCGTTTTAACTACGGGGCCACCTAACGTACCCACTTATCTACCAACCTATTTTTATGAAAGGATGAACAGCTGGGTAAGCTGGTCGCCGCCTGCTCTCACCGGGAACCGAACCCGGAGCCAGTGAATTTGTAGTCAGCGATGTTAACCAGAACACCGCTAGATACGTATATTAGCAAAGCGATACCTATATTGAAGAACAGAAACTGATTCCGGAATTAAAGGTTTTTCGACCGGAAATGTATTTTCAACTGGAATCAACTTTTTTTCTTTTTAATTAAAGTTCGAAATCGGGAATGGAAGATTTCTCATTCAAATCGAGAGAGAACAATTTTCTCGAGTCAAAATCCACGGACCAATTTTTTTTTCTTCACTCCTTATACGAGTTCGGAATGAAATTTTACTTCGAATTCAGAATGGAACATTTTCATACGGAATGCTTGAGTAGGCGAAATCAAGTAGATTTTCGGATCTTTCTCGGTTAGTGTGTAAACTTTTGTAAACTTCTTTGAAACTGTGACCGATATTAAACGTAAGAAAGTCACTCGAAATACGCAACTTTTCTCTTTTTCAGTAACGACCACAGTAATTCAATGACGTAACGCAAAGTACAAAAGAGGGAAGTCATTTTTAGCTTATGTAATTAAGATCTGGTGAAAGATGAAGTCCAAAATCACAGGTAGAACATGGAACACGGGTGAATTATTAGGAGAAAAATTATTTCAAAACATTTATGAAATATAAGTAAGTATGGTGTGTGTGTGTGTCGTGTATATATACAGTATATAACTTTGGTTTTGCTTCCGCCCGAATTGTTCATTCTGACGAAGGCCAAGCTTGTCCCTCCACCTTAGACCTACAGTTTAACGCGCAATCCGAACCACGCCACACCAGCAGCCCAGCGTCTTAACCACTAAACTACCCAGGGTACCCATTTATCTACCAACCAATTTTCTTTTTTAGTGTGTGGAAGGATGAACAACTGGGTTTTGCCGCGCGCTGCCTGTCGTCACCGAGTCTCGATCCCGAGGCCGATGGAGTCAGCGACGCTAACCACTACAGTGCTACACCATCGAGGCACGGGGGCATTTCAGCCGTAAATTGTTCATTTGAAATTCAAATTAAATTTCGTATTTCTCGATTTCGAAAGATTCTTAATTAAAATTCAAAATGTAAGAAAGACACGATTCATAAATTACTTTTCTTTTTTTTAAATAATTAATATGAATTCAATTCTTTGTTTTTATTATTTAATTGTGGATTAAATAATTAACAAAATGTTTTATTGATTTTCGTGTCAGTAAAAATTTATATTATAACCCCCCCCCCCTCACATTATTTAATATACAGTGTATATATATATATATATATATATATATATATATATATATATATATATATATATATATATATGTATATGTGTGTGTGTGTGTGTGTGTGTGTGTGTGTGTGTTTCTCAAATGAAATGCATCAATAAGTAAGAAAATAACACGTAAATGTATGAGTGCATTCAATAATAGGACTTAGTTGTCAGCTCATTTTATAATAAGTTGAAAGCCAGTTCGAAAAAGAAAGACCTCGCACGCCCCAAAGAATTAAAGAATTAAAAAGCCTCTTTAAAAAGGCCTATTAAATAGCATGTTTTTAATAGCGGGCGAATTAAAGCGAAACGCGACCGAGCGCGCCTTGTATGCGGTGATCCTATTATTGTGGATCAATGGATCAGCGGAATGAATGGACGGATCAACGGGACAAGTTAGTCTACACCTAGAAACAATAAGCGGAAATTGGCCACATCCCACTTCTTCATTCCACCCAATTTAATTGAACGCAAATCGGAACTTTATATACTAAAACATAGTTTTTTTTCTTTTATGAATGGAGCTAAAAGTGAACCTTGATGAACACCACGAGATCAAAACGTTGAAAAATTGAATTGATAATATGTAAGGGCTATTCAAAATGATTCACCTGATTTCAAATGAGAATATTTTTTAATGTTACAAATACAGAGTGATTTGTGATACATCAACCAAAAGAAAAACTGTCCAAATTTTGTCTCTCACCTCATAAATGCTCTGTGACTTCCCCTAGTTACACGAGCAACGTCGACACGATAGTCGAATTCCTCCCATACTTGCTCCAGCATGTCCGTTGTCACTGACTCTACGGCAGTAACAATGCGAGTTCGGAGCTCATCCAAAGATGTGGGCAACGGTGGCACGTACACAGTATCCTTAACGTACCCCCAAAGGAAGAAGTCGCACGGTGTAAGATCCGGCGACCGATTTACAGCTCGAAAACTGCAACACACAAAATGCCTTCTGCTGTGTGGACGCCATTTTCACACTGACTGTTTGTTGCTAGGCTAGGCCACGGCGTGACTTTGGAGCCCTCTCGCAGTGATCTTGTAAAACTCTGAGATTTCCTCTTTCATGTGGTGTATGCCCAGTTGATGCACGGTTGATAGGTACGGAAGTATTCTCAGTTGAAATCGGATGAATCATTTTGAATAGCCCTGTATTATAATACGATGAAGATACGCTAATTTTGTTGACCGCGAAATTAAATTTAGTTAAAGGGGTGATTTGACATTAATGTATGGGTTATATACTAGACTTCAGTTAAGTGGAGTTGCATCAAATAATGTAATTCATCATATAATTTTCAATATAAATAATTACAAAAACACGGTTGGTCACGCACCAAATAACGCTAATAAAGTTATTTTAGATTCGACCTACGAAAATTCATTGAAATCTTTTAAGAATAAAAATAAATTACAGCATAATAATAACAGACTCATAATTAAATGTATCATTATTATATAATATAATAATAAATTAAAACAAAAGGAGTAAGTTCATTATTATTATTATTATTATTTTCAGATATTTGGTCACATAAAGAAAATATAAAATGATAGAGTCTGGCATACTAAATCTTATAATCATTATTTATTAAGTAAAATTGCTTTACTATATATATATATATATATATATATATATATATATATAAACAATAGCTTCTTGAATCTGTTATCCGAAACATGTTTATTAAGAAGAAAAAATCCAGCGATTCATGGACTTCTTCAATAGTGTGTGTGTGTGTGTATATATATATATATATATCTATATATATATATATATATAATATAATACAGAAGTCAGTCAGTCGGGCGAATTCATACACAAAAATAGAACAGAATAAAAAATTATATATATATATATATATATTGAAAAAAACAAGGATGGGTGGAGTGCTTTTTTAACCCCTTTTATCGATCGACCGCCTACCTCACCCACCCCAAAAGCCCTCCATAAAGGGGGACGGTTTTAGAGAGGGTTATTTCTATAACCTTCCTCTCTTTATACTCACTTCGCTCGAAACGAATACGATGATAAAGAGGAAACAATGAAAAGAAAGTCAGTAAGGAAAAAAGGAAAAATATATAGAAATGCATCATTTATTTTAAAAGGAAACACAAAGTCCGAGCGCTTTCGTGATATATTCACATTTTCTGTTCATCCTTGATAATGTGAATATATCACGAAAGCGCTCGGACTTTGTGTTTCCTTTTCCCTGTGGTTGTTTGCTTATTAATAAGATCACGTGTTATTTTGTGATTTTAGTGCATATATATATGTGTGTGTGTGTGTGTGTGTGTGTGTGTGTGTGTGTGTATGAAGGGTTAATTAAAGGTGTCCCGTGTCCGCTTTCCGTCCAAATTCCGCATTTGCATAATGAACACTTCTAATGCGAGAGTTTTGCACGTTTTTAAGGAAAAGGAAACGCGTTCGATAGTTTTCTATTTCGGGTCGTGGAATGCATCTATCACGATTAGGAGAGATTCCGTCCTCATTTCCAATTGATAGAAGAAAGAATTGAATCTTGGAAAAGAATGAAGCTCTCACGTTTAATTCATTGGGAATATGCTCGCAACATTAATTTGAAGTTTTTCTTTTTTATTTTCTTTTTGTTAATTTTTTTTTTTTTTTTTTATTTATTTATTAAAATTATAAAGAACACAAATGCTATGGTTTAACTTGTACAACCATCAAGTTATTATATTACCGACCTTTCACTGACATTTCCAGCTATTTTCCAAATATATATATATATACACACTGTGGTATGTGCGCGCGAAACTAATGAGTGTTTGCAACATTATATTGGACACAACAATGAAAAAAAAACATCTCCGAATGTCCGTTTAATTTCGCTTTTTGAGAAAATTTATGAAACAGATTTCTGCTATTATTGTGTCCAGACCTACATTTTTACAACCTTTCAAGATTCATAACCCAAAACATTAATCGATTCAACATTTTATATATATATATATATATATATATATATATATATATAGAGAGAGAGAGAGAGAGAGAGAGAGAGAGAGAGATTTTCATTTATTTTGTAAGCGATAATTTCTCTATCTCGTTCTACTCAAACAAAAGGGTATAAACTTTCCATTCGTGTTACCTAAATTTTACAAGTCGTTATGTAATAAATTATTTGAAGCCAAAGTGGAGTTTATTTCAGCTCTGCGTTGATTTAAAAATGAGAGAATTTCATTACTCGAATGCAAGTTCTTTTCAACAACAGTTAAAAGCTAATTCAATCAATATTTCCGCGAAATCTTTAAGCAACAATGTACCACATTTTACTTTTGGGGCAATATAAACATCGAAGGAGGTAAATCGGGGGGTGATGTAGGGGAAGGGGAGGAATGGAGGGGGTGAATGTGAAGCTAAGAAAGCTTAAAGAGAAACAGATTTAATCCGTTTCTCGTCTGAAGATAGCTCAGTGACTGTGAAACGACTCCTGCGACATCTGGTGAGCGTTGTAAAATCCATGAACAAAATGAGGTCTATTTTAAATTTTTTTTCCTCCTCCTTCTTCTTCTTCTTTTGATGTTACTCTGAATAAATAAACGATGCGATGGAATGATTCGTGTCAAATGTTTTCTGTTCTATGTATAAACTAAAGCTCTAATAATCTAGTAAATAGGGGATATTTTCAGTTACTGCAATCTGTTTAGCATAAACAGTTTTAAAAGTATTCGTATTTGCAATACAGTTTAGAAGGAAATTTCGCATACATAATTTTTTCGGTCATCATCTATTACACTTTACACATAATCAGCACGAAAATATATCATTATATAATGATATATATATATATATATATATATATATATATATATATATATATATACTTAAATGGATTTCAAGTGAATTACTGATAACAGTGGTAAAAATAATAGCAATAACGTAAAAAATTAAATATTAGTATAGGATCATTTTAAAATATTTTAATGGTAGTCCACAATAATATGAGCACTGTGCTATAACTCTGCTTCCGTTCAACTGACATTAAATTATTTACCCAATTAAATGAAGAGCTTTACGGATTACAGCACATAATGAATTCAATAAAATAACATTAAAAATAAGTATATCGTTCATCCTACCTTATTCTTTTAATATATCAATGTTTATTTTTCACTAAAAACAGTTTCCAGCAAACGCTACGTTATTTGCTGTCGATTTGCGATTCTTTTTTTCCAGGAATTTATCACATGCTAAGAATGCACGCATCGAGTAGCAAATGCTACGCTTTTTACACTAGGACTGAAATTTTGTCTCGCTTTCATCCGAATATCATAGGAAAACGCGACAGTTGCCAGAGGTGCAAATTTTAAAAGAGTTTCCACTGCAACTCCGTTCTCTCTTTTTACTTAGTACGTTTTCTATACAATTCAAAATAAGGGATAACCTTCAACGTTTTTGTTCGGTGGGAAAATAGGAACGAATTGGAAATTTAAAAACTGCGTAAAGCTTTTTCATGAATTTTTTTTTGTACACTTTGATAGGTACTAATCACGTACACGAACTGAAAATAGTTTGGGCCTATTCATAAATACAAAAACTTAGCGTACGATGCATATTAAAAGTGGAGGACTGTCATTTTGGCAATAATTAGTTTTTGTCTATTTTAGATGTTCTTTCTTATGTAAAAAGATGTTTAACTCTTTATACTTCCTCCATTTAAACTATGAATGCATCAATGAATATATAATATATATATATAATATATATATATATATATATATATATATATATATAATTTCTTATAAAAATTAGATGGTTAAACGAGGGGAAAAATGTTATCCGGTGACGTTCTTGAAACGCCTAATTGCTGTTAAAACAAATCATTATTCATAAACTATTGTAATAACCATAGAAAAACGGAGATTCATTTCGCTTCAACGACTTCAACGACAACAACCAACATCATAGATTCATCACAGATTCAAATCGACAAGATTTCAACACGAGGAATATAAAATTTGAAAAACTGTCTACTCTACAGTAATATACGAGTAGTGGTTCAACACCTGTAACTGTAACTCAACCCTGAAAACCAAGCATTGCAATATATATATATATATATATATATATATATATATATATATACAGGGTGTCCCAAAAAAACTATATACTCATATATATTGTTATAAAGAGTATATAGTTTTTTGGGACACCCTATATATATATATATATATATATATATATATTAATTATTTCCAAGGATGATTCTAATTATTATTCCAAGAAGAAAAGTAAATGTAAAATTATAAAAAGTTAAAAAAATTTAAAAAATAAGGACATTTTTAATTGCCGTTCGTTTCCCATTTTTTAAATTAATCGTTTTAATTATATAAATATATTTTAATTAAAAGAAATAACAAATTTAAAATATGTCGAAAAAAGGAATACAAAATATGTTAAATTTTTAATACTAAAATTTTTTTTTTTTTAAAATGCGTATTTATTTATTTATTTATTTTATTATTATTTTTATTTTATATTTTCAAGTTTGGAAAAAATGATTTCAATAAAATGACGATGTTCAATTTGGTGATTTTTAATTTTATATTAATATTAAAAAAAATTACTCCTTTTCCTCATTTCTTTTGTTTTTTACTTATCGCTTTTCGAGTGACAAACGGGTCTATGTTTTATCTTTCATCTTGTTCGTGTGTGTGTGTGTTTCTTTCTATTCTTCCATTTTTCGTGAGTGATTCTGCCTTTGCTTCTCTGTCTGTTTCTCCTCCCAAACGTGAACCCGCACCGGAAATGGTTGTTGGATATCCTGTGTTATGGTGACGCCTTTCACCCCATTTCGTTCCGTCGATGTCGTTGTTGATCGAAGGTTTTGTCGAATCGATCGATATGAGGACCGTTTCCAGGCTTTCGATCGCTGCTAAAATCCATCGAATAAAGAATTTGTGACAAGGTCACTCCACGATTAATGATCACCTATTGATCGCTCACCTAAACTCACGTTTCGAATCTCCCGTTAACGCGGTGTTGATGATCCTACCCCTCTTCGATGGAATAAATTATTCAGTCTGGTGAAGTAGGGAGTCGATGTATTTTCTTTTTCTCCGCATGAATCGGGAAATTTGGGACTTCGTTTTTCATAGAGACCAATAAACTTCACCTCAATTATTATAATTAAACTGAATTATTATTTAATAATTAACAGAAATCAGCTGGAAATTCAAACAATTTTCCCGATAATTCAATTGTGTCTATTTTGTATATAATTTTATCGCGTATTTGATTTCATTTTCCATATATATTAATATTAATATTTCCGGAATGATGAAATTAAATCAATTTTATATCGACATAAATACAACGAAACATTATTCCAATTTATTATCCTATTAATCTACGTTGAGCCACTCAAACTGAATCAACGATGATAAATGAATTATTGTCACCACTATAATTGTAAAGGCAAAGTTAATAATGTGATTTATATATATATATACCTTTCAACCTTACAAAGGTTCCGTACGATAATTCTTCATTTCACGAAGGTCAAGCTTGTCGCCCCTCCTCTCGAGTTGGTCTGGTGAAGTAGTGAGTTGGTTTTTTGTATTCTCCACCTCACATAGCCAGGTACGCCCGGCTCATCGAGGATTGTTCTGAGCCAGAGGCCTAATCTTCTTTTGAAGATGTCCACTGCAACACCATTCGTGTTTCTTAGGTCTTTGGGCAGCTGATTAAACAGTTTTGGTCCTCTCACAACAAAACTATTTTCTTTCAAGGTTGAGGATGTTCCCTGTCTCGCCTTTAATTTGGGAACACTACACAGTCTTCCTTTTCTACGTTCCACCGTTGTTTGGGGAGTTATAGGGTTCAGAGTAAGATTAGGGACGTTTCTCCATTATTTTCCAAGTGTAAATGTTGGTGTATCTCTCTCTTCTCCTTTCCAGAGAATATAGGTTTAGTTCGCGTAACCTTTCCCAGTAATTTAGTTCTTTGCACCCCTTGATCTTGGCTGTGAAGCTTCTCTGAATCCCTTCTAGCTGTCTAATGTCTTCTTTTTCATATGGGCCTCTTAGGACCGAGCAGTATCCAATTTGGGTATGATCAGTGTTTTCAGTAGAGGAATCATTATATTTCTATCCCTTCGTTTAAAGGTCCTCAGTATCTGCCCAGTTATTCTCTTTGCTCTGTTTACTGATATCTTATTTTGTGTTTCAAATTTCACATTATCAGTCATTACAACCCAGAAATCTTTTGCTCTAGAATTTCTCTGAATTTCCTGTCCATTTGGGGTTAATATTCCATGGATTTTCGGTCTTCTCTTTTTCCGTACCGTAACAGCTGAAATTTCTCAGTGTTAAACTTCATATTGTTGTCTTCCGTCCACTTGTACAGGTGGTTCCGATTCGTTTTCCAATGGTGGTGCCGGTTTCGTTGCCTTATGTTCCTCCAAGAATTTGCCTCTTTTTAGCTTTGTCGGTACCTGTTGTCCCGATAACGCATGAAGTGTCTTTGTGCGTGCCTTCTGTCCGGCTCTCGGATTCCTATATTTGTCAGCTGACTTTGTATTTGCTGGATAATATTTAGCAGCTGAATTGTGTTGGCTACGTCTAAAAAATTGGTACCCTTCTTTGATGTTCGTTTTTCCTGTTCATCCGTTGCGTTCCTTTGAGGGTGGTGGTAACGGCATTTTTGTCTGTATTTGCACCTCCATATTGCATCGGTGTTGCAAACAGTAAGATGGTGGAACGTGCACTTCTTTTCAAATTTGCAATAAATAAATAAATAAATAAATAAATAAATATATATATATATATTAGGGTGTCTCAAATATACGAATGGAGGATTTCGGGTCGGGGCGACGCTTGCCCGTATTACACCTTTATAAAGGATTGTTATCACAAAATTTGACAGCTGTAGGAGGATTTTTAGGGGTCACTCAAGTTCGCCACTTCTGTTTCACTTATACAAGATTTTCTTCTCTTTCGCAGGTGATGGTTACTAGAGCAGGAAACCAGTTGTGGTTGCTGGACAATGCCCCAATTGCAGCGATTGTTTGTCCACGACTTCCATCGAAGGAGCAATGCCTGCTCCTTTACTTCCACCACCACCAAGACCAAGAGGGAAGGAAGACCAAATCGGAGAGCATTCGCCTGGTGGTGGAAACCATCTGGCCCATCTGGGAGAAGGCCAACATACCAACTACCACCAAGAAGTACGCAGGGGAGAAGCTGGCGAAGTTGATCGATACCTACGACGCACTCAAGAAGAACAGGACAAAGCCGCAAGAGGGTTACCGGTACAAGGAGGGGATGTTCAAGTCGGATTTGGAAGACGTGTTTGACGTGGCTCACTCCTCCGCGCTATCCTCCTCCAAGGTCCCTCAGGAGGACAAGGATTTTCTCACCTCGCAGAGGGAAGACAGGATGTCGTCAAGTCTTGCGGGGGTGGACCAGAAGACAGCGAAGAAGAAAGCTGTGAAGCGGAAGAGGGATCTTGCAGCCACGGCTAGGAAGAGTAAATGGGATGCTGGGGTGACACAGCTCATGGAGGTAGCGATCTTGGAGGTGGATGGTAGCAGCACTGAAATGAACACGGAAGACGAGGATGATGACGACGAGACGTACCAAGCGCCCAGCACCAGCAAGGCCCAGACTCAAAAGAAAAGGCGAATGAATGCCCTCACGGACCCGAATCTCATCGCTGCTTGGGATCGCGACAACATGTCCGTGAGACAAGCAACGTCGTCCTTTGCAACAGCAGCTCAGAGTTTGGGTCATGACCTGGATGACCTGGTAATCTCGCCAGCAAGCAACTGTTCATCGAACACGGAACAAGATCCGAAAGGAGATGGGAGAAGAGTTGACCTGAAAGTTCGAAGCTTCTGGTCCTTTAGTCTTGCACTGGGATGGGAAACTGTTGGAAGATATCGCCAAGGAGAAGAAGGAGGTTGACCGAATTGCTGTTGTGGTGACGGGCGATGGAGTCGAGGAGCTTCTTGGTGTACCCGTTGCGGTGGACGGCACTGGAAAAGAACAGGCTGCAGCCGTACTCCAGGAAGTCCAGGCTTTTGGCATTTCGGAGCAAGTCATTGGACTGGGATTCGACACCACAGCTGTGAACGCTGGGATGATCCAAGGTGCTTGCGTTCGCATTGAGCAGGAGTTTGGCCGTCCCATGTTGTGGTTGGCTTGCCGTCACCACGTCTTGGAGATCTTACTCAAGGATGTCTTCGTGCGATGTCTGGGGCCGTCCTCTTCCCCTGACATTCTCCTCTTCAAAAGATTTCAACAGCGGTGGGCCTCCATTGACAAAGGGTCATTCTTGTCCATCGGTGACGAAAGCAATCCCACAACAACTGACAACTGGGCAAATCAAGCGTCTTCCATGAAGAAATACCTGCAGCAGACGCTTTCCCACGGCACTCATCCCCGAGAAGACTACCGTGAACGCCTCATCCTTTCCTACCGCTTCCTTGGCGGTCAGGTCCAGGGGGGATTTCGTCAGCCTGGGGCCTATCACCACGCCAGATGGATGGCTAAAGCCATCTATGCCCTCAAGATTTTCATGTTCCGTCACCAACTGGACCTGACAGCCAGGGAAGAAGGAGGACTTCGGCGGCTGTGTTTGTTCATCTCCCTCGCGTACGTGAAGCAGTGGAATGAGGCAATGGTCTCGAATCGAGCTCCACTGAACGACCTAGAGTTCCTTCGCCTGCTCGAGGCCTACCCTGACAAGGAAGTCAGCCACACGGCATCCATGGCCTTGAAAAGGCACCTGTGGTACCTCTCAGAGGATCTCGTGGGGCTTGGTTTCTTTGACGACCGCATTCCAAAGGACACGAAGCTAAAGATGGTCCAACGACTTCAATCCCCCGCCACGAAGAAAGGACTCAAGCTGATCGATCCGAAGAACTTCAATCCACAGCAATCCATCGAGCTCTTCGTCACCCGGAGAACAAAAGAAGTCTTCTTCCGCGCGATCCTTCCAGAATCTGAGTCTCCCACCTTCCTCATGAAAGATCCAGAGGATTGGATCAATGACCAGGATTGGATCACGGCGCAAAAGAGGGTGAAAGCCCTGAAGGTGGTCAATGACGCCGCCGAGCGTGGTATCGCTTTGATGAAAAGATTCAATTCCACCATCACGCGTGATGAGAAGCAGAAGCAATTCGTCCTCAAGGTGGTTCGGGCTCACCAGAAGTTGATCCCCGTCAAGACGAAGGAGAGCTTGAAGAGTAAAATCAAGTAGTGTAGGACAGATTGATGATGAAAACAATCCATTTATACGCGCTTATTTCAATTAATGAAAGGTGCATTTCGTTTATTTTCATTTTTGTTCAGAAATAAAGAGAATAAGAGAATGATAGAAATTTCTTTTTTTTCCTAAATAGCTACAAGAAAGTGTTAAACTTGAGTGACCTCTAAATACTGTTCGATTCCCATCATTTTTCGATTTTTAGAACCTCTATGCCTATTGAAATCGGGGCAGCATTCGCGAGCAAGAGAAAATCGAAAAAAAAAAAAATTCTATGTATTAATGAGACACCTAATATATATATATATATTATATATATATATATATATATATATATATGATGAATAAAACCACGAAGGAAAGGAAACACAAAATGGTGCTCAAGCGCTTTCGTCTAATGACATCCTCAGGAACACTGAGGATGTCATTAGACGAAAGCGCTTGAGCACCATTTTGTGTTTCCTTTCCTTCGTGGTTTTATTCATCATAAATATTTTTCACGTGTTACCTTCGTGAAATAATTTTCATATATATATATAAAGCGTTGGAAATAATAATAATGGAAATACGCGTATTTTCTGTGTTGTATTTCCTGCCATTATTAATGGTGTCATATACATTACTAAATCACTATGTAAATGCATATTATAATATTATAATTTAGTAATTTAATATGCTGATATTGATTTATCCTGTTCTGGCAGAATAAGTAAAACATGGCACTTAGAAAAGAAGTCACTGACTATGAACGGGGCATGATAGTGGGAGCCCGTTTGGCTGGTGTCTCAGTGACAAAAGCTGCCGAAATTGCTCACGTATGTCGAGGAACAGTCCCAATGGTTATAAATACAAGGAAGGAAATTATAAAAAATACATCAAATAAGCAATGCTGAGGGCAAAGCAAAACTGACAGAATGTGACAGAACCGCCTTATTCCGAGCTGTAAAGCTCAAACCAAAGTCTGCCACATCAAAACTTTGTTCAGAACTTAACAATAAACTGCAACGACCAATATCAATCAAAGCGATGTCAAGGGAATTGTCATCATAACACCAACCAGTGCAAAAGTTCGAATGAAATTGCGGTTGGATGAAATAATGGGAACGCTATTGCGCTTATGAGGTGTATGTTTTTTATTTCCTTCCACGTATTCATTACCATGGGGGAATGTTTCTCAAGATAAATGGGCAATTTCGGCAACTCTCGTCACTCAGTCACCAACCAAATGGGGTTCCTACTATCATGTCTCTTTCACAGTCAGTAACAAGTTTCCAAGTGTCATTTTTTTTATTTATTCTGTAAGAATAGGAAAAAAAAAAAACCAATATCAGTATGTTAAAATAGATGTTCTCAATATTATATGCATTCACAAATCAAGTTCGTAAAATATATACAAAAAGATATAACAACGAAACTGAAGGTATCTCTATTATTCTGTCCATTCCTCATTAATATATATATATATATAATATATATATGTAAAGAACGACGTTTGTATAGAAGAACGTTCCGCACAAGATGAGGAGGGAGAACGAACAAATGAAAAATGAGGTAACCACCCGGGATCTTCCGATTGCCGGTCAGATATGCTAGCCACTACACCATGGGCCTCGATTAATCAGAAGTCGTAATTCTCCTACATACGAGCAGAAACCAATGCCCTGAGGGGGCACCTCCCGCATGCCGCACATATATACATTTTAAATGCAAACAACACACAGTATAATTAATGTAAAGAACGACGCTTGTATAGAAGAACGTTCCGCACAAGATGAGGAGGAAGAACGAACTGTGTGTTGTTTGCAGTTAAATATATATATATATATATATATATATAATAGCCCAAAGCTAAGAGCCAAATTAAACTTTAAAAAATAAATATCAACAGTCCAATTAACATTTCTAAGTTCTGCATTGTAATTACTGCAATATTGTGATATCTATTTTTATCAGTAAATCTCTCTCTCTCTCTCTCTCTCTCTCTCTCTCTCTCTCTCTCTCTCTCTCTCTCTCTCTCTCTATATATATATATATATATATATATATATATATATATCGTATATACAATGTTTTAATGAGATTATTATAAAAGAAATACTTAATTATAATTATTTTATATATACGAGTATTAAATGTACTACACATACGCAGACATATACAGAAAGTTGACAAAAGTAAATAGACATCACGATGATTGTCCTCGAGAACAAATGGCAAAGCTCATCAATGGAATGCGAGAACATGTATCAGCTTTATGGAATACAAAGGGAAAAGGGACACCATTCTAAATATATGGATTCAATAAATGTGTTATTATTTATTGACTTTTTATTATCAAATCAAAAACTATGTAAAAAAAAAAAAAAAAGTTTATTTACTTTTGTAGATAGACAGGTAGATAAATAGATAGTGAACTTTTAAAGCTTTGTTCATAAAGACAAACGGTTGCTGTCAGAGTTCGTATTAAAAGTAAGCCGCTCTTTGCGAAGACAGTTAAAAAGAAATTTAATACCTCGTTATTAGAGCATTTCAAGTTCATGAGCCGTACAGAGCTGACCTGAAGAGGTTATGCACAGCACTTGAGATCGAAACGTTTTTTCTCATTTACTAGTAATAACTTCATTTTAAGAGTTTTAATTAATAAATTACGGGTAGGAGGTATTATTCCATTTTAGTAATTCAAGGCTTTACAACTAAGTGTGTGTATACGTATATATGTTACAGGGAATCTGTGTAACGAGGGGTTTCATAAAATGCCTGAAATGTTTAGGGATTTCATGTAAGGTTAACCTAACCAATCGTCAAGGGCGTATGGTTGACCTAACCGGGCATTCAATAATTTTCCCGTAGGTTTAACGAAAATATCACGACTTAACTTTATATGAAATCCCTGAACATTTTAGGCATTTCATGAAATCCCTAGTTACACAGATTCCCTGTAACATATATATATATATATATATATATATATATATATATATATATATGGGATTGAACTCATAATGGTCCCCTGAGGTTTTTTCATGATACACACAGACCGTGCATGGAACAAGGAACGCTTCTGGGAAAATTGAATACACTATAGACCGAATAAGTAATGGTAAATGACAAACACTATAGTTTTTTCTTTTTCATGAAGTTAGCCCGACGTGGGCAACGGGGTCACTCGCAAAGCGGCCCCAAAAATATAGCTTTCCTAACCAGCTATCTGCGGATCCAGCTTTGGAACAGGAAACGGACATGTTTGTGCCTTCAAAAGTGGACGCTCAATTTTGCCAGTTGAGGTTTAAGTTTTGGTTTTTGGCTAAAAATACAATAGTTACCCCTTTTTCTTTGATGTATTCAATCCGACGCAAATGCAACAATCCTTTTGCTTACAGTATATTGAGGTTCTGGATATAGTAGGCTAGGTGTAGCTGTAACCCCTAGATCCTCTCCCAAAGCTGGATCCTATCTGTTTTGCAGATAGCTGGCGAGGGCGTATTTGCGAGTGACCCGTTGCCCACATCGGGCTAACATCATGAAAAAAACTCTAGTGTTTGTCATTTACCATTGCTTATTCGAACTATAGTGGATTTAATTTTCCTAGAAGAGTTCCTTGTTCCATGCACGGTCTGTGTGTATCATATATGACGCGTTCGGTGGAGAAGGGGCGAACGCCACAAAATTCGAAAAATGAGTTTTTTGTCGTATAATTATCCTTTAAAACCTTTGCTTTACCTATGCAAAAAATTAGATGTTAGTCTGCACTCTTTCACGGTAAAATTTAGGTTTTAATGTATCTCAGAGAAATTCACTCCGCATCATCGCTTCACATTGAACACATCTATCTACTTTCTGGTCACTCGACAATGCCCTGTGATGCTCAATTTGGCCAAATTGAACAAAATATAAAAAATAATTACAGCAATATTATTTACACCAAAAAAGATTATGTTACGGCCATAACTACAGCCGTTTCGCAGCGCTTCCTAGTTGTAGAAATGAAACAGGCTGATTTTCTCGATTTTGACATCCTAAAAACGTGCATTGTCATTAGGAATCAACAACTACTAAATTTACAGATGCAAGAAAGTTAATATTTGACTTTCAACACAAAGAAGGCTACGTAATATCTACTGCATACCGCACAACCCCAGATAATAGCCATCCCTTCAGACTGCAGAAAGGGAAAAAATCCTACAGTGTCAGTTTATTCAATCTAGCCCAGCAGACACTGCAACCAAAGTATTCCCAATTGCTGCCAATAACTAAGGAAAAAATAAAAGATCGCAAAGAATTATCAGACCTAATGCCTGCAACTGCAGTGAACTATTATACAAGATTGTTAAAGGAACTGGAAGAAACCGAAACAGTTGAAGCAGGTAATACAACATTCGACGAAGAGGACCAAATAATGGATTACACCAGTTAACATCAGAAGCTATCAATAAATAATATTGTACAATTTCTTGGCGTTTTATTATATCGACATATTACACAACAATATTTTACTCAAATATGTGTTCAAATTCATGCAGCATTTCAATAAACCGGAAAAATACAAAGGTTTAAAGTTTACAAACTTTAACTGCATTTTGTGGCATAATTCGAAAATGTTGCGTTCGCCCCTTCTCCACCGAACGCGTCATATACTGTAATATATATATATATATATATATATATATATATATTGTACACGTGAAGTAATTTATTCCTATATTATATAAGTTTCGAAGTCATAAATACTGTAGAGTACACTTGTGAGAAAAAGATTTTTAAAAATTCCGACAAATGATCGTAAAAACTAATGCTAAAGTTCCTTATTCTAAAAAACAGAATTAGCACATATATATATAACTCACTCATACTTTGCTAAATGCAATTGTGAAGGAATTTCTATCATCCCTGTTAATAATAATTGCTCCTTGGCTACGCAACAAACATATTTGTAGTTATATATATATATATATAATATTACACTTAAGATAGATTACGTCATTGAGATATATATATATATATATATATATATACATCATATCATATCTTATCATATTACGCATGATAAGATAGATTTTGTCATTGGTGTGTATATATATATATATATATATATATATATATATATATATATATATATATATATATATATATATATATATATATAATTATATATATATATATATATATATATGATATTCATTTGAACAGTTTGCGAGCGCACAGGTGATCCTTGGTGTTGTTTACTCACCCGAAAGCATTGTATTCTAATTCGCTCAAATATGTGATCCAATCTTTCATGGCGAAATGACACTTCACTCTCTTTACGACAAAATTTTACGGAAACGATTACAAAATGCGTTAATTAACTTGGGCGGTCAACCCTAAAATTGATATGAGAACGGATTATTTTATTAAAATTGTACGTTATACGTCCGTTAAATTGTTTGATGCGTGCTTTTAAACATTTAATTCGTAGACTAACAAACACATTCACAGTTTCGATGTATTAGTACAGCAGAATATTATATATCGATTCATTATTTAAAAATGGGTGACTTTCCTTCATTCTTGTTTTGGCTTTTCAATTAGTTTCACAAAAAAGAATTATAAGTAAAACATTGCAATGAATCGCGCGGATAGAACGCAAATATGAATTCAGCGATGGACGGACTGCAAACATTTACCTAAAATATAAAACCGCCCAATAAAAAAAAAACAGGAGACCCCACACTTGCGGCAAGATACAGTCGTAAAGCCGAACCGCGTTCTCTATAATTGCATTTCACAAGGATTAAGTTCTACGAACGCGCATTTAGGCTATGTTACGATTACTCTAGAGTCTATACTAAGTCTACGTATTTACTTTTGCACCGTTCGCACTTACGCACAAATTTTACTAGAAACGCACTGTACACTGACACTGAATAAAAAACACAGTACATGGCAACACGCGCGGCACTTCTGCACCACAGTGATTCTGCATGAATTTTGCACGTAGTGTGCATTCTTCCTACCGCACGTGTGGTAATTACGATCAAACTTCACGGTGTAGTGCCGACATAGTCTCCAAGATCACACGCTTATTTAGACCTCTCTCTCTCTCTCCTCTCTCTCTCTCTATATATATATATATATATATATAGAGAGAGAGAGAGAGAGAGAGAGAGAGAGATATATATATATATATATATATATATAAAGAGAGAGAGAGAGAGAGAGAGAGAGAGAGAGATTCAAAGTCCTGTCTCAAAAATAACTCATTTACTATACTATAAATACCTTTGAGGCAGAACTTTTGAATCACCCTATACAATTATATATTATATAATATGGCTAAACACATGTGTGTCACTTTATTAACACTGAAACGAATGATTTCTTTTTGTTTCGTGTTTTTCCCAAATTGTATATAATTTAAGTTAGTTGAAAAGCCAAATTTCTTAAACCTTTTTTTTTTCTTAATTAATAAAGTAAATAAGTAAAAATGGAAGAAAAATCACGATGACTAAAAGGTGTAAAAAAATAATTTTTGCTTCAAACTTATAATGAAAAAATCAATAAAGTTTATTTGAAAAAAAATTATTTGGAGAGAATATTATGTTATACAGATTTTATATGTAAGATTTATACGTTGATTATACGTTAATAATTAATTAACGTAATTAACGTATAAATAGATAATAATTCGTATGCGGTATCTATTTTACGAATATGCATCAAGTATCATACGAAGATAATAATGGCGTAACAAAGAAGGAAAAAAAAAATCTCGGATTTGAGACCCCCCACAAAAAAAAAAACTTTTTGGATCAAAGTGGACGCTATAAAAAAAAAAAAAAAAAATTGAACGATAAAATATTACTAGCATTTCCCTCCTCTGTTAATAAAACATCATAAATATTTTGGTACACATTTCGCTTCTTTTCACTGAAAGCAGAAATCTGATTTTTAAAGTAAAATTTTTAACTTTCAAAATATAAAACGTTAAAAATAAATGAATATATTTCATTATACCAAAAAAAAAAATTTTATTTTTCGTATTTTATTTAATAATTGTCGTTATAAATTTTATTATAAACTAATTTTTATATTTTTCTTTTGTTTTCCAAAAGAAGTTCATCCACCATCTTCGACCAACCACATCGGCAATAATTTAACATTTATGGATGCGTAAACCTTTTTATTGCAAGACAAACAAGGAAGCATTTTCCTCACTTTAAACGTGTTTTTAAAGAGATTTTCTTTACAGACGCTTTTCGCGTGAACGTTTCAGCGATGTCTTTCATACGAGGCAATAATGTGCGAGGGAGGTGGCGCGACGATCATACGATTATAAGTCTTAAATTTTAGATTTTGTAGAAGAATATTTTATTGCAATATGAAAATTTGCTGCCATCGATACCAGTAGTAGGGGAGCTTCCAGTAAGAGAAAATCACGTGGTTTGGAAATATCAAAGGTGGGCAGGTGATATATACAGTATATATATATATATCTTGGTTACCTTGGTTTAGCTTCCGCCCGAATTGTTCATTTTGACGAAGGTCAAGCTTGTCACTCCACCTTAGATCTACAGTTTAACGTGTAATCCGAACCACGCACCCACCAGCAGCCCAGCGTCTTAACCACTAAGCTACCCAGGGTACCCATTTATCTACCAACCAATTTTTTATAATTATGTGGAAGGATGAACAACTGGGTTTTGCTGCGCGCCGCCTGCCGTCACCGGGTATCGATCCCAGGGCCGATGGATTCGTCGTCAGCGACACTAACCACTACACCGTCGAGGCATATATATATATATATATATACCTTGTTAACCTCGTTTAGGTTCCATGTGTTGGTCTCTCTTCACACGAAGGTCAAGCTGGTGGCCCCGCCTTTAGGCCTGGCTTGGTGGAGGAGCGAGTTGCTCTCTTGCGCTCTCCACCCCAAGCCTGAGCCAGACATCTAGTCTTCTCTTGAAGACTTCAACTTTAACCCCTGTAACGTTTCTGAGGTCCTTTGGAAGCTGGTTAAAAGGTCTTGGCCCACTGACAACCAAGCTATTTTCCTTCAGTGTTAAAGAGGTCCCTTGTCAGGCCTTTATATATATATATTACAGTGTGTGCATATAATGAACCTTTTTCTCATGATACTTAATGATATTCATTAGTGTTTTCACGCAAAACCCACCCACCACAATCTCTCTCTCTCCTCTCTCTCTCTCTCTCTCTCTCTCTCTCTCTCTCAGCCAGCTGCCACCTTGCTCTTCGGACATGATTGTCAGAGCTCTTGTTTGATTTTATATATTTTTGAAAGATATTTGGGTGTTGTTTATCGAGATTTCGTGCAGTTATAGATACGATCTTTTCCCTCCACAGTAGTGTTTAGTATTTTGAAGTAGTTATATATTGTGCGATAAACTTTTATCTTGTAATTGACATAAAAAATGTCGTTTAAAAAGTATTCCTGAGCTGTTTGCGCGTTCGAGTTTACTTGCGATATATATACAGTAGACGCCGTTTATAGTGTCCTACTCGGTGCCAAGCCAAAAAGACACTATATCCGAATCCGATGAGACACTATATCCACAGTTTGGTCTCTCGAGGGTTGCAAGGTTAAAAATAGTGAATATGTACTGTATATCAATATATTTACAACATAAACACCTTTATTATGCAATTTCTTATTAAAATTGTTTTTACAATTCAACTGAAACATCAAAACTATGTTCATTTTACATTAAAACAAAACATTTTTTTTCCATGGCCATCTAGTAAGCCTGTAAACGGCATCACAAATACAAGTGTAAAATAGAGTTGCCAAGTAGACTATACTAGCTGAAAAGAGACACTATAAGCGTAATCAGAGACTCTATCCATAGCAATTACCATGTAAAAGTAACTGTTTCCTAGTTCTGAGACACTATAAGCGGCGAGACACAATATCCGGGGACACTAAATCCGGCGTCTACTGTATATGCATATACTGTACATATATCGTCGCTGTTTTCACAAACCGGCGAATCTGTAATTTTTCAATTTTGAGAAAATCATCTTTGAAGATTTCTCCTACATTCAATTGCATTTGCACTGTTTAATTTATAACGTCTGTATCTTGGAAAGTACTTGGAGTACAATCCTCAAAATTTTACGAGTTAAAGATTCAAATCTGGTTACTAGCCAAGTGGCATTATCTCAATTTGGCCAAAATTGCATATTCGCCGGTGTGAAAACAGTGATGATATACAGTATATGCGAGTATATGATCGAAAGTAGCGTTTGTAAATTTTGTAATTTAAAGTTATAGCAATAAAAGTCTGCTGAGTTAAAGAAAATTTTTTTTTTTAATTTGATGAAAGAATTCAATGATAAATTTGAAGATAGTGTAATTAAAAAAAATAATGTTGACGGGAAAAACATGTTACTGTAATTAGCAAAAAGGTTTCAAATATTGAAGATAAGTTAAAGGGAACTGAGCTTAATAGTTCTTCAAATTCCGTATGTAAACTAAGTGATCGTGTCAAACTAGTTCAGGATAACGTACAAAAATTTGACGAGAAGGTAGGTAGCTGAAATTATCGAAGAATTCAATCGAACAAAAATAGCTCGACTGATGATAATTTTATTTTAGTTAGAAATGGTGCTAAGTCTAAGGCCTCGTCGAGAGTTCAGTTGAAGTGACAAAATTCATTTATAGTGTATTAGAAACTAAAGGTAATGATAGGTTCATCCATTGCTAGGCATATGGAGAGTGAAATTTGTTTGAGAATGGAGTAAAACGAAAGACAATATACATACCAGACGCTAGCTAAAATAGAATAGAACAGGAGGTAAAGAATTTACAATTAGAAACTGCAAATCCATTTTTAATTTCACGAGTTCGAGAGAACAATTTGCATAATTTTAGTAGCAGGACAGAAGATTTGTTAGCCAAATCCCCAAATTTAATTAAAGTTTTGAAAGAGAAGTCGAATAAAGTCTTAATTTCTGGGGTTCTACGGAGAGTTTAGGAAAGTAATAGATTGTTAAGTAAAGCAATTTACTTTAATATAAATTAGAAGCGATTTGCGTATTTGAAGGGGTAGAATAAGCATTCGATACAGTGCCAAGAGGAAGAATGTGGAGATGTTTGGAGGAGATTTATGGGGTAAGGGGGACACTTCTTAGGGCTTTGAAAAGTTTGTATCAAGTTAGCGAATGCAAAGTAAGGCCTGGACACAAAAATGGTGAGTGGTTTGAAGTAAGAACAGGGGTGAAGCAGGGCAGTGTTATAGCACCACTCCTGTTTATAGCCTACATGGACACAGTAATTGCAAATTTCAAGCGACATCATGAAATGAATAACAATAATGGAATAAAGGCATATGCGGATGACATAGCATTCTGGACGACAGAGAGAGAAGATATAGAACGAGCTTTAATTGATTGGAATGAATGTTTGAAGGAGAGGGGAATGGAAATGAATGTAGAAAAGACAGAAATATTAAGTGTATGTCGAAGAGAAGAAGGAGAATTCGGAGTTCAAATAGGAGATAAGGAAATAAGAAATGTTGAAAAATTTAAATATCTCGGGAGTATGTTTACTAAAGAAAGCGGTAATACAGGGTGTCCCAGAATTAACTATCTATTTCAATGAAATCGGACAAATTTAATAAAAACTGACATAATTTTGTGTTTATTACTAAATTATGATACAAAAACACATAGATTTATAAATCATAAGTCAAAACTTTATTGAGAAGTTTCAACATGTGCACCGTCTGTATCTCTGCAAATTTCAAATCTATCCTCAGCGCTGCGAAACACATTTTGAAGCATTTCAGGTGTTATCTCCCGCACTGCCAACTGGATGCGTTCTTTAAGTTCAGCTAAACTATTGATCTTTTGGCGATAAACCTTTGTTTTTATGAAACCCCATGCAAAGAAATCCAGGGGTGTCAAATCCGGAGAACGCGGAGGCCAAGGTCGAGGTCCTCCACGTCCAATCCACCGATTCGGAAGGCGTCTGTTGAGGTATTCTCGAACAATTAGAGCATAATGACATGGTGCTCCATCTTGTTGAAACACAACATTATCAAGAATGCCATCATCAAGAAGCTGTGGTTCGAGAAACTGCTGAAGCATATCAAGGTAGACGGTACCTGTTACAGTTGCTTCCGCAAAGAAGAATGGGCCATAAATTTTGGATTTGGTCATTCCAAGCCACACGTTAACTTTTGGAGAGTCTCTTTGCCATTCTATGACTTCAGACGGTCTTTCATTGGACCAGATAATGAAAAAATTATGAAAATAAAATTATGAAAAAAATTTAGAAATTTATACATTTTTAACATATTAAACATGATAAACATAAATAAGTGTTTTTTTTTTAAATTTGTCCGATTTCATTGAAATAGATAGTTAATTCTGGGACACCCTGTATACAAGAAATAACTGAAAGAATTGCAAAGTTTAGTAAAAATGTCGGAATGTTATACCCGCTACTGAGAGATGAACATATGCCCCTTGGGACTAAGAAAATAATCTTCGAAACAATTTTAACACCAATACTGATTTATGGGTCGGAACACTGGAAAATGCGCATGGCAGATCGAAGCAGAATTCAGGCGGCAGAAATGAGACCACTGAGGACTATTCTGAGAAAGACGCGAAGCGATAGGATAAAGAATGAAGAAATAAGAGCCAATGTGAGAGTAACGCCGATTTTGAGAAAAATCGACGTTGCCAAATTGAGATAATTGGGCCACTTGGAGAGAATGGAGGAGGGGAGAACTGCGAGGAGGTGCTGGGAGTGGAGACCAGCGAATGGCAGAAGACCGCGAAGGAGATGGAGGGACGAAGTGGAGGAGAGCTTGCGAAGATACGACTTGCCCAGCATGAAGAGCTCGAAGAAACGGGAGTGTTGCTGGACAGGGCGGAGTGGCGAAGGAGGCTGGCTCCACTGACAGGCTGACTAGCCTACCTGGGAGCTGAAGAATTAAATTGAAGAATTGAAGAATTGGCATTGTTTTTTACTGCTGAGGATACATCTTCGATCACCTGAAGATCAGGTCTCACAGCCTTCGTTAGTTAGCCTTATAAGGCTAACTAACGAAAATATCACGACCTAACCTAACCAATCGTCAAGGGCGTACAGTTGACCTAACGATTTGTTACGTTAGGTCGTGATATTTTCGTTAGTTAGCCTTATAAGGCTAACTAAAGAAGACTGGGGGCCCTGATCTTCAGGTGATCCTATAGCTTTTATTCCACAGGCTAGTCATATATTCAGTAGCGTTAATTGAGTTTCATTGTTTACTGACATAACTGTTTATACTGAAGAGATTGCGCACTATATAGATAAGTTAAAAATTAATAAATCGCCAGGTCCTAACCTTTTTTATCCAAAGCATTTAAAGAGTTAAAAAAAATGAAATAACAGATCCTTTACTTCATAATAATAATAATATTGGTTTTGTTTAACCTTCTTCGCAACATCTAAGGTCATATGACGGAGGGAACCTACAGCTTTACGTGGGATCCGAACCATGGGTCGCTAGTAGCGACACCGCTAGTTCCATTAGCTCACCCTTTCTCATCCCCATTTATTACTACCAGGGCCAGATTAAGGCATGGGCTAACTGATTCTAAACGTGAATGTCGTAACACCGCTTCCCGTTGATCAGCGAAGTTAGGCGACATTGGGTCTGGGTAGTAGTTGGATGGAAGACCGTCCCCTGTGTCCAGACTATGTAGCGACTCGCTACATAGTCTGGACACAGCGGACGGTCTTCCATCCAACTACTACCCAGACCCAATGTCGCCTAACTTCGCTGATCAACGGGAAGCGGTGTTACGACATTGGCCACGACGTAGCCCCGACTCCTTTACTTCAAATTATTAATAATTCTTTATCGCATAGGGTTGTTCCTTTAGATTTTAAATTAGCTAATGTAACTTCAAATTTTAATAAAGGGGATAAGCAACAAAGGTGAAATTATAGGTCCATTATTGTAACTTCCATTATAGGAAAGCTTTTAGAATCAGTTATTCGAGATCGAATAGGCGAACTCTTGAAAGCAATAATCTTATTAAACAAAGTCGGCATTTGTTTCGTAGAAATAAATCTTGTTCAACAAACTTATTAGATTTTTTTCATCACGTCAATGGCACTTATGATTGTAATAGGGCGGTGGATACACTTAAATTTTCGAAAGGTGTTTGAGAAAGTTCCGCATAAACGATTGTTAGAAAACCTTAAAGCTCACGGAAGAAGGGGTCAAGTTCTTACGTAGATTAATAATTGGTAGATTGATAACTGGTAAAAAAACAAAGGGTAGTAATCAGTGCCGGATTACCTCTACGGGCTAAAGCAAGTTTTGGGGCACTTTGCCCCTCAATAAAAAAATGAATTTTGGTATAATTTTTTTTTAATTCTTTTTCACAATTAAAACCAAAATAAAAACTTATATGATATAACCAAGTTTACAAATTACGAGAGAACTTCCTAGATTTTGCTAGAAAGTTTTCAAAAAAAATTTTCTTCTGCTTTTTAGAGATCCCTCTTTATTGCGGAGCTCCTGGGCTGTAGCCCCGTTAGCCCATGCCTTAATCCGGCCCTGGTAGTAATAAATGGGGATGAGAAAGGGTGAGCTAATGGAACTAGCGGTGTTCCTCAAGGGTGCAACTTGGGACCAGTATTTTGTACAATACAGGTTAATGATCTTGATGTCAATTTATTGAGTAAAATTTCTGAATTTCTCGACGATACTAAAATTGCAGGTAAATTAATTAGCTTTCTTCATAGAGAGAGTTTGCAGCGCGATCTTAATAATTTATTTCTGGTCTGATAAGTGGCAAATGAAGTTTAACGTAGATAAGTGTAAAGTCGTGCATATAGGTTATGACAACAGTAAAATCATGCGAAGCCTCTGAGGAAAAGATTAGGTGTCATTGTTACAAAGGATTTAAAGTTCTCAAAATAATTATTCAGTCGTGACCAGTAAAATTAATACAATATTGAGTTATATTTCTCGTAATTTTGAATATATTTTGAATATAAATCTAATAAAGATATTGTCTTGTCATTATATAAATAACTTGTTAGGCCTCATTTAGAATATGTTGTAAAGGTTTGGTTGCCATATATGAGCAAGGATATGGGAATGATAGAAAGCGTTCAGTGTCACGGAACAAAGCTTATTCGGACATTACGTGGTAAACAGACGAAGACAGATGCGGATTGCAGAGTTTAATTTGTGTACAATACAAACCCAACGACATCGACCTTCTGGGTAAAATGAGCAAAAAAAAAAATATATATATATATATATACACACACACACACACAGGGTGTTTCATAACCGGTCTGCCATTCTTTGAGGGGTGATTTCGGGGGAGGTATCGAGTAAAAAAAGTTAATACAATATAGGTGTTATTTCCAACTGTTGCGGAGCTACGGACGTTTTAAGATGTACAAACAACAAATGCCTACTTGTGTGTAATTCGATAGAAGGTAGCACTGGTGGTAGTTTCAGTTAACAAAGTTACCACTACTAATCCTCAGTTTTTTTCAGTTGGTCCTGATCTGTGGTACGAGATACTGTGTTGCGCTAAGGTGAACAATCAAAATGAATCAACAGGTCACACCTGCTGAATACGCTGATATTCATTTCATTTATGGATTCTGTGATGGTAACAGCAGAGCGGCAGTTGAAGAATATCGAAGACTTTTTCCGAACCGCCAAATACCGAACAGGCAAGTGTTCAGTGACACACACCAGAGATTAAGGGAAACAGGGACAACTGCTCCACGTAACCAAGAACATGTAGCACGACGGCCCGTTGCTGTGAAGGAGCACATACTGGACCTAGTACAACGTAGCCCAACTACCAGTGTTCGAAGGATTTCTAGACGAATTGGTGAATCCGCATCGCGTGTATGGCGAACCATACACGATGAGGGTTTGTATCCCTACCATTTGCAACGTGTGCAGGCTCTTCAACCGAATGATTACGATAAACATGTTCAATTTTGCCAATGGATGGTTATGCATCGCCAAATTCTTAATCGCATACGGTTTAGTGATGAAGCACAATTCATTCGGGATGGAATTAACAATAGACGAAATTCCCACTTGTGGTCCGCCGATAATCCCCACGGTATCGTTGAAGGAAACTTTCAACATCGATTCTCGGTGAATGTTCGGTGCGATGTGATTGGAGATCAGCTGATTGGACCGTTCGTTTTGGAACAACGATTAACTGCTGATATTTATCTGAACTTCCTGACGAACAAATTGCCGCGTTTGGTGGAGGACGTGCCCTTGGAGACAAGGAGCAGGATGATCTTTCAGCACGATGGGAAACCACCACATTTTGGTCGTCATGTTACGGATTACTTGAATCAGCAGTACGGGAATCGTTGGATTGGTCGTGCTGGTCCAATATCGTGGCCCCCGAGATCTCCGGACCTAACCCCGTTAGATTTCTTTTTATGGGGCCTTATGAAAGAGATGGTCTACAAGACCAAAGTACAAACGAGAAAGGAACTCATGCGTCGGATTATGGATGCCGCTGCTTAGTACGAGAACACCCAGAAATGATTCAATGGGCAGTGGACTCTTGTTTGGGACGAGCAAAGCTGTGCATTGAAAACCGAGGCGGACATTTTGAACATTTATAAGGTGTATCTCAAAATGTAGCAATAAATACATCAGATTAATATTCTCATTTATTTTTTTCCGTGCATCTTAAAACGTCCGTAGCTCCGCAACGGTTGGAACTTGGAAATAGCGCCGATGTTGTATTAACTTTTTTACTCGATATCACCCCCCAAAGTATGGCAGACCGGTTGTGAAACACCCTGTATATATATATATGCTGAATGAATAAAGAATTCGAAAAATTTCTACCACCGCTCTTTCACTCCCTTTCTCAAAACATCTCCCATCAACACCTTCCCTCACCCTCTTTCCCAAGTGTAATCCATTACCCACACTACTACTACCAGCCCACCTCTGACCTTCCTATACCACTTGATTTTTTTTTTTTTACTGAAAAGCGAAAGCCCCCAACTGCTGATGTCAACGCAGCGCCAGCTGGATATATTTAAGCAAAGAATAATACTATTGCTTGAATTAACAAGTTTTCGGAATTTTATCCTGAATCGTAACAGAAAAATTGTCGATTATTATTATAAATAGTAATAAAATGTGACTAAATTAAAAAACATTTAAAAATAAATAAATAAATGAATCACTAAAAGTTCCTCAAGTGTTACGTAATTTACTCGAGCAATATCGCGCGTTTAAAGAATTACACAAACACCGAAGAAATGATGTAAGAGGCATCTTAGACGATATTAAATGAAATTAACGTGGAAACACTGATGATAAATACTGCATGACCCGATATTTATGATCTTTCGGGTCTATATATAATGCACGGACCATGCAGAATCATATCATGCAACATTTATACTATTAAAAATTGAGCAGTTATGAATAATAGAGGAAGTAACATATAAATATTATATATCGTAGATTTTTCGACGTTTTGCTCGCGAAACATCGATAAATAAATTAAAACTATTAAGAATACGTGTCAGCTTTTTCCTCAAGTTTATACATTATGCCCGACTTCAGTCAGAAGACGAGAAGAAAAATAGAGAAAGGAGATCCCACACAAAGTCGGTAAATGCGAAAAGAAGTTGGAAGAAGTTCGTGCAATTATTTCTTGAATTCTTTAAAAGCGACAGTTTAAATCCCGTGTCTAAAGCAGCGAGGTTGGAGCTATATGAAATGGGGTCAATGAGAATAAAAACCAAGTGAATATTTATATAAAATGGGATTTATGATTTTGAGGAGGGAAGGAAGGAAAGGAAGAAAGAAATTCGCGATAAAAATTTTGAAGGCAGATTCGAGAAATTGGGGTATTGTTGACTTTAGTAGGCCCTATGTAGTGATGAGTTCCATTCATGAATTGTTACGTCGACAATTGTAAATGCATAATAGCCTTATATATATATATATATTTTAATTGGGGTTGTTTAACCTCCTTCGCAACATCTACGGTCATATGACGAAGGGGACCTACAGCTTTACGTGGGATCCGAGCCACAGGTCGCTACATAATTTGGGCGCGGAGGAAGGTCTCCCTTCCAACTACTACCCAGACCCAATGTCGCTTAACTTCGCTGATCTCCGGGAAGCGGTGTTACGACATTGGCCACGACGTAGCCCCCTTATACATATATATATATATATATATATATATATAATGTGTAGGGGATGATGTCTGTCTGTTTGTCTGTCTGTCCGATGATGTTCTATGTTCGTTTATACACGCAGAAACAATAATTATATAATCTGCACCAAATTTACTATACATATTAATGAAGAACCAGGAAGGATATAGTAACACACTCGCCCCTCCCAGTTGCCCTACAGGTTGTGTTTCGGGGAGCTTTCACTGCGCAAGGCTTGCAGCAAGCATTCTAATATATATATATATATATATAATATATATTATATATATATATATATATATAGTAAAACTATTTTTGCCCAAATAGCTGGTCCCCTTTAATCACTTTAAGAAATAAAAGATAAACAAAAATTAAGATAATTTTAACAAAAGAAGAGAGAAAAGACGAGTTAAAGAACGAATTTCTCAGCAGTAATTTAGAAATAAAAGAATGAAAAAGTTCACTTAAATTAGTATTTGTATCGAAGAAAGCGGGTGTATTGTCAGTATATTTTTGTCATTTCACGCCAGGAGTAGATAATGTTGGGCAGGTTATGGTCCTCAAAAACCTCCATACACGAAGATTAGAGAGAAGTAAAGAGGGGTCAGAGCCCAATAGGAAGACCCTGGACGCGTTCATCGAATGAGTTATTGAGGGTGAAATAATAATAATGATGTTCACTGTAAAGTGTTATCAATGTAAGAAAAGAGTTGAAATGTTGAATTTCATCATATCCTAATATGGGCAAAAGAGTGAAAATGGAAACATTTAATATGAATAAAAGATTAAAAATGGAAACATTTTTCATCATTTTGTCCTAAAAATTTTGCCTCCGTTTTTCGTTTTCGCTAAAACAGAGTTGTTTATATGCCCATTTTCACTCTTTTACCCAAATTAGGATATGATGAAATTCAACATTTCAACTATTTTTCTTACATTAATAACACTTTACATTGAACATAATTATTATTATTTCACCCTCAATAACTCATTCGATGAACGGGTCTTCCTATTAGGCTCTGACCCCTTTTCCGTTCTCTCTAATCTTCGTGTATGGAGTTTTTGAGGACCATAACCTGCCCGACATTATTTACTCCTGGAGTGAATCGACAAAAATATACTGACAATACACCCGCTTTCTTCGATACAAATACTAATTTAAGTGAACTTTTTCATTCTTTTATTTCTAAATTACTGCTGAGAAATTCGTTCTTTAACTCGTCTTTTCTCTCTTCTTTTGTTAAAATTATCTTAATTTTTGTTTATCTTTTATTTATTAAAGTGACTAAAGGGGACCAGCTATTTGGGTAAAAATATTTTTTGTACCAACGTACATAACGGAAAAGAAGTTACTCCTGTTAATAAGACTGTATTGAATATAAATATTTCGCCCTCAGTGACTCATTTGTTGAACGGGTGTGAGGTCTTCCTATGGTCTCTTTTTGAAAGCCGCAACCTAACCCCCATTTCACTATATGTCAAACTCTAATCACCGAAATAATGGATAATATTGAGAGTTTGGCTGATATATATAAATAAAGAACGTACAAGAACGTAAACGGGTGGAAACGTTCTCAATTAATTCCTGAAATAATATCAATCTTAGAAAAGGAATGTGTAACTTGGATAATTTCATTTTCAGTATTGTAAAACCGACAAAAATTTCATAGATTTTTATCAATATTTACAATTTACAAAACTGTACATAAATTTTTTATTTTTAAGTGGTTTATTTCGACGCTAAAACTTAATTTTTTTTGTGGCTGCACAGGAATTAATTTCTTTTCTTTTGGTTTTTTAATTATCTTTTAAGTTTTTAAATCTTTCATTTTTTATCAGTGACTGAAGAGGACCGGCTATTCTTCTTGAACGTACTTTCGGGTCCTTTTATTTCAATTACTGCAAATTTGTAGTGTCCTGTCTCACTGTCTCTCTCTCTCTCTCTTATATATATATATATATATATATATATATATATATATATATATATATATATAATATATAGTAAAGAACGACGCTTGTATAGGAGAACATTCTGCGCAAGATGAGAAGAGAGAACGAAACAATGAAAAAAGTGAGGTAACCACCCGGGAATCGAACCCGGGATCTTCCGATTGCCGGTCAGATATGATAACCATTACACTACGGGCCTCACTAACAATGCCGTAATTCCTCTACATACGCGCAGAAACTAATGCCCCAAGGGGGCACCTCCCGCATGCCGTATCTATATATACACATTTCAACTGCAAAGAAACGCAGTATAAATAACGTAAATAACGACGCTTGTATAGGAGAACATTCTCATCTTGCGCGGAATGTTCTCCTATACAAGCGTCGTTCTTTACGTTATTTATACTGCGTTTCTTTGCAGTTGAAATGTGTGTGTATATTAGTGATGTAGGTCACATCCGCATCCGCGGAACATCCGCACATTTTCTCGCATCCGCACCCGCATCCGCACTTTGGACTGCGGATGTCGTGCGGATGTGGACCGTTGAGATAAAATGTCATTAATAAGCGGAAATTATCAAATTCTACTATATTAATAGAACTAGTTCATTGTGCGCAAAGTGATGCAAGCGACAAGACGAGAGGCTGTTCTTGTATGAAGTTACTCTCTTGCAACCTACTTAGATCCACGTTACAAAGCTAAGTTATTTTCACCTAGTACATTAGAACGAGTTAAATCATCACTTGGCAAAACAGTTGAAGAGCTTCAATCTCTTGAATCTGTCGCTTCGCCACCCACCAAAAGAATAAAAGTTTCAGTGACAGAACCAACACCTTCAACAAGCAATCTATCACAGAACCTGCCTCTCAGTTTCTTGAGTCAAGCAGCAATGACGAGACCTACGCGATGTCAAAAGATGTAGTAAAAATGATCGAGAGCTATCACCAAGAAAAACGCCTGGCTGCATGTGACAATCCTATTAGTTGGTGGAAAAATACGCAGAATATCTATCCATACTTGAGTAAACTTGCAAGGAAACATTTAGCCTGTCCTCCAACAAACGTACCAAGCGAAAGATTATTTAGCAGTGCTGGATTAATATATGATGAAAAGAGAAACAGACTGGCAGCAGAAAAGGCAGAAAAATTAATGTTCTTTAAGCATAACCTTCCTATAATTAAGTTTGAACATTAAACGATGAACATCTTAGTTTACTTTATTTTAATTACTCATTCATAAATATGCCTAATAAACTTTAAACTTAATATAAATAGTTATCAAGCTAATTAAAGATCTCTTTCTATAAGGGTGGAGGTTGGGGAAAGAGGTCGGTGGGGTGCATTTGAGTTGGTTCACGTCCCGCATCCTGGTAACACAATTATGGTTTCTAATTGTGGCTGAAACTCAACAAAATATAACGAATTTATTTGCAGACGAATTCACTAATTGATTTCTATATTAGTTAGATGCTTGATATTATTTTATATGTTCAGAGAAAAGTACAGCAATTATTGTACAATTAATCAATTATACTACATTATAGCTACAGCTCTCTCTATATAATAACTTATTATATGCGTTAAACACAACAAATCTCGAATATATCCTAAAAAATAACGAAAATGTAGACATCCGCATCCGCGGATGTTGAAATCAAACATCCTCATCCGCATCCGCGGATGTGAAAAAAATGACATCCGCTATATCACTAGTATATATATATATATATATATACTGATTTTTTTTAAACATCTGACACTTTAGAAGGTTTGTATTTTTTTTTATTAACTGAAACAAAAGCATGAAATTTTTACTGGACCTTTTCTACACATGAAGAATTAATCCCGTAATAAATGCAAAAACTTCACTTTTTTTTTTACGTGAAGGTCAAAATATGAGAGTCTATTAGAGTGGGTTTTTATTCTCATAATCCCGTAATGCAAAACATTCTCTATGTGATGTCCTCTCGCCTCATTAACTCTTTGCACACGAACAACAAAATTTTGCAGTACTGTGCACAGGATATTTTTTTTAAATCTGAGAAATTTCTTGTTTAATTGATGCTGTCGATTCTTCTATTGTGGGTGAATTCTGTTTAAACACTATCACAGATAAAAGTCACAGGGGTTTAGATCTGGTGATGTTAGTGGTCATGGCATTCCTTTATCATAAACCGCAGAAAATTTGTTTGACAGGATTCTTTCGTTGAAAGCATCGTTTCAGTATCGTGAGCTGAGAGGACATCACATAGAACATGTGTTGCACTACGGGACTAATTCTTCATGCGTAGGGAAGGTACAGTAAATATTTCAGGCTTTTATTTCAGTTAATAAGAGTTAACTCTCTCTCTCTCTCTCTCTCTCTCTCTCTCTCTCTCTCTCTCTCTCTCTCTCTCTCTCTCTCTCTCTCTCTCTCTCTCTCTCTCTCTCTCTCTCTCATATATAATATATATATATATATTATATACAGGGTCGTCCACAAGTCCAATCAGTTATAATTAAAGCGAAACTCCATCTAGCGGAGCTCACCTGGACTAATCGATTACTAAGGAAAGACTATTTGTCGAAATGGTTATATTTTCCACTTTGAATAATCAATAAATATTTCGAAACTTATTAGAAACTTTTTACGTTGTTTGAATTTTTGTGCATTTTCGCTTTAATTATAACCAATTGACTCCTTTGGGCCCCCTGTATATATGGTGTAGTGGTTAGCATCGCTGAATACGAATCCATCGGCCCCGGGATCGAGACCCGGTGACGGCAGGCGGCGCGTAGCAAAACTCAGCTGTTCATCCTGCCACACAATAAAAAAAATTGGTTGGTAGATAAATGGGTACCCTGGGTAGCCTGGTAGTTAAGGCGCTGGGCTGGTGGTGGGGGCGTGGTTCGGATTCCACGTTAAACTGTAGGTCTAAGGTAGAGTGACAAGCTTCACCTTCGTCAGAATGAACAATTCGGGTGGAAGCAAAACCAAGGTTAACCAAGGTGTGTATATATACACACACACACACATACACATATATATATATATATATATATGTATATATAGTATATCCCAAAACAAAGTTCTTTATTCATTAATAACTAAAAAGGGCTTGATTGAAACTGCTTTAAAGACTTTCTCGTCTTTTGAAGTGATGTAAAGTATGTTCATATTCTTTAAATATTACAGAAAAATGATTTAAAAAAAAAAAAGTATGTTTAAAAAAATGTTTTCAAAAGAATTTGAGTGAGGAGTTATTTTAAGTTTCTGCGCAAGATATACACTCAAAGAAATTCACAAAAAAAAAATAAATACCTTTTTTAGTTTTTACTTTCCCCTTTTTAGATAAAAAGTGTTCCGGGGTTAAAGAAAAAAAAAAAAGAAGAGGTTTTTAAAGCGTCAGTAATGTTTGTTGGTTTATAAAATGAAAACTATTTCGTTATTTTAATTAGAATTGATATCAAAGAAGTTCCGATGCAGCTGAATTTTGTATATCACGAAAAATCCTTAATTTTAATAGTGGAGTAATACAAAGGAATACGAAGGACACCAGACAGCAACAGACAATGGCTGGTCCCTACGAAGCTGTCTGTTTAAGAAGGAAAGTTAAAAGAAGTAAGAACATTTAAAGACGAGTCACAAAGTTTTAAAATAAAGCAAAGAAAAGAGGTTGAAAGGAAGGAAATAAATTTAAAGATAAAGTAAAAATTTTAAAGTACGGAGGAGGGAATCCGAGTGAAAATTCTACGATACTTCTACGCGCTAACAAATGATTCTAACTGAGGGTTTCAGGCAAGATAAGTATCTAGTCTCTTTTTAAAGGATTCGATCGAATTACTTTGAACTACGTTGGCTGGCAATCCATTCCGCAAATTAACTATACGATTGACGAAAAAATGTTTTCCTTCATTAGGATTAAAATGTTTACCCACTAATTTCAGACCATTACCGCGAGTTGTGTCTACATTTCTGAAGATGAAATATTTTTCGGCGTCGACATTATCAAAACCTTTAATCATTTTAAATACCTGGATTAAATCTCCTCGAATTCGCCTTTTTACGAGTAAAAATAATTGACGTTTCTAAACGGCCAACGTATGATTTGCTTCTAAGTCTAAGAATCATATAAGTAGCACGTCGGTGCACTCTCTCCATTCTGTCTATGTCCTGTCGCAAATATGGGGACCAGAACTGAAAGCCGTATTCCAGGTGGGGGCGTACTAACCAATTATATAATGTTAACATTGTTTTATTTGACTTAAATTCAAATGATCTACCAATAAATCCTAAGATTCTATTTGCTTTTCTGACCGCTTCGATACATTGCTTATTCGGTTTAATTGTGTCAGCAACAATAATACCAAAATCTTTCTCTTCCGTAACACTTGTTCATATCTTGTTGCAGAAAAAATACTGTTCTTTAACATTTTTTTTCTACCGATATGCAACGTTTTACACTTATCCATATTAATTTATTAATTAATTTCGTAGAGTTAATTTAGTAATTTTAACTGTACACTAAATAAGTCATTTAACAGCAATTTGAGCTAACATAATGCCATATATATATATATATATATATATATATATATATATATAATGGTGTAGTGGTTAGCGTCGCTGACTACGAATCCATCGGCCCCGGGTTCGAGACCCGACGGCAGTGGCGCGCAGCAAAACCCAGCTGTTCCTCCTTCCACACAATAAAGAAAGTGGTTGGTAGATAAATGGGTACCTTAGGTGGCCTAGTGGTTAAGACGCTGGGCTGCTGATGGGGCGTGGTTCGGTTTCCACGTTAAACTGTAGGTCTAAGGTGGAGTGAAAAGCTTGACCTTCGTCAGAATGAACAATTCGGGCGGAAGCTAACCAAAGGTGTATATATATGTGGAAAAGTGTTTCCACAAGAAAATAAATTTATGTTAAAATTTAAAGATATCATTCTGTTTGTATAAATTAAAGTATTAATCCTTTAAAAGACATTATTCTGTTCATATAAATTAAAATATGAATCCGTTAAATTCTTAATATTTGTATAAATTGCCTCCATGTCCCAGTGGATCATCTGGTATCCTTTCTTAACCCTAACGAAAACAGTGTTGTCACGTCTATAATCTTAAACAGAGATTCCTAAATTCTAAATGTTCTTTTCGGCTAAAATAAATCAATAAAGAAGTTAAGTGTAGAACTACGATTATATATATTCTTTTGCTAATATCGAATTATATATATTCTTTCGCTAATATCACTATTTGAGTAGAATTTTGCAAGTTTAATAATCTTTTTTGTAAAACGTGGCACCATGGGAAATTCTCCAGGGAAGAGTGGAAACGGAGTCCCGCCTCGGCCTTCGGGCAGGCAGAGGCAGTGAGTGTTTCGCCCTTGGGCCGGCCGGTTCGGCTGGGCCCCTTAGCTTTTTTATGTAAGCATTTGTTCGTTAATAACTCTCTAAGCAAGTGTTGTGTAAAGGATTTGAGTTTTTAATAACTGTGCATTGTAAAAGAAATCCAATAGTTTAAAAGTGATTTCCCCCCCTCGTCCCTTGTGAAATAAAAGACTGGCAAAGGAAAACTCGTTATTTTATATCCTTCAACGAGAGAAAAACATTCCCTTCCCTCAACGGACTGAGGGAGAGAGAAAGGGAGAGGACGCAATTGGGCAAGGGTATAAAGTGTTGTCCCGGAATCTCGCAGTCAGATTAGTTAAACGGTATAAACTTCCTTGTTGGTGCGAGGAAGCAACAATACTGAGAACACCTGTAAACAGTCGGATAAACTAAACGTTAATAAACTCTCCTTGTCGACATACAGAGCAACCCTTAAACAGTCGGAATAAATAACAACACAATATCTCCTCCCGACACACACACACACACATATATATATATATATATATATATATATATATATATATATATATATATATGGGATAGAACTCAGAATGGTTCACACAGACCGTGCATGGAACAAGGAACTCTTCTGGGAAAATTAAATCCACTATAGTTCGAATAAGTAATGGTGAATGACAAATACTAGAGTTTTTCTTTTTCATCATGTTAGTCCGACGTGGGCAACGGGTCACTCGCAAAGAGGCACCAAAATATAGCTTCCCTCACCAGCTATCTGCGGTCTGTGTGTAACATAAAAGATCTCAGGGGACCATTTTGAGTTCTATCCCATCATGAAATGGACATGTTAAGTGCTTTAAAAAGTGGACATTCAATTCTGCCAGTTGAGGTTTAAGTTTTAGTTTTTGGTTGAAAATATAATAGTTACCCCTTTTTCTTTGATGCATTCAATCCGACGGGAATGCAACGAGTTTCTTGCGTATATTGGGGTTCTGAATATAGTAGGCTAGGTGTAGCTGTAACCCCTAGATCCTGTCCCAAAGCTGGATCCTATCTGCTTTGCAGATAGCTGGTGATGGAAGCTATATTTTGGGCTTCTTTGCGAGTGACCCGTTGCCCAAGTCGGGCTAACATCATGAAAAAGAGAAAACTATAGTGTTTGTCATTTACCATTACTTATTCGGACTATAGTGGATTTAATTTTCCCAGGAGAGTTCCTTGTTCCATGCATGGTCTGTGTATAACATATACTGTGTGTATATATATATATATATATGTGTGTGGGTGGGTGTGTGTAAAGCAATATGGAGAATATAAACATTTTCTTATGAAAACCAGATAATAAAAAGTTTAAAATAGAAAACTTAACCAATTTAAGTAAGTGGAATAAAAAAAAAAAATGCCTCATGAATATAATTAATTTTTTTCTGCATCAGTTGGTCCGACACGCGTTCTTATAAAAAGGTGGAAGAGGATCTGAAGGAAGTTGAGAGTAAGAAGAAACATATTGGGGGGTAGGGCGTCTACAATTACTTCGAGATGAGGAAGGGGGATTATTTTTTCCTTTCTGTTATTATTTATTTATTTATTTTATTTATGTTACATATAATTCGTTCGGATTTGTGCTCAGTTTGTCACCGGTGAATTTTTTTTTAGCCACAAAAAGGTAATGTGATAAAATGATAAAATGAAAAAAATGTCTGAACCTCGACTCGGTCACGTATGACAAACTTTTATTCAACATTTGCATTATTTATACTATTTATAAGCAACACGGTGTCAGTCAATAATGTTGAAATATAAAGCATCGTTGAAGGACTGTAAATGGCGTCAATAAAAGCTCCTGTATGTATTTCATTATAAGTTCGAGGAGAACAGGCAGCGGAAGACTTGTTACCCGATTCTCGGTTTCAATGCGCTCTTATATACACAAATTCCGTCACTACTAACAGCTTGCAATGTTTACACTAAAACGGTTTATGGCTGGACATAAACGATTTTACAGTCGTAAATTAATCCAATGGAACGATATTAATCTATTTTTAAGTGTGTGTGTGTGTGTGTGTGTGTGTGTGTGTGTGTGTGTGTGTGTGTGTGTGTGTGTTCTAGTTGTTTTTATGCGTTTACCTTGATACAGAAGCGCGAAGAAATAGAACTTTATTCCGCTCATGAAAGACATTGCTAAAATGCCTTTCCAAATTCAATACCGCACCTCTTTCTCTTTATGTCTGGTTGTACCTTTTTTACCTCTTTGAAGAACACTCATTATAGGTCTCTTCATATGTTTTCAGTATTTTAAATAACTCGGTTATATCCCTTCTGATTCCCATAAAAATCTAATTCTTGCAGTCTTTTCTCATACCGTTTATTTCGTGACTGATATATTAATTCTGTCAAATGTCTTTGAAAAGTTTGTCACCTATTCGTGACTCCAGCGAACTTGAGACATCAGAACTGTACTGCGTACTCTAAATGGCACTCAACTAAAATGAATTACATACATTTACTGTAGTAGACAGACTATCAGGTTTCATATTCAGAGTTACTCAAATGAAACCCAATAATCGGTTTGTTCCTACGCGGAAGAAATGCATTATTTTGACGTTTTTAAATTTGTATATATGTACTAATAATAATAGCTCCAGAATATTTAAACTCATTAACTTTACCCAGAAGTCGATTATTCTCTACCAGTCTCTCTCAGTTTATTTACTACAAGTCAGACTGAATTTGCCCTTTCAAATACTGCTTTCTCCAAGCGTATATTTGGTCAGTCTGACTTTCTGTTTAAAACTTCTATGCTGTCTATTACTTAAACGAGTGACTATTCATTTCCATGCGCTTTCGGACATCTTATGTTGACATTTAATTTTATTTGTTTCTTATGAATCACTTCATCGAGATAAATAACGTCTACTGGTTTCGAATTATTATCGATATGGGATCTGAACAGCGTTGTTCGTCCGTAAAAAGGTTGATTTCTTTCTAAATAACTGATCTTTTTCTTTCTATATGTAGCCTCCAAACGTTAATGAGCTTTTTAATATATAACTATCCATGAAAACAGTTACAGTAGACATTAACTGTAAGGATTGATTCGCGGTTGACGCAACGTCCAGAAAGATATAGGAATTGTCAATTTGTCATTTATCTGGCCGAATTCGCCGTCATTTTTTGGGTTCCATCTTTGTGGTGATAATATAGCCGAGCTCAGAAATTTCAGGCAACGAAAAGGATCATATAAATTCCTACAAGTGAGTTATATGACTGCCTTGGAATTTACTATTAAATCTTTTCCTATTAAAAAAAAAAAATTATGTACTGTAACTTTAAAAAATCCTCTGTTATGTTCTCCCGGCTGAAATATTTTGTCGAAACTTAATTAAGACAAACGCTCTTTATGTAAGAAGAGAGAGTTCGGGAGAAGGAGAAGACTCAGTTGGGCATCAATAGTTTTAGCATTCGATACACCAGTCCTCCGTTGGGGAACTTTTTATTCAGCTTACAAATACTGTGATATTTCTGCGCATTCACGGCCTAGGCTATGATTCCTTCCACTTATCTCATATGATTAATTTCTTTATCAGTTATTTATTTATTAAAATATTAAAATATTTTTAATTTTAATTTTATTTCTGGGTTAGTGACATTTATCAGACAAAAGGGGTACTACTCAGTTTTTTTTCTCTCTCTACATTAAGTACTACATGGCAACTCGACCCTATGGTAAGATCGTTATTTTCAAATGCTGAGGTCATGATTCCTTTCAATTATCTCTCAATTCATATCCCTTATAGCGTTCAATAGTGGTCAGCAACTAGATTCAAAAGCTGGCCATATTGTGGGTGGGGCGAGTGTGGCGAGTCAAGGCCAGTGTTGGATGTGTAATTACTTAAGTAATTTATTAAGAGGGAATTATTTACGTAATTAATTACGAGATATGTATAATTTATTAATTATAAAAAAATGCCTTACATAGAGGCCCTATTACGCCAAAATATTTTTCAGGTGTTGGACACATACCGTGGAATGAACCATGAAGATACAAGAGCTCTTCTGATATAGTTAACTTCTTTCATTATGGTGCAACAGAGACACTATAGTGACTATACCATCCAAACACTAAGTAAATTTAATTGACTAAAAATATAGCTTGAAAATCTGTCCATTTTTTAATCCTAAAAGAGTTATTTTTGAATATTTTTTAAACTGCAAGCATAAGTGAGCCAAGCCAGCGGGCTTGCATATTTTCTCAGCCAGCGGGCTTGCATATTTTCTCAGCCAGCGGGCTTGCATAATTTCTCAGCCAGTGGGCTCGCATAATTTCTCAGCCAGCGGGCTTGCATAATTTCTCAGCCAGCGGGCTCGCATAATTTCTCACTTAACGAAATATTTTTTCTAGTTCTGGATTTTAATGATACTGTATAAACTTTAACTAATTAATGCGATACATCACTTTAAACTAAAAAGTAGAATACAAAATTTAAAACTTACATTAAGGTTTAATAGTAGGACTAATTCCATCGCACGAGGTAAGCTAATAAGCATAAAATTAAATGGCAAACTAAAGTAATCAGATTGTGAATAATTTCATAAAAAATTAATTAGTTTGCGTTAAAATTAGTGATACACAAAAACTGATTAACGACTCTACTCGACTCCATTTAGAGTGTATGTATATACAGGGTGTCCCATAAGTCCGATCTCATAGGGAAATTTATTTTAAATTAAATTTACAAAAGTAATGCATCAGAACTAAAACAAATGTTTAAAGTGATGCCTCGTTTTGGGACCTTTTTTTTTTGTTGCAGGTAGAAAAGGCCTCCGGAAGCCTTTTTCTCACGAGTGTAACTCGCTTCTATATTAGCCATTGAGTGTTATTCTACCTCTAACAAAAAAAGAGGTCCCAAAAAAAGGCATCAATTTGACCATTTACTTTATTCTAATGCATTACTTTTGTAAATTTAATTTAAAATAAATTTTCCTACGAGACCAGACTTATAGGACACCCTGTATATAATAATAACAATAACTATATGGAAAAGTTCTAAAAATCCTACTAAAAAATAAAGAGACAACTGAAAAGGAACACTGTAGAATGTGGAACGTACATTCAGATATTCTGTAAATAAATAACTATAAAAGTTGGGGACCCCATAACATGGACCCTATTTTATGAAGATCTCTTTTTCCCCAAATCAGGACTCGTTACTCTTTGCCAATTTCCCTCAACTCTTGGTCTGCGATCTACGGATACTGTACATATATTCTGCCTCTTGCCTTCTCCCTTCATTCCCTGATGAGATGTTCAGTGCGCAAAAAGCACAGGAATCGCTATTTATTTTCACTGGAAAAAAACCAGCCTAAAAATGAAGGTGAATAATGAAACAGTATAAAGTCATCTTTCGTAAATATTCCCTCATTTCCAACAAATCGGAAAACTATACAATATATATATATATATATATATATATATATATTATATATATATATATATATATATATATATGTGTGTGTGTGTGTGTGTGTGTGTGTGTGTGTGTGTGTGTGTGTGTGAGGGAGAGACATTCAAAGTTTATTCTATACCGACACTTCTTTCAAAAAAAATTCTACATACTATACCTACAGAGAGTTGACAAAATTAAATAGACGCCACGATGATTGTCCTCCAGAACAAATGTCAAAGCTCATCAACAGAATGTCGGAACTTGCGTTCAGCTTTACATAAATGGAAAGGGGGAAAGCAACACGATTCTAAATATATTCATTCAATATATTTGTTATTATTATGTATTGACTTTTGTTATCAAATTCAAAAACTATGGGAAAAAAACCCGAAGGTATCTATTTAATTTTGTCAATTCCCTATATACTTCTCGAAAAGGAAATCTCTCTACCTATACTTAGCACCCATCAGTTCAAAATAAAAAAGTGACATTACAGTATTACAGGTTTTTTTTTGTGTGTGTGTGTGGGGGAGGGGGGGGTCATTTTCATTATTTACGTAACTATACCTTTGAGAAGGGAAGGATAGTTACAAGAAGGTTGGAAAAGAATATAACATCCTCGTTTCGTTCTTTCGTCAATAACAAAAAAATGGAAGAGGATGAGGATGGAGTGTCATAATTCCGAGTGTAAAACGATAAATATAACCAATCAAACGCCTAAAAAGACTGATAAAACGAAGTGATTCAACTAAAAATACAGGGTGTTCTACTTAGTAAACTTTTATGTCCGTCGATCAGTAGTCGAACGTTGTAAACAACGTGTTCAAGTTGAAGGAATACGCTTTAAACATCTAAAATAAACAATTATTGTTGCTTTTCTTATTGTTGCTGTATTTGAAATAAAATTGTTAAATATCGCATACTTTTTGTTAAGATATTGCGTTCATATAAAAGTTTACTAAGTAATTTTAAGACACCCTGTATATGAGATTGTAGTTTGAGCTTTATTCAATGAAAACTCACCATACTTCATGATTTCAATTTTCTTCCGCTAAGATATATCGTGACACAACGTTAATAAAGTTCAAAATGATAGTGTTGAATAATATAAACCGACCTGAAAACAACACTTTTTCTAAGATTCTAAAAATTAATGGAATTATTTACAAAAGTAGAAATTTTGAGTGAATGAAATAGGATGAAAATCTCATGAAATGAACGTTAAAATTATTAAGAAAGATAAAATTTTAAAAAGTTTTTCCTTTATTATTTTATTTGCTGCTTATTTAGTTAAAGAAATAGTTAAAAAATGTTATTTAAACGATTACAAAACTGGGCTAAGAGCGCTTGGGGTCAGGAACGCTTCAAAAATTAAATTATAAACTATATACCTCTTCAAAGAGAAATTTCTGCCCTATAATACTAATAATAATAATAATAATAATAATAATGATAATAATAATAATAGAAAGGAGGGCTAGAGACTGGCATTATCAAAACGTTTAATCATTTTAAATACATGGATTAAATCTCCTCGAATTCGCCCTTTTACTAGAAAAATAAATTTAAGGTTTCTAAATGGGCAGGGTATGACTTGTTTCTTAGTCTGGGAATTATCTTAGTAGCCCGTCGGTGCACTCTCTCCGTTCTGTCTATGTCCTGTCGTAAATATGGGGACCAGAATTGGACCCAGTATTCCAGGTGGGGGCGTACTGAGGAATTATATAATGTTAGCATTGTTTTCTCCTACTTCAAACGATCTACCAATAAATCCTAAGATTTTATTTGCTTTTCTGACCGCTTCGATACATTGCTTACTCGGTTTAAGCGTGTCGGCAACAACAATACCTAAATCTTTCCCTTCCGTAACACTCGTTAGTGTCTCGGCACGCATAAAATAATTTTCTTTAACTTTGTTTCTACCGATACGTAACGTTTATCTAAATTTCAGTTCATTTGCCAAATTTCTGCCCATTCTAGTAATTTATTAATATCTTCTTGAATCTGCAAACGTTCTGCCGGTGATTTTGTTCGTCCCCCTAGTTTGGTATCATCCGCAATTTTTTAAATTATACTCTTAATTCCTACGTTGATGTCATTGATATAAATAATAAAAAGAACTGGTCCCACAACTGATCCTTGAGGCACGTCGCTGATTACGTTTTGCCTTTGATGACCACTCTTTGTTTACGTGTATTTAGCCAATTTTCGATCCATTTGAGAACATTACCATCAATTCCGTGAGAATGAAGTTTAGCTAATAATCTTTTGTGTGGCACTTTATCAAACGCTTTTCAAAAATCGAAATATATAATATCTTCTGTTTAATCTCGTCATATATGCTTCAATATCATTAAAGAAATCGAGCAGATTAGTAAGCCAAGAACGATTACGTCAAAAGCCGTGTTGAGAATCTTTAATTAATTTATTAATTTCTAAATAATTAACTATTTTGTCTAATATGCTTTAAAATTAGAAATAGGCTTTAAAGTTAGAAAATGACGCTCGTTACAGAATGGATTTTTCCTTACGATGGATAGAAACATATTGTGAAATACATGAAAATACGAGGTAACGTATTACGAGAATAGTTCTTGCCCTCATTGTAATGAAAGCCAAGAGTTAAGGACCGGAGATTGATTTGATAAAGTAGAATTTAGGTATTATCCCGTCTTTCTTGGACAGTTTTAAATAATGATACAAATATAAAACTTACAATTCTATAAAAAGAAATTCAATGGTTTTAATAATAATATTACTAATTTAATTACATTTAATTACTGATTTTAGGAATATTTTTCAAATATCAGATTCCAATCAAGAACCTTCTTAAATTTACTGCGCTTTACACAAATGGTGTAAAAAAAAACGCTTTTTAGTACTGGAATGGCTCTATATAGTTTAACTAAAAATTATAAAGATATATTACTAAAAGCCCATTACAAAAAGAAAATTAGTGCATAGACCTACAGTAGTAGTTCCTAATCAAACTGTTCAATATTCAATTCAAACTGCTTTCTGTTTACAATACATAAAATTATATAGGTACCTCCTGTTTTATACAGTATATATGATGATGATGATGATAATGATAAACTTTATTGGCAGGAGACAAATCCCATATATATATATATATATATATATATATATATATATATATATATATATATATAAGGGTGAGCCCAAAAGTCACAATCAGATCGGCTTTCCTCAAACCTAGCTTCTGACGTAACGAACCTACAAATTTAAACCCATCAGAGTATATGATGGAGTCTATACAGAACCTGTTGATATTTGAGGTTTGCATCTCTTAAACATCATATTGTAAAAATAATAAACGAAATAAATATATTTCACCCGATTGTGACTTTTAGTCCACTCTATATATATATATATATATATATAGATATATATATATATATATATATATAATATATATATATATATATATATATGTAAAATTATATAGAGTTACGAGTTAAACTAAAGGTCCAACTGTTTTCAAACGCTAGTTTGAATGCCGTTATTTGCTCAGTTGTTAGGTAAAATGGAGAAAAGGTATCTGTTAAGGCTGGGAAGAACTCCTTCTGACCATTATGATCGCGGTGAATTAGTGATTCTTGGGTAAGTCGCGAAACATTAAAACTGGATATCTGCGATGTTTGTCAGTAATCTTAAAACTATAAAATGTCTGGAAATGTATAAAGTATTTCCTTATTACTATTGTGCTCGGTAAAGCCTGAAGCTTAAGGGCCAATTTAAATAAAAATAAATATCAAGAGTCCAATTAACATTTGTATATTCTACGGTAAAATAATTGTAATATTATACGAATAATAACGTAATATTTCTATTTATATGATATTTATCAAATATTCCCCCGTTCTTCTTCCTTTCTCCTTTTTATTTTCCTTTACGTCTTCTGGTTGTCATGACAACCATTAGAGTAAATGGGTAAGAAAAGGGAGAGGGGGATTAAGGATGGAATAAGGAAAGGGGATGGAGAAAGGAGCTATATCGAGGAGGGTTACAATGCGGAGAAAGGAGCTATATCGAGGAGGGTTACAATGCGGAGAAAGGAGCTATATCGAGGAGGGTTACAATGCGGAGAAAGGAGCTATATCGAGGAGGGTTACAATGCGGAAAGGAGCTATATCGAGGAGGGTTACAATGCGGAGAAAGGAGCTATATCGAGGAGGGTTACAATGCGGAGAAAGGAGCTATATCGAGGAGGGTTACAATGCGGAGAAAGGAGCTATATCGAGGAGGGTTACAATGCGGAGAAAGGAGCTATATCGAGGAGGGTTACAATGCGGAGAAAGGAGCTATATCGAGGAGGGTTACAATGCGGAGAAAGGAGCTATATCGAGGAGGGTTACAATGCGGAGAAAGGAGCTATATCGAGGAGGGTTACAATGCGGAGAAAGGAGCTATATCGAGGAGGGTTACAATGCGGAGAAAGGAGCTATATCGAGGAGGGTTACAATGCGGAGAAAGGAGCTATATCGAGGAGGGTTACAATGCGGAGAAAGGAGCTATATCGAGGAGGGTTACAATGCGGAGAAAGGAGCTATATCGAGGAGGGTTACAATGCGGAGAAAGAGCGGAACATTGCAATGTTGCAACGAGTAATCACGGACATAAGCTTGGAACTGTATGACACATTTACAATCAACCATTTTACGTTCGTGTACTCGCGTGAAAACTCATTTATTTTCAAGAAAATATAGCGCAAAGAATTACTTCAAACTCGCGTTAAAAGGAAATTTCAAGACACTTTTAAAAGCAGAACTCGGGTTTAACCTTAGTAATTCACTCGTCCTTCTTGTTATTTCATCCTCAAACTTTTAGCGACACGGAACCTTCTTCAGGAATTCTTCATTTAAATCTTGTACTCAATGAATTCTTTCCAAGCTGTCAAAGCAATCAATTAATATGATTATTTCCACTTCAACTTTTATACAATCTGTGGAATTATGTAGATTCGCAGGAAAAAAGTATCGTTCATAATAATTTATTCTTGATTTTAACTTCGTTGAAGAGTATACATTTGCGGCAAAAATTATTGATATCGAGTGCAAACTAATACTGTACGTAAAAGTCGCGAATATCGTAATGAATGTAAAATAATGAAATACGTATGATATTTCATATACAGTTATCCTTTACGGATATTCGAAGGCAACGATAAGCCGTCATCATATGGAGCATATACTGTAATCTATAGTGGCGCTCATAAGTATTCGTACAGAGGAATATTTCAGTTATATTCGTCCTTATCTTTTGTATCATGTGTGGGATAATTATAAAAAGTTTACCGTTCGTTTGGAAAAATTTAACAAATAAAAAAATAGGTTTAACTTTAACATATAATGTAAAATATCAAAGAATTTGAGGAAAATAAAAAAAAAAAGTTAAAATGCAAAAGTTTTTGGAAATTTATTTACAAAATTATTTAATACTTTGTGTGTCGACTTTTTGCTTGAATGACTTCCTTGATTTGTTCTGGGTATTTTTCTACGAGGTTTCAACATCTCTCAGTAAAAATTGTAGTCCATTCTTATGAAGAAAATTTTTGCAACTCATTCAGATTTGAAGGGTTTCTCTTGCGGACAGCTCTTTTCAAATCAAACAATAAATTCTTGATTAAATTGAGATATGGGCTTTGACTGGGCCACTCGAGAAGCTTTAAATTCTTTTCCTGAAGCCGCTATTTCATGGTGCTCTTACTTTTATGTTTTGAATCATTATTTTGTTGCAGGACTCACTCGCGATCCATTCGCAACTTCCGAACTGAAGGCAATACATTTTCTTAAAAAATTTCCTGATATTTCTTCGAATTCAAGATTCCATTGATGACGATAAGCTTTCCTGGACCAGAAGCACTAAAGCATCTCCAAAGAAGCAACCACCACCACCACCACCACCACCACCACCACCCCACACCACCACCATGTTTAACCGTAGGAACGATGGTTTTGTTTTTTTCGAATGTAGTATTTGATTTTCGCCAAACATACCGTTGCTCGTTGTTCTCGAATAATTCAATTTTGGTCTCGTCTGTCCAGAGAACTTTCTTCCAGAATGTAAATCCATCATTTTGATGATCATTGGCGTACTTTAAACGAGCTTCTTTGTACGTTTTTCGTAGCAGAGGTTTTCTTCGTGCAACTCTTCCATGCAGACCATTTTTTTTCTCAGCGTACGACATACAGTAGATGCAGTGGCGGCTCGTGACTAAAAATTCTAGGGGTGCTGTCTCTAAGAATGGGTTGAAATAATTACTGAAATAAAAGGATGAGCATTGAGCAATGAATAAAAGTTTCAAAAGTTATTGAAAAGTTATTCAGTGAGCTCATCCTTATATTATTCTTGATTATTTCAATTGTAAATAAAAATTTAGGGGTACTGCAGCTCCGCAGTGCCTACCGACGAGCCGCCACTGAGTAGATGGATGGGCATCGATCTTAAACAATCTTAATGTTTGGCAAATCACCTCCAGTCACTCGTGAATTCGCAGCAGCTATTCTTTCAATCCTTCTGAAATCTTGCAAGGTCGTCCACACCTTGGAAGAATTTCATTATTCCAAAGCCTTTCCATTTCTTTATAACTGCAGCAACCGTCGTAAGTGGAATTCGAAGTTCTTCTATCTTCCTATAACTCTTTCCAGTCTCGTGTGCAGCAATCACCGATCTCTTAAGATCTGAAGACAGCTCTTACCCCATGATGACCCATTGCTTACTAATGGTTTGTCTAGTCATACGTCTTCCATGAAGATTCACAAAGAAAATTCTAGAATTCAGAATTGCCAACAGTCTCTAATCAATAAACATCCAACTACTGATAAAAATTTTAAAATTACATACATTGTGGACATACAAAGTATCAAATATTTTGTAAATAAATGTACGAAAACTTTTGCATTTTAGCTTTTTTAAATTTTCCTCAAATTCTTTGATGTTTTACATTATATGTTGGAGTTAAACTAATTTTTTATTTGTTACGTTTTTCCAGGGTGTAAACATTTCCTAACTATCGTATGCGTGGTACAAAAGATAAGGGCGAATATAATTTAAATACTTCTCCGTACGAATACTTATGAGCGCCACTGTATACATTTGCAAATTGTACCACTACAAAATTTTTCATACCCTTGAGTTTAATAACTTGTAGAAGCTTTTCATGTTTTTTGAAGGCAAAAATTTGAGTTGTATGAAACGAGATAATTGTAATTCACTAAATGCTGCGAAGAGAGCATTTTAGATCAACGTTATGTGTAAACTGTGAACTGGGCCGTGATTCGCATCGATAGTATTCAAGCATTCGATGCAGTTATAGCAGAACTAAAGAAGCGACGGAAGACCTTCGAAATAAAATTGTCGATTCCCACTTGGTTAGGGACGATTACAAGGTTAGAAAGGAAATTAACATTCGCGTTTCGTTATTGCCTCGATAATAAAGAAATGGAAAAGGATGGGTGTTATCGCAACTTTGTCTGAAAGAGGGGAACAAATACCGCCCTCCCTGACAGAATCATCCCAAAAATTATACTTGACTCAGCAATAAACCCAGATTTTCAGTGGAAACCAGTATTATCGGGACA